>CAIGQQ010032929.1:3851911-3895961 GCA_903798035.1 Danio albolineatus
TTTTTAATTTTGGATGTGAACTATCCAAACTACACTATTTGTTTTTAATCAAGGTTCTTTTTTGCCCAGCACTAAAATTAAGTTAAACTAAATTTTCAAAATGTGGGTAAAAATTAGGTTTCAACAACATCATTCAGCGTAAAATAGAGTTATGTAGAAAAAAACAACATAGTTATTCTGAACTGAGTTTATTGAGGAATATGTGGTCATATGTGGTCAGTGTTATATTTTAATCATTAGACTCTCTTCTTGCTGACAAATGGGTCAAAACTAGTGATTTGAAGGTTAATGGCAAAGTTTAAAAATTACAACTAATTTGTAGGATGCAGGATGATACTTACTGTAAATATTTAATATATGTTCTTGTTCTTTTTCTGACAATAAACATGTTAATAAATATTGACATGTTTGTAAATAAAGAGCCCGTATTTGCATCTTAAAGATACACACTAGTACCTAAAATGTACATGTTAGTACCAAAAGTATGAATTTAAAATTGTATTTCAATCCATTAACAACTTTTGTACCTTTATTTTTGAGAGTGTACGTGTTGGTAATTGTGTTCGACGACAAAATCAATGAGAATTTGCTGTCAAAAAGGACAAAAATCTGGAATTACTTTCCAAAAGACAAGTTGATCATTGTCTTAAAGAATGTAAACATAAACGTGATCGTGAGAAACTTTTTTAAGGTCTTTGAGGTACGACACCTTTGGGAAAACCTTTCAAGCTGTACTTTTCCATATTTGCTTTTGGAATTGGTAGCCTTTTCCTATAATGAATGTAAATATCTTTAGTCTCGTAGAAGGTTGGATTTGATTAGACAGGCTTTGGCAAGGTCAAATCTGAGGGTTCAGTATATATGTATTTAGTGACATTGTTGTTTTAGGTAATATGCATCCTTGGAGACGTGTGGTAGAGAAGCATTTCTCTACATGTATACCTCTGATTCATATTTCTGACTAGTGTAATCCCAGGAAGTGGGTGCGGTAGAACAAGATTCATTGCATGTACATTCTCCTAAGAAAACAAACAAAAAAAGAAATGAAGAAAGAAATGAGGTAGTTTTCACAGCTGCGTTGCACTTCATACTTCAGGATTCAGATTCGTAACAAAAGCCAGCAGCATACAGTTGTCGGCTGTACCATTTATATAGATATATCTTTGGTTAAATACAGTTATATATTTATATCTGTATTTGATTCTCTGCAGAAGGCCAATTGAGTCTCCCCCCAGCTTGTGGTCCAATTGAATTAAACCGATAATCCACCTTTGGTTAAAGTCCAGTGCCCTGTGCTAATCAAAAGTGCCAGCAACCACTAAGAAAGGCAGAACGTTTTTTTCCCCTGTGGCAAACTTTCCAAAGTTGGCTTTAGACAATTCAGAGCTTGTCTTTTGTGTTTTAAGCATCACTTTTTCTCTGTAGACTCGTTTTCCATGGTGGTACACAGGGACCATTCTTTAGATCATCTTCAAAATTGCAATGCGTTCTCCAATATTTCCACACTTTCTGCATCCCACATTCCAAATCTCCCACCATAACCACGGAAATCTGAAAAATTCTCGTTCTCGGAAATGTATAGACTGTTTCCATAGTTACTGGAATGTCATACACAGCCACACGCTTTCGCAGAGACGTTCTGGAGGGTGTTGAATCTATTGTTGTTGTCCAAGAAAGACATTTTCTTCTCAAACTTTATAGGGCGGCAGCAAGGAGTGTAGCGCACTTTGTCCTTTTTCCCATTGTCCCGTCCTGGTCGGGCTTTCTCATTGGAGCCGTTATTCAGCTGCATGTGCTGCATTACTAAGTCATAGTTGCGTCGGGCATTGGTGCACTTCCCGCTGCAGTACCTGAAGCGTACCGTCTCCTCGCTTTCATACCCGAGGCCCAGCTCACTCACGGTGAGGTTGATTTCGTGTAGAGAGCACGGCTTTGGGCCCTTTCGTGCTCGTTTGGTTCTCCGTCCTGTCTCGGTTCTGATCCTCCTCTGCTTTTGGTCCACAAGGGTCGCAATCACCTTCTTCAGCTCGCCTTCGGTGAAGCTTTGGAAGAGGTACGAGACTAGAGAAACAAATGAGAGCAATTCGAGCGTTATGGATGTGACATTTGCAGTAAAAACATAAATGTTAAAATTATATGTTAACATTATATTGAAACATCTGTTTATATTTTCCAAAACAACCAAGCATAGAGAAAAATATCAATCTTTAAACCTTTTTTAGGGTGCTTTCACACTAGGTTCAATTGCCTGAACCAGTGGTTCTCAAACTGTGGTACACAAGCTTCCTTCTAGTGATACGCGGAGGAATCTCTGAATAATTAAAGTTAAAAAATGAACACGCTTTTAACGTGTATGATAACACCGATGTGATAAGTAAATTGATTTTAATAAGCTAAACCTTTTATTTAAGTGGGAGACAATAATAAACATTCTTAATAAGAAGAATTAATCTGCCTTGTTTTTGAACTGTGCAGTCCTGTAGCTGCTTAATTAGACCTACTATGCTACAGTCCTTCAATACCGTTTTTTTTCTGAGGTGGTACTTGGTGAAAAAAGTTTGAGAACCACTGGCCTGGACCATATCTAGGTTCGATTGCCCCCCCCCCATGCCACCGTCTCTGTGGGTTTGCGTTCGCACTCTCCTTTTTTTAACCTTCTGAGCACCGGTACACTTGCGTCATCGAGCTGCATTTGTTTGTACAACTGTGGCTAGGTGACGGACACGAAAGCAAAGTGCCAAAATGGAAAGACAAACACACATCACTTACGTTCTGCTTTTATAGTCTTTTGGTTTTGGACATACAGAAGGCGACTCGCGTCTATCTGCCGCAAAAAGACTGTCCAAATACACTTCCCTTTGGTGCGATTGCATTCATACCAGCAGTGAACCGGACCAGAGTTCACGTGAACCCTACCCCAGACCACCTCTTTCAGACAGACTCTGGTACGATTCGTGAGTGCACACCCGAGTTCAGAAAACACGTTCACACTAGCTAAACGTATCGTACTATGACGTCAAACGAACCCGGGTGCAGACTGAAAGTACTATTGTGAAAGCAAATGAGGAAACTAAACATGCGTTATAGTTGTGAGTTTACAGTATACAACAGACTTTGTAGAAGTTCGGTGTATTGAACTGCACTACCAAAAAGAAATTATGAATATCAAAAGGATAAAAATAGGCTAACTATAGAAAAAAAAGATTGATTTTGTTATACAGTGGTCCCTGATTAATCGTTGTGGCAGTTATGTTCTAAAAATAACCCGTAATAGGTGAAATCCGCGAAGTGGTCAGTTTATTTTTTACATGTAAAGAGTTCACACTTAGCTGATAATTGATTTATAAAGCTTGTTTGCAGGGCGAGAGGGGAGTTTGAGCTCAGGTAGATCTCGAGAACTCCCCTGCTGTGTAAAGCTAAAGAGAAATTAGGGATTGTTATGAAGATATAACTACTTGGAGCACATCTATAGTGCTAATTTGGATTAGTCAATTAACGTAAGTTGCATGTTTTCGGATGGTGGGAGGAAACCGGGGACTCGGGGGAGGGAAACCCACGTGAGCACGGGGAGAACGTCTAAACTCACAGAAACATTGACTGGCTTGGTAAGGACTAGAACCAGTGACATTCTTGCTGTGGGGCAACAGCGCTAACCACTGGGCTGCCGTGCCGCCCATCTAGGAAAGGAGGAGGAGTAGGAGAGGAAGGGGGATTCTTTAAAACGATCATGACTATGGTATGGAACTTATTTATCAGTATGGTTATAAATGGAGACTTGAGAATCGTCTGATTGGTGAATCATAAATTGGATAATGCTGGACCAGCCGTGAGCAATCATAAGCACGTGATCCTCTTAAAATGAGTTTTTAAGTAAACTTCACTTTATTATAGATGTTTTAAGGCTGTAAAACCCCTCACTACACACTTTATACACTTTTCTGGGACAGGCCTTCACACTTTTCTCTCTTGTTTAAATGCTCTCAAAGTTCAAATCAAGTCCAGTATAATAGAATGAAACCAAAGATCAAACCTGTTGTCAGGCGCAAACATTCATCGCTGTCAGCAAAAGGTTCATGCGCGAATAATGTTGGCATTCAGCGTAATGTTCTTTTTCCTGCAGTCTCTGATCCACAAAGCTAAAGCAGACTTCATCTTTAAGGGGGTCGCACAGCGGATGCACCGCGCACACCGGACGTGCACATTCGGATGTTATTTAAAATGAAATGATTCAGATGGCGCTCTGTGGAGCGAAAGAAATATGAACAGTGTCCTGAGTTGTAGCTGGCCACGCTGGCGACTAGTGGCGCCGATGTGCGTACCATTATGTAAGCCTATGCTTACAATTCTAAAATGCATGGTGCTGTGTGGTGCATCCACTGTGCGACCCCTCCCTTACAATGGTCTTGCTGCTGATAGTTACAACCCTTTTTGCATCCTTGTTGAAACTCTCACAGCAAGGCAAGTTTATTTATATAGCACATTTCATACACAGTGGCAATTCAAAGTGCTTTACGTAAACAGAAATAAAATTGAGGTATAATAAAATAAAATAATAAAAAACAGATAAAAACAGATTAAAATGAGTTGAGACAAGTTATAAAAGAATGAAAAGAAAAGAAAGACACAATAGTGTGATCTGTCGGACGTAGCACAGTGCTCATTCAGTAAAGGCACAGCTAAACAGATGTGTTTTCAGTCTTGATGTGAATGTACCTAATGTTGGAGCACATCTGATAATTTCTGGAAGCTGATTCCAGCAGCGAGGGGCGTAATAGCTGAAAGCAGATTCACCCTGCTTTGACTGAACTCTTGGAATTTCTAGTTTATGTGATCCTAAAGATCTGAGTGATCTGTTTGTATTCAGTGAGCATATCTGTAATGTATTGAGGTCCTAGGCCATTTAGTGATTTACAGACCAGTAATAATACTTTAAAATCTATTTTGAATGTAACTGGGAGCCAGTGTAGAGACCTGAGGACAGGTGTGATGTGCTCTGATTTCCTGGTTCTGGTCAGAATCCTGGCCGCAGCATTCTGGATGAGCTGCAACTGTCTGACTGTCTTTTTGGGAAGGCCAGTGAGGAGGCCATTACAGTAATCCACCCTGCTGCTGATAAATGCATGAACAAGTTTCTCAAAGTCTTCACTGGAAACAAAACATCTAATTCTTGCAATGTTTTTGAGACAGCAAGCGCTTGAAGATATATGTTAATTTGTCAAGCTGAACACATTCTCTACTGTACAGGAGACACGGAGGAGATTGATTGACAATGGTCTACAGCCAATCAGGACGCAGGAAAAAAAATTGCACCAAAAAAACCAAAAATTCCCTGAAACTGCGAGGCTGCGAAAGGTGAACCGTGTTATAGGAAAAAGCTTGGATATTGATGTGACAGCTCTCTGTGATGGATTTGACAGATGTGAAATTGGCGCTTGTGTGACTTTAGTAAATCAAATATAATAGTTTGAAAACACTGACAGACATTTTTGAGTATTTTACAGTACTGTAAAAATACAAGCCTACACAAACTTTTTTTTGATGGCAAGGTTGACATTTGCATGGAATTACACATGAGCGTTATTGATCGGTGGTTGCTCTTTCATAATTTAAGAGACCTAATGGAGTTCTTAGTCCAGAAACATACTCTACACAAGTATGCAAAGATGTGTGTGTGCTTTCCAAGCTTTCCAGTAATGTGCAATTAACGTGCGTTTGTGTTACAGTGGTGATAAAAAACCCTCAGTTCTCAAGGGATGATCGAATGTCTGCGTCATTATCTCAGGTCTAGGCTAATTTTTCATGGAGTTCCCTTTGGAGTTTCTTGTGTTTTTTTTGTAAAATGATGTTTTTTTTAGGAGAAAGATCACATTTTGTTCGGTGACATATAAATTACACACAATCAGGTTACATAAAATATGTATTTTTGGATGTATCTTGCTAACAGTTGAGATCTGGGGTCTAATATTATATATATTAATGCAATTCAGTGTTTGACCAAATATGGGCAAATCAAATGTTGTCTTCAATTTATTTCAATTAAATTTCAAGTAAACTTTTTAACCCAATGCCTGGGTTTGTCCATATTTGACCCAATGCTGGGTACCGACAACCCAACATTTAATTATTTAGTGTGCATATGCCATTAGTTTTTAAAAAAATATATAAAACAGAGAGGGATAACAAAACATAAAATTATTCATATTATTTTAATAACAGTGGCTTTCTGATCATATTGTGGCTCTGGGTCCTAACATACACATTTGTTGCTATTTTCAGACCAGTGCGACCGAAATTTTCACGTTTTGCGCCACATTGTTTAAATAGCAAATCCATTTGTGCCACTTTGTGGACTCCTATACTCCTTCCATGCCTTCACCTCAGGGGTCTTGGAATCCAGCTCTGTTGTAGTCTGTTTATTCACAACAAATTGCATTTGTATAATGTTATTGTTAGTAGCAGTATTATTTATTATATGCATATTCATATTTGATTTAATTAAAAGAAGTTTAGATTTGTTCACCTCTCAGGTTTTGGAGACATTTGCATCACCATATGGAGCATAAGAATTGGACGCGTTTGTATATAACTCTGTTTTTTGACCACACTTCGTTATTATTGTTCATTTAAATAGTTCACACTTAGCTGATGATTGATTTATAAAGCTTGTTTGGCATGCTCATAAGATGGCATGCTCATAAGGTCCTTGAGCCAGGGGCTTCGTCCATTCAGTTAAATAGACTTTGGCATTCATTTAGTTACTCAAGCGTAAAACAAGATGAAAAGCTGTTTACACGCACGTACTCTTCAGGATTAGCAAGCTAGCGCAGAAGCTCCATTGAATATACAGGGGTAAAATAAATGTTAATTTTTTTAAAGACATGGCGGGGAAAAATGTAATTTAATTGTACAATCTGAGGCTCTCTTTATATCGGATATCACTCAGCCAGTGGAGATTGCTCATTTTTAAAGAAAACAAACGCTAAACGCACCAATTTTGTAGTGGCAAACAGTTGACCTGAAACGCTTAACCCAGGCTAATGACAGGCATACTTTCGCGTATACCCTATTGGTAAATCATGCATTAGTTAATGCAGGCCAGCTGTGTTCAATCATAATCTCGTGCTCCTCTCGAAATTATAAAAAAACGTATTCGTTTGCTGGAAATTAGAACTGAATATAGAAATAGTTTTGAAACAAATCTTTGTGCTTAAATGAAAATTAATTGACTTTGTGCTTAGCTTGTAAAAATAGAGCCCTCTGTCTTTTAAATTATTTCATTTATATTTACAAATTTCAAATTTGCACTTAACTATAAAAGATTTATCAGCAGAGCACACATTAAATTCAACTGCTAATTATTTTTAGATATTTAGTTGAAGTCAGTATTATTAGCCTTCCATAGATTTATTTTTTTTCTTCAAATATTTTCCAAGTTCAATTTTTCAAATAGTTATTAGCCGTTGTGATGTGTTTTTTCCCCTTTCTCATCTCCCAGCATTAGTATTTATTTTCAACTCTAGTTTCACCTACTGGAGAGGCGGGGAAAAAGAAAGTAAAGGCCTCATGATTGGTCAGATTTGGAACAACCTATGCATGCAGCACACAAATGCTTGCCACATAAAACTAATTTAATGCATTGCACTTTCCTGCAAAATGGAAGCTGCTTGTTTGGCTATTTAAAGATCATTTTTCAATATATTGCACAGCCCTAGTTTTGACTAAACCATTTACACATTGGCTTTCATAGCTAGTTTGCATGACCGGTTTATTTAAAGAACTGTAGAGGACAGTTTCTATTTCTCATTACAGCGATTCTTGTAGCAACACGTACTAGGATTGTCTCAGCCTGACACATCTATGCATTCAGCTCAGATATATTTGCATTCATGTACTTGCATAAAGTGCGTTTTTGACCTTGCTAATGTTTGCTTTAAGTATCAGCTTTGTCTCGGGCTTTTACTGAAATTTCTCAGAAGTAAAATTAGACACAAATGAAGCACTTTTTTGGAAATGCAGTAAGAATGTGGACCATATTGAGGGTAAAAGCACATTCAGTTTGACATGAATGAAAACAATGCTGAAGGCTTTTGGCTTTCAGTCGGTTGCACGGATCAGCATGAGAACGTTTCAAGTCGGTTCTGTATTGCCACTGAACATTTTATGTTAATTGATTCTGACTGCTCATTTTTATTATGTCTTGCAACCTCAGACATTTGTTTTTGGTGTCGCTATGTATTCTACATTGCTTTTACAAGTGCTTCTGATTTGTCACTGATTTATTAATTAATCCAGCTGATTAACATGAGGTTTAAATGAAAGCAGCAGTAAAAATGCCTTTATTCACTACCCAATCAAGTTTTGCGTTATACAGTGGAAGACACATTTATTTATTTATTTAATTATATATTTTTTAATTTTCCAAAGTGATCAGAGACCTTTTTCCCTTTTTATATTTCTCTGGAGAAAGTTTCAAAATGATATTATTGGCCCTGTTAAGAGTTTTTGGATACAGAACAAACCAATGTTGTCCAGTGACTTGCCTAGCTAACCAGACTTGTCTAGTTAACATAGTTAACCTTGTCAAAGAGCCTGTATTATGCATTATAAAAGGTCATATATTGGTTTTGGGGCTCTCCAACATTAGGCTGATATGCATGTAAGGTCAGAAACACTTTTATTGTCTTATAATCTGCATTTATTGTTACCTAATTATCCCAATGACACTCATATGATTCGTTCAGCGATTTTTAATTTGTTCCAAACCTCTCCTTTGCGTGATGCTAATTTGCGCTGATTGGTCCAATGACACAGTCTGTTGTGATTGGCCGACTTCGTTCAGTGCGAGATGGATAGAAACGCCAACCACAGTAGGGAAGTAGTCAGAGTACAGAGTATATGTGAAAGCTTCATGCAGGAGAGCATTAAAGCAATGCAGTTAAACACCAGCATATACTCTATTCTTAACCATAACCCTAAGTAACAACAATGGGCAGGCAAAAGAGCTGAACACAAAACTAATCATTCATTCAACTCTAAGTCGACTCTTTACTTTAAGAACCAATAGTCTTAATCATAGTGCAGATTTGAATCTTAGCTGGATGTTTTCATTCACTAATGCCTCGTTTCCACTGAGTGGTACAGTATGGTATGGTACGGGTCATCTTTATCAGGCTTGTGTCTCCACTACTATAGGTACCATGGTGTTTGACAAAGTTGCAGTTGATGTCATTCTCCCTAAAGTTCTTCTTGCTAAACAAATGCTTTATATAAATAAATACTTATGTATAAATGAATGTTTATATGATTGTAGCTGCAGATCAGTGATAATGCAAAATAGCATACTGTAACGTCTGTTATTTATGTAAAATAAAAGATAAAGTATTTCTGAACACTAGGGCTGGGTATCGTTCCAAAATTTTCGATACCAATACCGATACCCTGAATTCGATACCGATTCCGAACGATACTTTTTTCGATACTTTTATTTTAAGAAATATATTTTAACAAGATTACATAACACAATCTCAGATAAACTTTGGTTTTATTTTTTTCAGGATGTTTGTGACACTTTTCACAGCAGGCTTATCTATAAGACCAATAAACAAAGAACAAAAGCACAAAATGAACAAAGTGTAGTTAACACGATATATTAGTGCAAACAGTTTTAATAAAGTTCAAGCAGTTTTAAGTTAATCAATTTTAAGTATTTGTGAGGCTTACTGCTGCTTAAAAGTTTAGTTCACCCAAAAATTGAAATTCTGTCATTAATTATCTACAAATGAAGATATTTTGGATTTAATCCAAGAGCTTTCTGATCCTCACATGGTTGAATATTTATTGAAATTATTTTTTATCACATGGACTTATTTAGACTATGTTTTTGGTTCCTTTCTGGACATTGAAAAATGCATATCCAGTAAATCTATGGGAGGATCAGAAAGCTCTTGAATTAAATCCAAATTATCTTTATTTGTGTTCTGAAGGTAAACAAAGATCTTATGGGTTTGGAACAACATTAGGGTGGACATTTAAATAAGACAAGTTTAATGTAAACTTCATCATTTACTGTTAACCTCAAAGCATTTTAGTATTGTATGTCTGTTTACATTTTGGAGCCCCAGCCATCGCGCAGTTATCCTATCACGGAGGACGCTTGTGCTGGGCACATTGTTAAAGTCAGGAAAATACTGAGGATGATGATGACTGCGCTGGCGTGATCTTCTTGCAGTCAAACACGGAGCAACTTTCTGCTCGTAAATTAATTCCGTGTACTGTGAGGTGTTTTATTGTGGCGCATACATTTATACATGTGACAGCATTCACGAGTTGTGCTTGTTGTTTTTCCCCTTTAAGAGAGCTGAAAGTGACGGGGTGTGTTTCTTCTTTAAGAATGTGTTTCCCCTTTAAGCGTGTGTGTCGAGGAGGAAAATAAAGCGATCGGTTCATAAAGTGTTCATCCCGTGTTTGATGTCTTTTCTTTTAATTTTCTTCGCTTAAACGGCCACATTATCATATTTGACGTGCTGCCAGTCTTGGTCGCGATAACTTTTTTACAGATATTGCATCGCACGCTGTTGCCGCCAATCTTTGCATAATGTAGCCATACTTTTGATCGCTTAAACATTGTTTGCGTTGAATTTATGATATGCTTTAAAGTGTAGTGTACGTATCACAGCCTCACATTTGACAAGCTCTGGGCGAGTGGGCGTAATACTGCCGTAAACTATTGATTTTCAAGACAGCCTCGCAGCAGGCTGATTCAGGCTTATCACCAGCATTTGATCCGGGCATATGTTAAGGGATGCCGCAGGTATTCTAGCTCACTGACGTTGACAAGATTATACCCTTGGGTATCGAAATTTGGTACCGAACGAAAATGATTTTTTCGATACTCGATAGTATCGAGACGATTCGGTCGGTGCTTAAAAAGTATCGAACTCGATACCCAGCAATGCCAGTGGGGGCGCTGTGACCCTGGGGAACGTTTTTTTTTTTTTTTTTTTTTTAATTATTATTTTTTTTTAATAAAGACAACATGGAGAAATGTTTAACAGGGATGAAAAGAAAGGTGAAGAGAGACGGAGATAATGAGAGAAACAGTCTCACGAAAGCTAAGATGCGGAAATATGACGAAGCGTATGAAGCGCTTGGATTCACTGTGACATTGGTGGGTGGCGAGGAAAGACCGGTATGTTTACTGTATCCAAAAACACTGGCAGCGGACAGCATAAAGTCAAACAAATTAAGACGCCACTTAGAGACGTTACACCCCAATCACGCAAATAAGCCGCTGGAGTTTTTTTAGTGAAAACGTGCCGAATATTGTCAACAATCGTCTCGCTTTCTGAATGCTACTTTAGTAAACCAGCAAGCACTGTTGGCATCATATAAGGTGACGTACCAAATTGCTCAGTGTAAAAAAACCTCACACCATAGCAGAGGAGCTAATACTGTCTGCAGCATTAGACATGGTCTCTGTCATGCTGGATGACGCTAGTGCTGCAAAAAATAAAAGCTATCCCTCTTTTTTTTAAAGCGCTTAAAGTCTTTTCTGTTGCAGACTACAAAACAACGTTAATAAAGTTATTATTTGTTGTAAGTTGATCTATAAATATTTATTTATTTTTCTTTTAAGATAATAAGGATGTTGTACAGCCAGGGGTGTACTTATAAGAATTTTATAGACAAATGATACTGTTTATAGTTGTAGCAGATAATTGGGGGAGCGCGAAATGTTTACTTCTGTTGTGTACCCTTTAGAAAGATACCATACCATACCACTCAGTTCAAACGGGCCGTTAGAGCTGTGATACAAAATGCATGGAAGGTCATTTTCAAAAACCTATAATAGGGGCTCTTTAAGCCTTTAAATGACACTTTAAGCTAAATACTAGTATCTTGCAAATAACTAAAGTATTATGTACAGTCATCATGGCAAAGACAATAATAATTAAAAAAATTATTATTAAAATGTTAAAAAATTCTTTCTGTTGAATGTCACTGAAAAAATAGTTATTAAAACTGTTCAAAATGTATTAGAAAAAACCTTCTCTCTGTTAAACATCACTTGGGAAATATTAGAAAAAAGAATTACACTTTCACAGAAAGGCTAATAATTTAGTCTTCAACTTTACAGTATGTCATGTTCCAGAAAATGTATGCTTTAGAATTTATGGTCTAACTTCTGGCCAGATAAAAAAAAAAGTTCTGGACTTTATATGAGTCTTTTCCATTTTCATCTGTGTCTAATTACATTTTTGTGGCGTCTACTCACACTGTGGTCTCTCCATAACTATAAAATAAATGTGGATAGGCAGGACATTTGGCTTGTGTAGTTAGTTTGGAATTTGTTCAATGTGTTCAATATTGAGATCTCTGACTTGTGATCGAGACTTTGTAGTTCTGGCAAGTCTGAGCAGAGTTTGAAACTTTAAAAGGTGAAACGTGAGATTAGTCGAGCCTCATTTCCACATCTGAGAAGCAGAAAACCTTTATGTCTCCAAGGGCTCTAAATTTGATCTATAATTGCTGTCCAGGTTTGGTCTTGCCTTTCTCAAAGTTCAATATGAGCATGTCCAGATTTTAAATTTAAAAAGGTGCAATTTTATATAATTATATTTTGCATGCATTGAACCGCATTCGATTAGAAGAAAATATAAGACATAAAGTCAGCTGAAAGGGCCGTAGAAGTCAAAATGAGATCTATTGAGGAACTGTATCAACAACGTTGTCTGTCTAGGGCAAATAGCATTTTAAGGGGACCAACCCACCTTGGCCATACTCTGCTCATGCCATCAGGCAAGCGTTACAGAAGCCTAACGCCCCATTCACACGAGGCTTCAGCGTCAACGCTTGAAAGAGGGTGTGTCTGAAGTTGGCCAATGAAACTAGTCAACAGTCGGCTACTGCCTGAGCTGGTGTATTTGCATACAGCGATCTGATTGGCTGACGCTTCCGTTGGAGCTTGAAGTTGAGAAAGTCCCAACTTCTGCAGTGAGCAATGCCACTGAAGCGGCGCAGACGGATCCACAATGAAGTTCGGCAGCGCCTGATGTCACCCATTCAAAGTGAATGGGAATCGTTGACGCTGACGCCCCGTGTGAATGGGCCGTAAGGAGCAAATCAGTGCGGCTTCATAGTAGTTTTTATCCTGTCGTTATAAAAGCCCCTGCACACCTAGATGTTTTTTGCTCGCATTTTCGGTCGACGTTTAACACCTCATGACTAAATAAAGGGCGCCCATGTGATTGTGCACATCAACATGCTCGTTTTTTTGTTTTGACGCACCACGTCAAAACCTTCACCAATCAGATTGCCACTTTTGTTCACGTGTACGGAGCTGCTGAAGTTACAGTAAACACCCATTGGAGGCGCTCAAGCGCAACACTGTCAGTGCGAGCGCATATTGAAGAAGATACCCAGATGCGATATGAACGTGGAGCTGCTTATTGCACTGGTATCCTAACGAAAAGTGCTGTATGATGAATGAGACATCGACATTGTTTGAATCGCCAGTAACTTTAACAAAGACCATAGAATCACTATTGATTGGTGATATTAAGCTCTTTGACAACAAGCTTGTCAACTTTCTCTCTTCTTCTACTGTGTTTTCAAGCGGGTGTCAGAAGCTTAAAGTTGTGTAGGGCCACCCTGTGCACCGGGGTCTTTCTGTTTTCATTAAGCGCCATCTAACAGAAAGTGATTTTGCATACTCTTCTGCTTGACGCCACTTGGGAAATCACTTAAGTTTGAATGCAGAAAAACGTCTCGTAAAACGCTGACGATAAACACAAACGGAAAGCGTCCTGGTGTGTACGAGCCTTAAGACTTTTGAACAATACCGTATCTTAAATACTATTGAATAGCTATTATGTAATAACAAATTAATAAATAGTTAAACTAACATAAATTGTTAATATTATGAATTTTATAACAAACTGCAATAGTAGTTTAATAGTGGTGTAACGGATCACAAATCTCCCATGTTCAGATTACATAGTTTTTTTTTTGTCACGGGTCGGATCACTTTCGGATCGCTACAGAAACGGCACTGCACCACACTTTTGGTTTTAACAAACAGAACTTAGAAGCTGCCATTTTATTTAATATAAAACGAAGAAATAATCAGCTGAATAAAAATAAATAGTAAAATTTTCAGTACTTTGAAAAATTCACTTTTACTACTACTGTTGCTGATAACTAGGGCCAGATGGAATCTGCGGACATTATTTGCTAATTCTGTGCAAAATTTTGTTAAAAATATGCGAATTTATGCAGAATGATTTTGGGGGTATCATGATAGGCATGGGCTGGTATAAGATTGTGACGGTATGTTAACCTTGGATAAAAATATCACGGTTTCACGGTTTGACGGTATGTTGAATGCTGCTCTAAAATATATTCTTTTTAAATGTCTGGGTAAAAAACAAAACCTTTTTACCCTTCGAACACAAGATATTTTATTTTGAGAAACATTTAAAATATTTTGGGGCAGTAAACATGTCAGGCTAAATAATTCAAATGAATCATTGACTTCAGCTGTTTTCATCTGTTTCAAAAATACAGATGTCTTTCCAATTTACACCTAAAAAACAAACAAAAAAATGTAAATCTTACACATACCTTAAGAGCGGTATTTCAAAAAATTTTGGCGGTATAAAAAACCTTGACTTTTTCAAACCGCAGTATACTTTGAAAACGGCTATCGTCCAATGCCTATATCATGACTAAACTTAATACATGAAATAAAGTAATACCTTTTTAACTTCATTTAATGTTTACAATGCAAATCCAATTAGATCGACTTTACTTGGTAAAAAAAAGTAAGTCTCCCAAATAATATATCTATTAAAAGAAAGAAAATAGTACTTTACAAACTGTATTGTAAATAAATCATATGAATATTTTCATATCAGTCAATAGTATTACTAAAATTTCTTAAACTGAACGAATATAAATTTACACACATTTACACAATTAAATAAACAATCAATGATGGGCTAAAAATCTGCGGAAATCTGCCCGCACAGATTCCGTGTGGGCCTACTGATAACGCTGATACATGTACTGATACATGATAAATGTACAAATCTGACATTTTATAATTTTTACCGCCCGTATTTGTTTTTAATCTCATTTTCAATAAAGGATTCAGTTATTCACGTTTCATTGCTAGATATGTCATGTTTGAAGAATTGATCAGTGGCATGTTTTTGATAGCTGTATTTCCTATATTTCTTCTGGAGAAAATTTAGCTAATCTAGCTAGAATAAAAGCAGTTTTTAATTAAACTAAAAAAGCATTTAAAGGTCAATGTTATTAGAATCAGAGTCAGAATCAGAAAGAGCTTTATTGCCAGGTATGTTCACACATACGAGGAATTTGTTTTGGTAACAGCTTCTACAGTGCAACAGAATTACAGAGATGGGACAAAAAACAGATAATAAATATATTTTAAAAATAAAAGTAAAAGTTAAATGCAAATATACAAATTGACAAGTGTATGTACAGGTATATTACTATATACAACGTTATATGTGCAGCTGTTACGTGCAAATTGGCATGTAAAGTGTGTTGTTAAATAAGTGTATGTGTGTGTAAAGTGTATTTGTTATGTGCAAATTGGCATGTAAAGTGTGTTGTTAAATAAGTGTATGTGTGTGTATAACAAGTGTATTTGTTATGTGCAAATTGGCATGTAAAGTGTGTTGTTAAATTAGCCCCATATTTTTTCAATTGTCTACAGAACAAACCAATAAACAATGACTTGCATAATTATCCTAACTTGCCTATTTAATCTAGTTAAGCCTTTAAATTTCACTTTAAGCTGAATACTAGAATCTTGATAAATATCTAGCAAATATTATGTACCGTCATCATGGCAAAGATAAAAGAATTAAGTTCTTAAAGCTATTATATTTGAAAATGTGTTCAAAAATCTGTTCCTTTAAACAGAAATTGATGAAAAAATATACAGGGGGGCTAATAATTCAGGAGGGCTAATAATTCTGACTTCACCAGTGTGTTGATAGCTGCTAGTTTTTAAAGCTTTTATTCACCTGAGCCGTGTTGGCTTTAACACCAGCACGCTGACAGACAGTGTTTGTGTGGTGAAGCGCATGATTTATGAGCAGTGACTGAGCGCCGGTGGCTGTAGAGGCATGTAGTATAAACACAGCGGCGACTGGGGGATGACATATTAAATCCTTTCTGTCATGTCTACATCTACCTAATCCACACCAGCTCTGATGTAGGCATATGCTGATGTTCAATATATGGTGATTAGGAGCATGCATAATATTGAGATCATGGGCTATTCACAGTACCATGAATAAATATTTGTTATTGAGTGCTTTTTAGGAATATTCATACTGTTTTTAAGCTACAGTGTTGATCATAACAGTGACAAATGCTTAAAGACTTTATAGACAATTTATTTTACAATTTATCTACAGCTTGATTTTCTTTCTCTGAAAGCATTTGAGAGTTTCCTTGGCTGGGTTTTGGATCATTGTCTTGCTGAAATGTCCACCCTGGGTTCATCTTCATCCTCCTGCTAATGTAGATGTTGGACTGAAGCAGCTGATATTCATTTACACTGAGGGCAGAGGGTTGCTGAAGATCTATGGAGGGATTTCAGCTGCTGTCAGGGCTTTCACTGCAATTCTTCACTTTCCTTTCTTTATGTGTTCAATACTTTTTCCCTGCGTCATTTTATTTTATTACTCATAACTTCATTTTGAAAACTGATTAGATTTGTTTTCTTTGCATATATGGATTCATTTGGTTGTTACCAACATCTGGGAACATTTCAAGTCAACGGCGTCTTTAGAAATATGTTTTCTGAGAAAAATGGTGACGTGTTCAATACTTATACATTCATTCATTCATTCATTTTCTTTTCGGCTTATTCCCTTTATTAATCCGGGGTCGCCACAGCGGAATGAACCGCCAACTTATCCAGCATTTGTTTTACGCAGCGGATGCCCTTCCAGCCACAACCCATCTCTGGGAAATCAATACTTATACCCCACTCTGTAATTAAATTCAGACAACTAAGAAATTATTTGTTAATTTTAGCTGATGTAAATTTCGGTGCTAATGAAAAAAAAAAAATTTAATGACGTTAATAACTAATAAAGTTCAGTTGTATTTCTTACTATAACAATATAATAGTTCTTTATCATTGATTTTTATGCATTAACTAACATTTACCGATGTAAAGTGTTGTCTATTGTACTTTATCATCCTTTTGGAATTTATTTAGTTAAATATATATATATTTTCTCTGAACATGATGCAATACGCATTTGTTTTGTGGATATTATACCTGGTAAAGTAATAATTTTTGCAGCATAGGCCAATATCTTAATAATAAAGTTTACTATGGATGCTCGATTATGGAAAACATCATAATCTTGATTATTTTGTTTGTAAAACAGCTAATATATCGGTTATCAGCCTTCAAATCTAAATCTTTCAAGTCTATAGACCATTTCAATGTGGTCATGTTATTGGCCCATGAGCATTTTCTGCCTGTTATCAAACTATTTCATAACCATAACAAGAGGCAATTCAATCATATCTTAATGTTAATACAGCTGTCATAACAGTATTTATCAATATGTGGCTCTTTTTGGATTCTTGGAAGCTATGGAAATAAAAAATGTAAAACAGGAAATACGTTGGGACTAGGGCTGTGCGATGTGGACAAAATAAACAAATTTCAAATATTTTCCAATCGAGCGAATATTGCGATTGCAATTTTATTTGCGATTTTGGCAACTGTTTTTGCTTTTTCAAACAAGCTACACACATGCATACAATCTAAATGTATTCAGTATACAAGAAGTGCAGAACAAAACATTTCACAATGAAATAACATGGTATGAAGTTTAATAAACAAAACTGTAATCAATTGTCTTAAAAACAGACAACATGAAAAAATAAAGATTAACTAACCTCAGTTCCAGTCATAACAATAAATCAAAACTAACGTAAATCAAAAGCACCTATTTGGTTCTCCCGCTTAACCTTGTCATTTGCGGAGTGAGCTCTGATTGGTTAACATATCAGGTAACACTTTATTTTAATGGTCCGTTTGAGTATTAATAGACTGTCTACTTAATATCTGTTCATACTGACGTTCAACAGACATTTAACTGACTATAAGAAACTTTGCAAGTACATGTCAACTTACACTAACCCCAACCTAACAGTCTACTTATAATCTATTGAGAATTAGTTGAAATGTAACTTAAATTCAACAAACGGACCATTAAAATAAAGTGAGACCACATATTAAAATCATGCGCACAAGAACGTATTCTGAACAAAAATCTAAATAAATTAATAGATAAAATTGCAGCCTTACTTGTTTAGAAATTGCGTGTGCTTAAATCGTTTTTGTTTTTTTTCTTTGTGTTTGCGATTTAATTGCACAGCCCTAGTTGGGATTATTGATTTTGTTTACATCCCTCAAAATGGCCTTTAGGTTATCAATATCAGCCAAAAAAAATCCATATCAGTGCATCCCTATATCAGAGGAATTTCGTAATTGTCGAATGGGGATGGGATGATAACCGTTTTCAAGGTATACCGCGGTTTGGAAAAGTCAAGGTTTTAAAACCGCCAACATTTTCTGTAATACTGTTCCTAAGGTGTTATTAAATTTTTTTTTTTTAGAGAGTTTTATTTAGTTTATTTAGGACAACACTATGTCCAGCATATCCAAAGATGCTGTTTTAAATTGTAAAGAAATCTGTGCTTTTGAAACTAATGAAGACAGCAGAAGTCAATGATTTATTTTCATTATTTAGCCTGACATGTTTACTGCTCCAAAATATTATAAATCTTTCAAAAAATAAAATATATTGTGTTCAAATAGGAAAAAGTTAGTTTTTTACCCAGACATTTAAATTAATATATTTAAAAGCAGTAATCACAATACCATGAAACCGTGATATTTGTATCCAAGGTTATCATGCTGCAGAAACCTATACCGGCTATTGTCGAAGGCCAAAATTGAAACTGAATTGTGATTTAATTGCACAGCCCTAGCTTATGCTGTGATAAAAGCTTCAGTAATTAATCACAACAATCCTAGTCTGATGTTAAGGAGTTTTTTTTTCTTACATTCGGAGATGAGTGAGCCCATGTCCTCGGTGGCTCTGGCTGTGCGGCGCAGCATTGTTTTGGATGAGGATGATGATGGGGATTGGAGAATTGTGGCTGGAGGGTCTGCTGAGATCTGGAAGGATTTTGGGTTTGAGGACCCGACTGGTTGCGTAGTTCTCATAAGCAGGAGGAAAAACGAGGCACCAAACAGGATGAAGGCGAGGGTGACCTCTTTCCATACCCTCATCTTAGAGCAGCGTGGAGCATTGAAACTCTGAAAAAACAGATGTTAGACAAACACACGTTAGACACAAGTTGTAGATGTTTAGTTAAAGGGATAGAGTAGTCACCTAAGTTTTCTTCTGTTAAACACAAAAGAAGATATTTTTAAGAAAGCTGAAAACCTGTAACCATTGACTTTAATATAAAACAAATATCATGGAAGTCAATGGCTACAGGTTTGAAACTCAGGTTTTTAAGCTCAGATCAGTGTTGTGGACTAGAGTGAATTGGAAGTTGCTGAGGTTTATTTCATTGTTGATGTCCTTTCAGCTGAAACAATATTGATTAGGGGGCTGGGTATTCTTTCGTGCATCATTCCTTAAAAGTAACAGAAAAATCTTGTTGTATGTTATTATTAAATGAACCAATATGTTTCCAGAATTGAACAGCATAACCAATTCCAAAATAAGTGAAAAACTTTTGAGCAAAATTAGCATTTTACATCAATATCAGAATGAAATCTTTTCAAAAATGGATTAATAGGATAAAATTTGTTGATTAATCTAAATGACACTTTTTTGACCTTGTTGGTGAGGAAATATTTTTCTTGCAAAGACCATATTTTTTCCCATTTCAAATCTCTAAATATATTACTCCAATAAGAGATTACAGGGGACACTGTAACAACCTTTAAAAAAAAAAAAAAAAGAGATCTAATTTTATAATTTCTATCTTTTTTATTAGAAAAACTAATTTTACCTACAATGGTCTCTGTCGGATCGGAAAAATAATCTTTTTTTTTTAGGAGGGGAATGAATGCTATCTTTAAAGAGCATAGTAATTCCTGATGTTATAGCTCCCATAACAATGGTGAAATCCTTTGTACTTATTGGTATGTTATATTCTGAGATAAATTCTGGATATTATGATTCTGCCTCTTCTAAAAGAAAAGCTTGTTTTGTTATAAATTAAATTTATTTTCTTTGTAAATTCCATATCCACAAATGCAAATTTACTAACACCAAACCATATTTTCCTGTTTTTTGCAAGAATTTAGTCATTATTTAAATTTAATTTCATTATCTGAAAATAAGAAAGCAAAGAGAACTACTTCATTTTGTAAGGACTTTAATTTATATACTGTAATTGATTCTTAAATGTCTTACCCTCAAGTTTACTTCATGATCTTTATTTTTATTTCTCTTTGCTTCTTTCCCTCTATTGTATATTATTGCATTGACAATGTAATTCATATTCTGTATTGTAAACAAATGTTGATACATACTTGTCAACTGTCTTTTTGCAATAAAAAAAGGCAGTGAGCGTATTGATATGCGATTGCTATGGAAACCCTCAAGTTGATTGTCAACAGAAGGACTGCCACTCCTAACGCAGAAGCAAACGCTCAGACTTTGATTACAGATTACCACAAACAAACTTTTTAGTGGATTAACTTGCCCAGATTTAAATATTAACCTTAAGAATAATAATGTGAGCTAGCAAAGTAAACATTCTAAATTTTGATTTCATGCAGATTTTTAAAGGTTTTGTTTTACCTGTTAATAAAATTGAAGTTGTTTTTAGTTTTAATTTGAACAATATAGATTAAAAATATATATAATATTTGTTATATAACCTTCAATGAATATTTGAAGAGTTTCGTTGCAAAACGAGATATATCCATTTTTAAAAAAATGTTGGTTATTTGACATTATTATTTAAGACATCAACAGTCAAGGTTATTCACAATTTCTGTACATTAAACTATTACTGGAGCTCAGTGAAGGCCAGGGACACGTATTCTTCAAATCCAGGATATTTTTTATTGAATTTTATGTCCATAAATAGTTCATAAATAAGTCAAAAAGCATGCCAAAATGCAACATATTTATCTTAACATTTGATAATACAAAGATTGATTAATATTAATAAGATTCCGAGTTAGTTTTGGCCAGAGCGTACACAATATAACATAACTTTTTTTTTTTTTTGCTGGGGCACCAATGGCGTTAAGCAGGCTTCACTGTGGCATTTGAAGAAATCTTTTGGATCATCAGTGGGAAAATTAACAATAATTTATCAATTAATCGTGAATATTTTATAATATTCAAAAACATAATGCCATAATAGACATAATGTGACTATGGCGTGTGCCAGTAATCCAGGGCAGTCCCTGAATGAAAAGGTCGGATAACAGCGTACCGGCTGAGCTGTCAGAGCAAACTAACTGGAGGATGTTTATCGTTTCAACCATCCTTAAACAGCTTCAGACTAATTGTGATTAGTTATAATATAGATAAGTAAGATTAAGTTAGTTAAATAAACGACTTGTAGCTTGTTACAGAAAGATTGGAGGCTCCTTCCTTCCACACCGCTGCTGAAAACCTGTATGATCAGAGCGGGCGGAGCCGCAATGGCTCAGTTTCTGTTTCACCGAGTCCGCGGACACAAGCTCGCCTCGTCCCGTCAAATAAGCTATTATTATTATTATTATTATTATTATTATTATTATTATTATTATCATTATTATGCAGCTGGAATGACCGGCTGTAATCCGTCATCGAAATCCACGAGGTTAGCTTAACTATGAGCTTTGATTCTCTGTCTGACAGACAGCTGTTGATCAGTAATGTAGCCTGCGTGACTGACAGCTCGCATACATTATTAACAATTAAATGGTAAACGTTTTTTAGTTAGCCCATTGAATCCTCTTTTTAAGAACATATGTTTTTTTGTTTTGATGTTATCTGTAAATCAATGAGCAAACTCGAAGCACTTCGCCGGCGGTGACTCTCCTCCCAGGGGATGTTGAGCTCGCGCAGCACCCTGAAAGTTTTATCGCACTTTGTAAAGAAACTGGTCTGGCGGATATCACGTTTTGTGAAAAAATACATTTTGTAGTAGTTGTGTTAATGGCAGCAATTCACACACAGATTAAGGAACATCTGAACATTCATTCATTTTCTTTTCGGCTTAGTCCCTTTATTAATCCGGGGTCGCCACAGCGGAATGAACCGCCAACTTATCCAGCATTTGTTTTACGCAGCGGATGCCCTTCCAGCTGCAACCCATCTCTGGGAAACACATTCATACATTCTCATTCACACTCATACACTACGGACAATTTAGCTTACCCAATTCACCTGTACCGCATGTCTTTGGACTGTGGGGGAAACCGGAGCACCCGGAGGAAACCCACGCAACCACGGGGAGAACATGCAAACTCCACACAGAAATGCCAACTGGCCCAGCCGGGGATCGAACCAGCGACCTTCTTGCTGTGAGGCGAACGTGCTAACCACTCGGCCACCGTGGCGCCCCAACATCTGAACAGTGATTTCCAATAATAAAATGGCGTTTATCGCATTTTGCAACCAAACTCTTCATATATTAGCATCAATTAGAAGTTTATTTTGTCATTAATAATAGTGATTTCTTCCAATAGTGCTCTTATTTCTCTCTCTTTGTTGTGCTTGAATTGGTTGCATCACTGTCAGTCATGTGACACAAATCCAAGCTGCACTTGCCAGTAAACTTAGCACAGTAAATCTGAAGTACTATTTTTATGCTTTCCTCCTTTTCAGAGCTTGGCAGTATAAATCATAGAGTTGCGTCACAATGTTTCCATTCTGCATTACAGAAAAAGAGTCACAATGACAGTGAAATGCTCAATTTAAGTGACGATACATGTACTTTTGGGGACTTGGTCTTTTGTGTGTTGTGCATACTTGGCACACAGCGTTTTTAATAACCTTTAAGTCTACTATAAAGGCTTACTGTCTGCGTTGAATGCTCCGAGATCATCTTGTTTGTACAGTATGAATGAGTTTGACTCTTTCAGGTCATGATCTTTTATCTGTATTGTCTGGTTTCCCCATCTTTATGAAGGCGTGTCCTTCAGAACATCTGCCAGGGTGGAGACCCCACAATCTTTGAACACAACAAGCCCAAACAATCAGACTCCCGATTCCTGAGGGCAAAATCTCTGTTTGATGACTGGATCCATTCAACGCTGGCCAATTAGAGACGGCAAACAAACCTCATCACTTGCTGGAGTTAGACAGGTCGAGTTGGAATCCTTGTTATGTTGTTGTTGCATTTTTTCGCTTCTGATGAAAGGTAAATTACTCTACTGTTATATGACAGTTTTGATTTTCTGCCATTTTTTGTAAATGACCTTTCATGCAGGAGCTCTATGGCAGGGATCACCAATCTCGGTCCTGGAGGTCCGGTGTCCTGCAGGGTTTAGCTCCAACTTGTCTCAAAACACCTGTCTGGATGTTTCAAGTATACCTAGTGAGAGCTTGATTAGCTTGTTCAGGTGTGTTTGATTAGGGTTGGAGCTAAAATCTGCAGGACACCGGACCTCCAGGAACAAGTTTGGTGAACCCTGCTCTATGGTGTCATTTACACTGAGCTCTGCGCACCAAGCAGTAGCAGTGAGCAGTTCAGGTGTACTGATCCTCAATTATTGAACTGGAAATTGTATTATGGATGAATTACGATGATCTGGATTTAGTAGGAAAATATTTGCAAATGTCAAAAAAAAAAAAAAAAAAAAAAGGATGAGGAATGAAAATTCTTGGCTGAAAACGAAAAAAGATGAAAGCAAGGCCTAAAATTTTAATACCCTAAGAAATTATGCCAATTATGCAAGCACCATGTTTATAGCTATGACTTTATATCCTTACTATAATCAAGGCATTGCAATTACATAAATTAATACTAAAGTTTCAAAGAATAAATCCATTACAAACAAAATAAAAATATTTATTTAGGACATTGCAACAATGGGTTATCACTTTTGGGGATGGATACTTCAGACAGATGCCTCAGACATGCTGCTTTAGATAAGCATGTGCAAGCCACGGTTTCTGTTTGCGTCATCATAACATAAAGTAGGGACGAAGGTAAGGCCCAATTCTACCCCTTAACCCTTCCCCTTTCCCCTACCCTTTGTTTTGTGTGTTCACGTGAAGAGGTAGGGGTGTCCCAGTTCTCTTTATGTGAAAGGCATAGGGGCTAAGGGAAAGGGCTAGATGGCCCTCGGAATTAAGATATTTCAGGACCACACTCAAAACCAAGGGGTAAGAATCTCCCAGAATACACCAGCTACAACAGCAGCATGGCTGCACGCGGAAGTAAGGAGATGCACAAATTAGTATTTTTTTTTTTGTCATTATTATGAATTTTTACAACAAACAAGCACATGCTTTAATACATTCATAACTGTGGTCGTATTTTACAGTCATGATTAAAAATTAAAAATAAAAGCGCTAAAATAAACCTCGTATCTATAATCCATAATTATAACACTTGTATAGCAGTCCAACAACATTCGGTCGCTCAATGACACCAAATACCCTTTCAGAAAAGTCTAGTGGCTGGGAATGAGCTTTTTACAGTGTCTGCTATAATGTTGATGTTGTTTTCGTGTGTTTACATAGATAAATATGGCCACGGTGTAAATACACAGTACAGTTCCGATCTTATTGCCACATTAGATCGTTATTATAACATAATATACGCCTTCAGTGATTTCCTGAAGATAAACACTAAAAAAATAACACAACTGGAATAACTCCAGCAGTCGTGATCGTCTGATCTCATATGAAGCAAGAGATCGCGATGACATATGATAATGTGTGCAGGTGTTGTGCTTTCCTATTTCTTAGGGCAAAAATTTGAAGCCCTTCCCCTTCACAAACTGTTTCAAGGGCCAAGGAGTAGGGATACAAAAATAGAATTGGTATTGGGCCTAACACACGGGTGGTCAAAAGTAGCAGAACAATATTTGCTAGATTTACCTGATTAATCTTTTTTTATCTCAATTATATCTTACCATGACCTTGTTAATGTTAACTGTAAACATTTTTTTTTCTTTATTTTTGCTATAAACGTTAAGCAGCATTTTTATTTTAAATTTCACCTTTGTCAAATTTTTCAAAAGCAATCCAACAGTGTAAAATGTTTACATTTTTCTACAGTTTTTCATTTTTTTTATTATTATTGGCAATATGCATTAATCCTATAAAACATCCAAATCTAAGCAGATCTGAATATTATCAGTGGGACATAATGTTTCTTTCATCCCCACGGGAACTCATGCCATTTACACCTGATTTACTTTGAAACCGAAGAACTCAGAGATTTTAAACTCAGGGATGTGTTATGATTAGGGCCACACGGAATCTGCGCGCGCAGAATTCCGCAGATTTCCGCAGATTTTTAGCCCATCATTAATTCTGTTTATTTATTGGTTTAAATGTGTGTAAATTTATATTTATTCAGTTTTCAAATTAATTTCAGTAAAAATATTGATAAATATGAAAATATTCATATGGTTTTTTTACAATACAGTTTGTAAAGTACTATTTTCTGTCTTTTAGAAGAGATTTTATACAAGAGACTTGCTTTGTTTACCAAATAAAGTGGATCTAATTGGATTTGCATTGTAAACATTAAATAAAAGTTAAAAAGGTATTACTTTTTATTTCATACTTTAATTTTTTAGTTATGATACTCCTAAAATCATTCCGCATGAATCCGCAGATTTTTAACAAAATACTCCGCAGAAATAGCACAAAATGTCCGCAGATTCCGTCTGGCCCTGGTTATGATTAGGGTTGTGTCGATAGACGATGACATCATCCATCGCAGATGGCCGATAGACATCACGATCCTCCGTCCCTGTCACCGCAGCAACCGGCTCACGAAAAACACACACTGAGGCCCCGTTTACACTAATACGTCTTAGTTTTAAAATGGCATTTTAGAACAAAAGCGATCCACATCCACACTCACGCTTCATCTAGCATTTTTGAACAGCCCTCCGCCCGCACTATACCACTGAAAACATACATCACTTGACCACACACACACAGACACACACTGCAGCATATGTGTCTGAGCTCCAGGTAGTCAGCAGGTGCTTTGAGCACCAAATTCGGGAGAGGAGTGCACGTCGGACAGTCATCAAGGATGTACCGCTGGATGGTGTCTCACTATAGTTGTTAAATGTTTATTTAATTAATCCTATCTCTATCTAATGACTATTCTGTCTTTTGACACTATCAGGTAACATGTCACAGCGTCAGTACACTGCTTCAATCTTTCGCTTTCACGCTTGTACTCAGTAAATTCAGTGTAAACCTCAGATACTGTTGGTTGGTTCCTGTTGGTTGTGCACCTTTTTACCAACCAAGTTTGTCGATGCCATTATAACGACACAGATCACTCTGTCTATTCATGCCAGAGTCCTGTGGAAAAAGTGATTGACAGGGGGTAGTTTGTGTGTAACTTATCTTCATTAATTTATGATTTGGTTTCGGGTCAAACAAAGACCATGTGGGTCAGGTAGTTGAAACGGTAGGCTGCAAATAATTAATTCACTGCTGCCTATGACAATGATGTCATCATCCATCACGATGTTTCACATTTAGACATCGTACGATGCCAAATCGGTCGACATTGCCCAACCCTAGTTATGGTGTGCACTAAATAACCTTTAGATTGATCATTACTGTGGTGCATGAAAGAGAAACACTACTTGCAATAAGGAAAAAAGAGCTGCTTCAATTTATTTTCTGCACTCAAAAACTGAAATTTAGAGCTAACCGCTGGACACCGTGCTGAAATCAGCTGATATTTGGCAACTCCATCAAGGGTTGCATGCTGAATGTGCTGTTATCGCCTGGAAAGCAATTGTTGTCCGTGTTTACAGAAAATCACTTCTTTAATTATTTAATTTTACTTGTGTCCCTGCTCTCTCCCAAATGTAACAAAGTCAGAATTTACCGGGGGTATGAATAATTGGGCTATACAAGGACTTCCAAAATCCAAATATGTAATTTTCGTAATCCATAATAGAAGTACTTTCACATTTCCACAAAACCACCACACGCTGCCTGGAGTTATTAAAGTGCTTTCTTTCATGCTGGTCTGCTGGTAGAAAGTTTCCATCCAGATCTGTGTGTTGTCTTGTGTTTACTCAGCTACACACTGGTCGATGGAGCATATATTTAAGCCTGCATGTGTGCACATATTTTCGTTTGACGCTCTCAAAAGGCCGCATTCTTGTCCAGCCGAGGAATCCCTTTCAAACGCTGTTGTTTTTTCAGTGGAACATCCTGATTCAAAAGTCTTATTGTTGTTTTGTTCTGTGCTATCACTATAGTTACTCTTGGGAAAACTCTTCTCCAGATGAGGAAATGGGTAACGTTTTTAAGAACATCTCCAGACTGTATGTTCTGGAAGTGTTTTGCCAGATTGAATGTATGTACACTGGGTCACTGTGGGTCCAGCTGCCAAGTCAGGATGGTCTGAATTGTTGCAGCTGTTTTATTATTGAGCACAAATATTTGAGTAATGCACGTTGGGATAACGGATTTAATTTTTTAAAAAATTGCTATTAAATTTAAAGTAACAATTAAAGTAACATGTTGAAATTAACATCAATACGAAATACTATATGAAAATCACAAAATATAGTTGATTTGCGAATGTTAAATGGGGTGTGTGATATTTACTATTCTTGATTATGTAATTTTCATTTTAACAATATGTGAGCTGACATTATTAAACTTTAGGGCTGTGCAATTAATCGCAAAAAATCACGATTTAAGCACATGCGATTTCTAAATCGCATAAGGCTGCAATTTTATCTATCAATTTATTTCGATTTTTATTCAGAATACATTCTTGTGCGCATGATATTAATATGTTAACCAATCAGAACTGACACAGCGCACCGGGCAATACAGCTAAGCTGAGCGGGAGAAGGATGTTAACCAATCAGAGCTCACTCCGGGCATGACGAAGTTAAGCGAATTGGTGGTTTTGATTTACATTAGTTTTTATTTATTGTTCTGACTGAAATTGAGGTTAGTACATCTTTATTTGTTTATGTTGTCTGTTTTTAAGACCGTTTATTACAGTTTTGTTTATCAAGCAGTCAGTGCTACTGTGTACAGTATGTGTTTAACTAGAGCTGAGGTTAGTTCATCTTCATTTATTTTATGTTGTCTGCTTTAAAGAAAATTTTACTACAGTTTTATTTATTAAACTTAATACTGGGTTATTTTATTGTGAAATGTTTTGGTCTGCACTTCTTCTGCACTGAATACATTTAGAATGTGTGTATGTAGCTCATTTGAAAAAGCAAAAACAGTTGCCAAAATGGCAAATAAAATCGCAATATTTGTTCAAAAAAAAATCGCGATATGATTATTTTGCCCATATAGCACAGCCCTATTACACTTTTTTTATTTTATTTTATTTATAATTTAATTTTATTTATAATTCTATTTTATTTATAATTTAATTAATTGTGGCAGGTGTATTCTGGGAAATTTTCTTACCCCTCCATTTTATGTGTGGTCCTGAAAAAATCTTTATTGGAAGGGGTGTATACCCCTTGCCCTTAGCCCTACGCCTTCAAACTAAAGAGAATTGGGACACCACTACCCCTTGACGTGAATGCGCAAAACGAGGGGTAGGGGGAAGGGCTACGGGTACAGCCATGCTTCTTGAACTTCCATTTACTGTACATTCATCTTCAAATCAAACGAAAAGTGTAATTATGTAACTGTGCTCCGTGTGAAAGGTATAATTTAGCAAATATGCATGTAAATATGTGTACTATTATTATAATTGTGTTGATGTTGTTTGATTGAAATGTGTTGTAAGATGAAAATAGCAACACGAGTAGTAGTATGTGTAGAAATAATGTGGAGCTTAATTTAAATAAAATGCTTAATCTTTTTTTAAACTGATTTATGTTTACCGTAATCACAGTTTTGTGGTAATCAATTTATTTCATGAGAGTCTGTTGAAGAGTTATTTACAGTGCTTCAAGCTGTTAAATGCATTCTAGATTTAATTATGATCTGGATTTTGTAGGAAAATATTTGCAGTTGTCAAAAACAAAGTCAGCTCAAGAAATCTTAGTTTTCCTAATAAATTAGGCATCATTAGAATGAGAATGATTTTATTTTAATTACATTCATTTAAAAAAATATATATATTTGTTTTTTTTTATTATTTTGGTGGCCATGCTTATATGATGCTGTTGTTTTGAGGTGTGAACTGGTCTTACAGCTCAGTTCAGTTACGATTATCATGCCATCGATTTGGTTCAATTCGATATTTCAGTGCATCACAGTGCATTGACCATGCTTTCCATACACAATTTTATATTTTACTTCATTCATATTACAATTCTTGTATTAAAAAGTATAAGTATAATTATATTTATATATTATTTGCAGTACAACTTTCTCCTTCAATACAAGCAGTCAGATATATGAAATGTAACTTTAAAAACTCAAGTACACACACAGAACAACATGAGCATTCATAGCAAATAAACAAATGTAAATATCCTGCATTGACGAGCAAGTCCTTACACCCCTATGATTACTCACGCGCTCAACAGAAAGGACTGCGATTTTCTCTGCTGCTGTTCATTGATGATAAAAACTGATAAACAGTGGCAATCACAGCTGATAGATGCGGAGGAGAAAACTCGCTATGGAGACATGCGCTCATGTCTGGATCTACAAGTATCGTGGCAAATGTCAAGAGGAGATGAAAAGTTACTTTGTCAACTGGTCAAAGGTCAAGAGAGAGACAGAAATTGAGTGTTCTCCATAGCAGGGGCTTCTGCTGTAACTTCAGTGTCAGTGAAAGACTGTCCAGCTAACGCACACACAGAGAATCGTGCACAGTTTCTGCGTTTTTAAGTAATTGGAGTGTTTAAATAGTCTCGCTCGCCTCCATCGACGTAGTAAGCTACTACTATATAGCACGTATGGGATAAATGATGACAGTACTGTACATAATAACCGGTTATGATTTGTTACTGAACTGATATCAAATTGTCTGTGTCAAATTTTCAATGAAGAAACAGTTAATTTTGACACCTCTGTTGTTCATGTCTCATTTTTAATTTAATTAAATTATTTTATTTTATTTTTAAAAGACAGGCTTTTAAAATGTTTTTCATGTCTTATTTTATTTTATGGACATGCTTTTATGATGTTGTTGTTTATGTTTCGTTTTTATTTATTTTATTTTTAATGAACATGCTTTTATTATGGTCATGTCCTTTTATTTTATTTTATTTTTTTTTCATTCATTCATTTTCTTGTCGGCTTAGTCCTTTTATTAATCCGGGGTCGCCACAGCGGAATCAACCGCCAACTTATCCAGCATATTTTTACGCAGCGGATGCCCTTCCAGCCGCAACCCATCCCTGGAAAACATCCACACACACATTCACACTCATACACTATACGGACAATTTAGCTCACCCAATTCACCTGTACCGCATGTCTTTGGACTGTGGGGGAAACCGGAGCACCCAGAGGAAACCCACGCAACCACGGGGAGAACATGCAAACTCCACACAGAAATGCCAACTGACCCAGCCGGGGCTCGAACCAGCAACCTTCTTGCTGTGAGGCGAACATGCTAACCACTACGCCACCGTGGCGCTTTTATTTTATTTTATTTTATTTTATTTTATTTTGACACGCTTTTATGATGCTGTTCTTCATGTCTCTGTGCAGCCAAAGAGCTCCGTGTCTGCCTAAACAAGGGTAAACATAAGCTATTATCATCATTTATTAGCAAAATTGATGTCTTTTTAATAAGTCTGGAATACGTTATCAATTTCTCATGCTGTTGGAAAGCTTGTGTGTCTTTATCTTGTCCGCTCTGTGTGTTTTGGACCCAACATGATCACTCGACTCGAACAAATGCAGATCTGGCAACCCATTGTACACTTCCATAAGACAATAATAAATAAGAGAACCATTATTTAAACCAGTGTCACGAAAACATGCGCGAGTCATATTCCTGCCCAAACTCTCATAAAAAACAATGTCAAATAAATTGCCACGATCCTCAAAATAGCCTTAATTTTCTTCAAGTGAAATCTAATTTGTTTTTCTTTTGCTTTTGGGCTGAAATATGACTTCATAAGAGTGTGAAAACCATGAAACCCAGGACAATCTAGGCAAAGAGGATCCACTGCTGTAGCAATAAACCCTTATTAAGATTCATTTGCTAACGGTTATTCGCCTTTCTGTGCAAATAATCAAGCAGCAATTAGAGTTTCCAGAGATGAACGCTTGATTGATTGCCCTGTTGAAGTGGATCGTTACCATCAGTGGCTTTTTGCAAATTAGCTTTATTTACATAGACCGTTACAAATAATTTTGAGCCGCGCTTCATGCTGATTATTGAGTCGGACATGTTTGATGAATGATGTTATGATCTCATTGTTGTATATTAAATGTAAACGTCATCGTCTATTTTAAACAGCTGGGGATTGATTGTGGGTATATTATTAGTGATGTAATATAGCTAATTTCAGAGACTGTAATTGTGTGTGAAGGTTTGCTTTAGTTTTTATGGATAAACCATCGATGAAGCAAACGGTTAAATGGTGGAGGGGTTTTGATTATGGACTGAATTAATTCTGCCTACACAAGCAGACTATACGGCAGGGTTACAATTAACTTTAAACCCTTTTTTGTAAGTTGAAATGTGGGTAATGCTTTATTTCGATGGTCCATTTGAGTATTAGTAGACTGTCTACTTAATATCTGTTGATACTGACATTCAACAGACATTTACCTGACTATAAGAAACTTTGCAAGTACATGTCAACTTACACTAACCCCAACCCCAACCTAACAGTCTACTTATAATCTAATGAGGATTATTTGCAATGTAACTTAAATTCAACAAACGGACCATCAAAATAAAGTGTGACCGAAATGTGTTAATGGGAATTAGAAAGACATTAAGACGTATTTTATTTGTGCTAAGGAAATATTTCTCATTTTCATTTACAGCAGTTTTAAAGGGTCTCGAAACACCAAAACACGGGTGTTTTTGAGGTGTTGACAGTTATTTATGTGTCCCACGTTGCTATAAACACTCAAAATTGGTTGTTTTTTTGTTATTTCGAGCAAACTAGTTCTTCCTGATTGAAAATTTTTTTTAAGCTACATAAAGTCCTGCGCGATGACTGCAGTTGGAGTTGAAAACTTGAGATTTTATCATTAATTCATGAGAGAGACTTGGTTCGAACCAATCAGCGCGCTCTATTGTGAATGAGGCGCAACTTCATTAATATGCGTGATATAGCTTTGAAGACCGTTTTTACCTGTTACAGTGTTCAGAGAGACGCCACGTTGTGTTGCAAACTGTAAAAGAAGTGGAAGAAGAAGAAATGCTTGGCGACATGGGTCTTTATCAGTGTTGCGTTTATAAATGTGCTGCAACGAAGGTTTAATTTTCATTTCCCCGCTATGACAGCGCAGCTGGATTCAGTGGATTACAGTGGTCTGCTAACATGCGACAAGGAACGTTTGTAACCAATATCTTTTTTACCTGTTAGCTTTCGCATCTGGAAATGGTGAAATCTGGATTTGCTGCTCGTCGTCTTTTAAAAAAAGACGCGGCTCCAGTTTGTTTTGATTTGTCCTGTCTCTACAGATTGGATAAGTGTGTGATCGGTGCTCTTTGTTTTTGTTTATTCAGATGGCAAAGTTAGTTCGTATCGTCAGCAGTACTCTTTCAGTTTTTAAAGACACACCCTAGTCAAAATGATTGTTACTAAGCCTACACTATGTTAACATAATTTCGTGGGCATAGACTTGAAGATCTGCTATAAATGCTGCTCTCTGAATGTAAACGTAAACACCTTAATCAAACTATTACCATCGTATAGGATTTTTGCCGTGTATGATTTTTACCGCATTTTGTGAGATGATATCTGTGTACACACACGGCTGTTTGATGCGGAGGGGTTTTTCTTTCCTCCCACACAGAGTGTGGTATCAAATTCCATTAAAATCACACTCTTCCACCAGCTCCTCGCATCCAATATCTTGTTTGTCACAGGGACCTCATTGCGTGTACAGATTTTGGACATCTTCTTGGACATTTTTTATGTTTCCAAAAGGGTTGCTGCATTTATAAAGCGCCCATGTCTTGAGGTTGTGCAGTATGATGTGATTTACTTTCTATGTGTGATTTAAATTGGACGGGAATCACAGGACTGATTTTTCTACTTTAGACAATGACCATAGACAAGAAAGAAATAAAGTAGAGACTGCAGGTTGAAGGACAGTAGTGGAGTAAAAGTACCGATACTGCACTGAACATGTACTCAAGGAAGAGTAAAATTCCACATTTTTAAAATCACTCAGTAAATTACAATTCCTGAGAAAAACTACTCAATTACAGTAGTTTGAGTATTTGTAATTATTTACTTTACACCACTGATAATAATACTGAACCACTGTGATAAGACTTTGACTGATTTTACAATGAGCAAAACAACACTTCTGATGTTTTACACTGTGATAGAAATGCCTTTGAAATAAATGTGCATGAAGAAACTCATTAATGAATCTAAATCACATGCATGATACACACGCTCGAATGTATTCGCTAAAAGTGGGTCCATCGTAGTTTATGCACATTTTAAAATATGAAACTGATCCTACTCAGTTGTGCGCATGCATTATACATGTTTGCACCTTTTAATGTTTCCATCAAGCATTATTTGAAGCCGTTTTCCAAAATGTATGTGTGTGTATTATTTAATTATTTTCTACAGCTCTGGGGCTATTTTGGGTAATTCCGCCTAAATTTGGCCTTCCGATTTAAAAAGCTTCCCATACCCACAAGCAGAGGAGTAAATACAAAAGTTTGGTATCATTTGAAAGGAAACCCTTTGAAATTTCACAAAATACTGTTGAAACTCCTATCAATTGTTTTATATCTTGTCTGTGTTACAATAAACACACACAAAAAAAGTTTTTTTTATTTTTATTATTATTTTTTTTTTACATATAAACTGAAGTTTGAAAGTGTGAAACTTAGTCCTTGAGTGCTCCAGCGTCCTGCAATTAATTTGATTTTTTTCCAGCAGATGTCAGCAAACACAAGAAAAAGGAAATTAGTCTTTATAATAATGTATGTAGGAGTTATTCTATTCCAACTGCAAGGAGGAAAAATGTCTTTTTTTTATTTCCGCCTACCTAATTTTGAAGTCTCCCCATACCCATATACAGTACAATAAATCCAATATCTCAACGTCATTTTACAGAAATCCCTTTGAAATTACAAAAAAAACTGCTGTAAGTGATAAAAATTACTAGATATGTTGTCTGTCCTATGATGAACCATCTCAACACAAACCGCTTTTAGTTTTTTGTCTCAAAGCCCATTTTAGAAAGTGTATAACTCAGGCCATGTATGCTCTATCAAACTACAGATAGTTTTGATTGTTACCAGCAAAAGTCAGGAGACACTAGAAAAAAGAAGTTTGTCTTTATCATGTAGTATGCAATAATTATTTAACATAATCATATTTTCCCGAATTTTGGAATATCATGACCCTAATTTGTTGCGTTTGGCACTTACGAGACATAGCATGCACACAACCTCAGAAAACAGTGAAAATGGGCTCATTTTGTCGGGGAGAACCTAAGGCAAAAGACTACAGCTTGTTTGGCTATCTGTGCCATTTGCTGGCGCTCACGGAGCAAATAATCAATAATTTCCTTTGTATATTTACAAAAAAGGAGTTTATACCTTATGATTCATTCGAAGACTGTTGGATAAGTGATTGTAAATCAATAAAAATAACGGTGGATCCTTGTTGTTGGGAATGAGAGCTTTCATTTGATGTATGACTTGCTCGTGTGTCATATGAGCGATATGAAAAATATGCATACTGAACAATGTACACAATCGGAGCGGTCGACATAGTGTAAAATAAGAGTAAATAACTTCGTTACAGTACAACAAATATCAAAGTGATGTATATCAGTTGAAAAGAGACATTCTAAGCTTTCACTCAGTGTGTCATATGGTGTTAGTGATACAGACAGACCTCTTAAAAATTATAGTTATTCTCCTGATGGCGTCATTTTGTGGGCACGTATAGGGCACGCAGAGTTTAACAGGTTAAAAATAGGTGGATAGAGAAACAGCAACTGCCATCAAACATCAGCTGTGATCTCTGACTGACAAATGGTGTTTTTGAAAGAACTGTACCCTGTCATTCTCGAATCAATCTGATAATATCAGCGTTCTGCAAAGCCATAATTTATCAGATTTTATCACACAGGCATGCTTCTCAGAAACTGTGAAATGTGACGAGCAAGCATGAGATTTCCTGCTAAACAATCTGTCTTTGCCAACTGTATAGATAAGATTTGAGGGGACTGATGTCGTGGCGGATGAAAAGAAACAGATTCGCTCTCTTCCAGAGAAAACATTTGTTTTGTTTTCTCCCAAAAGCCCCTTCTGGCATGTGAATGCGTTTCCTATTGAAATCAACAGAGCGTACTGAGGGTAGCCACATATTTAATCTTTGACAGAAGTGAAAAAAATGAGTACAGTGTGTTCAGTGGATTATACTGTTGTTTAATAACAAACTGACTGTCCAGATGACAAAGGATCTTTGCAAAAAACAACTTATAGTAGAAATGAAACACAGTTTAAGTTTTTTTAAGGTGTGTGTGTCATTTTAATACCCACTCAGTTACAGTTTCTTTCCTATAAAATACAGCATGGCATTAAAGAGACCGTTCATCCATAAATGCTAAATTAAGACTTAAAAATGCTGAGTTGTTGTAACCCAAGCTGGATCGTTCATTCATTCGCCAGGGTTCCTACAGTCATGAAAAACCTGGAAAAGTTATGGAATTTAAAATGGCAATTTTCAGGCCTGGAAAAGTTTTGGAAAATTAAATTAACACAAGTTTTGGAGAAGTCATGGAAATTTGTTTCCACCATCTCTGTATTAGGACTGGGCGATACTGCAAAATTTAGTATCGATCCGATACCAAGTAAATATAGGGCCGGTATCGCCAATATCGATACCGATACTTTTACATTAAAAAGCATGCACTTGAACCTAAATGTACTTTTCTGCAGGGGAGAACCATGTGTGATAGTTTATGAGTTGAGTGCTCTCAAAGCAGCTATAATTAAATGCATATGTTAAAGCCCAGGACAATTTTTTAACACTTTTAAGCCAAATAAAAAATGTTTTATTATCGTAACGATCTGGATTTGCAAACACAAACTTATTATTAGAGAACAATTATTATTTTTTTTATTTTTATTTTGCTTCAGTCTGGGGTTTACTAAGACACTACAGCAAAAGATAACTGACTTAAAATCGTCTTTTAGCTGGTGAAAAACCTACTAATCATGTAGATTTCAAAATTCCAAAATAATTCTTATAGATAGCAGGTTTTAATGTGCTGAATATATTGGCGATATTTAATTAGCCTGATGATGAAAGTATTCATTTTGCTTTTTTAATTTAATTATTATTATTTTTTTTCAAATTGGCATCAACTAATACTGAATGTCCTACATAACTGAAGTATTAATTTCCCCACTGTAGCTAGCTACCTACATATTCACTGCCTCTCCGAACGACTCAGCCAGTGACCTCTGTCTCAGGGCTGGCACTGCTGTGGGGGTCTATCTGGAGGATTTGCCTCCTCTTCTCTCCTTTTTTGCAGCTCGACATTCTCTTTTTCGTGTTTTTCTGTTTTATGTGTTTGTGTAGATTTGTGGTGTCGCCACAGTATCGAATAGACTATCTACAAACATCGCAGTTTGCAGTAAAATAACTCCAAACAGCACTCCTCTTTCTTTCCGTCATCTCAAAACAGCTGCTGAGTCACGTGATGAAAGGAAAACTAGAGCAGAGGAACAACAGTGCATACGAGTTATAAAAGGAGTGGGGTATTTAGAGACATGTCCGCTCTTTTATGAAACGGGAGCAGTGTACTTTTAGCGTAAATTAAATAAAAGTATCGATCTCGGAAGGCTACTATCTATCCGATATCAATACCAACATTGGTATCGATACTATCGATATTAGGATCGATCCGCCCACCCCTACTCTGTATATTAGAATATAGCTGAATATTTTGTTTAAATTCCAATTAACGAGCGCACGATCCGTCACATGATCTATAGCATAATCTGTACAAAGCTTGTCATTTATTGTAGTAAAAATATTTCGTATTTTATATTTAGTTTTCTTCTTATTTAACATATATACATATACATTTCATGAAACATTAAGTCATGAATATTTATTTAAAGTCATAGAAAAGTCATGGAATTTTACTGGTAAAAATGTGTATGAACCCTGATTCCCTTTACCTCGGCTCATTCCCTTATTCATCAGATGCCTCCACAGTGGAATGAACTGTCAACTATTCCAGCATGTTTTACGCAGCCGCAACCCAGTACTGGGAAACATCCATACACTCGCACACTCACACACACACTCATACGCTACGGCCAATTTAGCTTCTTCAATTCACCTATAGCGCATGTCTTTGGAATTGTGAGGGAAACTCTCAGAGGAAACTCACACCAACACAGACTAGAACGTTCAAACTCCACACAAAAATGTCAGCTGAATGACTCAAACCAGTGACCTTCTTGCTGTGAGCCACTGTGCCGCCCATCACAATCACATTCATTCATTTTTTCATTCATTTTCTTTTTGGCCTAGTCCCTTTATTTATCTGGGGTCGCCACAACGCAATGAACTTATCCAGCATATGTTTTACACAGCGGATGACATTCCAGCTGCAACCCTTAACTGGGAAACATCCATATACACTTATTCACACATACACTACAGACAATTTAGCTTGCCCAATTCACCTTTACCGCATGTCTTTGGACTTGTGGGGGAAACCGGAGCACACAGAAACCAAACTCCACACAGAAATGCCAACTGACCCAGTGGAGGCTCAAACCAGCAACCTTCTTGCTGTGAGGCGATCGTGTCCCCCACTCTGCCACCGTGACGCCCCCAATCAACATTTAAAACCAGCAATTTTAGTTTGGTGTGACTGATTTGACACTTTGTTGATTCTTCCTGTGGATTGGCTTCGCACCTATCCTTCATTTGCGAATATCTGTTCGTTTGTTTTCTGTCCGTTTAGTTCCAAATGAACTTGACCAAACTGGTCTGCCAAAAACAGCCATGTTGTGATTTATGCTGTCACTGCGGTTTGATATTCCACAGGCCGTGATGTGAGGTTTTGCTGGTAGAGCCCACCCATAATATCACATATTGTGTTGAACACACCCAGCTGTAATTCAGACCATGACTCTGTGTGTTTAAAGTTTTCAAATGGCCATTACAAATGATTAGAAAACATGAAGTGTGACAAACTACCTGTTTCCTGAGCAGTGTTCTGTCAGCTCTGGAAAGCCTCTCACTTTCTCACTGTTCAAGCTGGAGAGAGAAACTTTCCAGAGCTTATGGAGAAAAGTCAGGAAGACGGTAGTTTGTCACTCTCGTTGCAATTTCCAGTAAATGTACTGATGCTTGAAAGCTGTCTAAAGCTTCTATTTATTTCATTAAATCATTTATTTAATAAATATAATACAGGGTTCGGGCGACACGGTGGCGCAGTAGGTAGTGCTGTCGCCTCACAGCAAGAAGGTGGCTGGTTCGAGCCTCTGCTGGGTCAGTTGACATGTCTGTTTGGAGTTTGCATGTTCTCCCTGTGGTTGCGTGGGTTTCCTCCGGGTGCTCCGGTTTCCCCCACAGTCCAAAGACATGTGGTACAGGTGAATTGGGTAAGCTAAATTGTCCGTAGTGTATGTGTGTGAATGAGAATGTTTGGATGTTTCCCAGAGATGGGTTGCAGCTGGAAGGGCATCCGCTGCATAAAACAAATGCTGGATAAGTTGGCGGTTCATTCCATTGTGGCAACCCCGGATTAATAAAGGGACTAAGCCGAAAAGAAAATGAATGAATCAACGAATGAATAATACAGGGTTCAACGCTAAGGATTTTTTCTACTGGTCCGATCTGGCCAGTGGTTGAGATTTTTACTTGCCCTGCCAAAATTTTAACTGGCCCCACCAAAAAAAAGTGAATAGCTATTTCTTAGCCACATATTTTAAACATATTTTAAACAAATATTTCAACATATAGCGCGGTTTGGAAAAGTCAAGGTTTTAAAACCACTAAAATGTTCTGTTAAACCGCCCCTAAGGTATATGTAAAATATTTATATATATATATTTTTTTTACTTTTTTAGGACAACAGTATGTCCAGCAGAAAAGATATCCAAAGGTCCTGTTTTAAACTGTAAAGAAATCTGTGTTATTGAAATTAATGAGGACAGCAGAAGTCATTTGAATTATTTAGCCATATTTGCTGTTCTAAAATATCTTCAATGTTTTTAAAAAATAAAATATATTGGCTGCATCCGAAACCGCCTACTACTCAGCAGGTACTGCATTGAATGTACCACTCAACTGATAGAAAAGTACGTTCTATACAGTATGAATGTGAGTAGTATGTGTGAGCTTGGACGTACTATGGATGCCATTTTGTCATCATCACGTGACACACCTGATTTATTCCCATTCATTAATTCTATCGCGGTGCATGATGGGATTGGATGCGCACTTCAGAATCTCGCCGGAAGTAGTAGGTCATCCAGGTGCTTCTTGCATAATGTTTTTCGAATTCTATGAACATACTACTCAGATTGCATACTTATTTTAGCGTACTATATAGTATGGAAGTATTTAATTTGGCAAGCAGCCATTGTGTTCAAAGGGGAAAAAGTTCTTTTTTTTGTACCCAAACATATAAAAAGAATATATTCTAGAGCAGTAATCATAGTACCGTGATATTTTTATTCAAGGTTGACATACCGTCAGAATCTTATACTTGGTTTATATGCACGGAAGTGTTGTTAGTCACTGAAAACGTCCGGCAAAGGATTGGCTATTTCCAAGTTTATGGAGTCCCTTTTAGAGCATTGATAGTATAGTCGGTTAAATAGACCTCAGCATTCGTTTAGTTGTTCAAGTGTAAAAGGAGATGAAACAAGCGATTGTACGAGGATCAGCGAGCACAATTGAAAATGAAAGGTCACTCGTTGTCTTTGTAAGTGTAACATAAACAGACGACAGGATATTTCTGTTTTTAGCACTGCCTTTTTTTCTGATCAGATTTTTATTTAGTTGAATAGCAAAACACAAGTAAATAACACTCTTCCACCTAAGCAGTTTTACTGAGGTAAAGTTTGATTTATATTCACACATTCGTTCCTTTTTGCACAGTGACAGCCTGTAACGCTCCTACTCATACGCTACTTTGAATATTGGGTCTGAAATAGCGTGTAGGAATGACTTCAAAACAACATCAGCATTGTTTCATTGACTGATCGATGTTGTATTTTATAGTCATTGGCTGGTTATATAATTTCACTGTTTAGAATTTGCAAACAATACTTTTCTAAAATTATATTATTGAGGAGAAAGTTCGAATGTGCGACTATAAAACCGACTTTAACCCAATGCCAGTTTTGGGGAAATATAATTCCTGCACCCGCTGGCCTGTCAGCAACTACCCTGGACAAGTGCCTGTCTCCAAATAGTTTTCTAACTGGTGAATTTGGCGCACGTTCACGATTAAGGAGGCGTTCCTTTGGACTGTTGTAGAGGGATGAACAATTTCTAAGCTAGTATGCTAATGCTAGCGTTCAGGCAGATCACCTACTGTACCTTTAAAAAAATAACGAATAAAAGTACTTCAATTACGTAATTTTCCGTCCGGCTAATGTTCTTTTTAAATGTATCTATTTTTGGCGTGCGTTTACTTCCAGTTTCTCATTCCACAGAGGCCAGACAAGAGAACAACATCAACATGAACAAACTGGAGAGTCTAGTAACAGACAGAGCAGAGCAGATGTTTACGGAACTTTTCCTCATTGTTGTCGTGTTTAGGAGCAGAACGGTACACATGAGCAATGGTCTGGGTGTGTGAATGTTCGAAAACAGTCAGTACAGTTTAATTTGATTTAATTTTTCTCCGAAACAAAAACCTAAAAAGTTTGTTCTTCCAGGGTTCAACAATAAGGACTGCCCGATGGCCCGGGGACAGTGTGAGAGACACTCGGGACAGTAGACAGGATCATTACTAGCCCAATCCGGCCAGTGCTGCTGTCTAAAGTTTAGTTTACCTGCGACTATTTGTCAATTGTGTGCAAATACAGTCTTAAAATCAAGAAAGTTTGTGCTTTTAAGCCTTTAAATGCTACCTTCACTGTGATGTCATAAACACCATATTGCTTTTTCGATTTCTCTTATGTGATTGGATGTTGTGAGCACATGATTTTTTTCTAAAAACTGGTTATCAGTACAGAGAAGAGATTGCAACAGCATCAGACCTTTTCTTTTAGCCTCATAATCTGTTTCTAATGTCTAGGAAGAAGACATTTACGTGGGTACAACACGACAAAAAAAAAAAATCAAGTGATGTTTTGCACATTTTGCTATCAGTTTGGCAAGTCAGCCACCTTTTGTTAAATAATTTTGAATTGCAACATAACACCTGCACGTTTTTAAAACTGCTCTTTTTGTTTTGCTTATTACACATTTATTAACATTTGAATAATATGTAAATTCTAGATTCACAGATATTAGTTTTGACACATCAGGGTTCAACGCTAAGGATTTTTTCTACTGGCCCGATCGGTTCAGATCTTGCCCTGCCAAAATTTTCACTGGCCCCACCAAAAAAAAGTGAATAGCTATTTCTTAGCCACATACAGTATTTTATATAATGTTTCAAAAGCCAAACATAATTGTAATACCTACCCTTTGTATTCAGCATAACTTTTTTAATACAACTGACAATAAAAAAAATACAATTGTATTTAACATATATATATATATATATATATATATGCTACCGGTCAAAAGTTTGGGGTCAGTTTTATTAATTATTGTTAATGTTTTTTTTTTTAAGCAAAATTATTCAGTTCATCAAGGCGACATTTATTAAATGAAAAAAAAGAATAATAATTGTGAAATATTTCTTACAAATTTAATTAACTGCTTTCTTATTGTATGTAGTTTCAAATAGAATTCTTACTCCAGTCATTATTACTTTTATTACTATTACCATTAATAATAATAATAACAACAATAATAATTAATATTACAGTGATTTCTGACGGATCATGTGACTCTGATGACTGGAGTAATGAAGCTGAAAATTCATCTTTAAAATCACTGGAATAAATTATTCAGTTAAATGATGAACTACTTTTACACAGTTATATTATAGTGCAATAACATTTTACAATGTGTACTGTATTTATGATGAAATAAATGCAGCCTTGGTGAGCAGGAGAAGCTTATTTTAAAATATTTAACAATCATACTGACCCCAAACTTTTAACCAGTTGTGTATATAATATTTTATAAGCGAAAATGTGCACTTTAATTTTGACACCCACAGACACCTTCACCAAATTTAAATCAGAGAGGTCACACTTTTTCATACAGAGCCTCATTTTGGTTGTCACGTTTTGTAAAATCTATTAAAGAAACATTGGCTAGATTTATCCATTATAGGCTTAAATGAGAGAGTGAAATAACAGATGAAACGTGACTGCATCAGATCATGAAGCAGATCAATGCTGATCTTTCTTTCGAGCTGTCAGTGCAGAAATGAACAAAACAATTGGCCCAATACAACATATTATAAGATTAAAATGTGGAATAATTATCAGATGGTAACTTCGGTCAATTTTGCTAACGGATAAACAGCATTTTGTAATATTTCAGCATGCTTTCACTTTTGTTTAAGACATGAAGCGCATATTTGCCGGTAGGGATGACATCCTACTCATAATTCTCTGTTCATATAGCCGTATACATGGCTATTACACAATCTTAATACACTGTGATATAGCCTGGGTCGTTAGTTCATTGGATAGTTTTGTTTTCTCACTACGATCAATCCGCTCAATCGAGCAGAAACCACCTCATTCAGGCGATCTCGGACTGATTGATTTGGCGTGGATCTGAGCGTGATTGCTGGATTCACATATGCCAATCAAACGACGCTAACAGGGGAAACTAAATATATTCTGAAACAAACGACTATGTATGAAAGCACCTTAAGATTGTATTTGCACGCAATTGACAGACAGTCGCAGCCAAACTTTTGGGACAAGGCAGCACTGGCCCAATCGGGCCAGTAACAATTCTGTAAACTGGCCCGAGCGTGTTGCACGCTGGCCCCGGGCCATCGGGCAGTCCTTATTGTCGAGCCCTACACATTATTTAAAATATGTGGCTAAGAAATGGCTATTAACTTCTTTTCTGGTGAGGCCAGTGATAATTTTGACAGGGCAAGTAAAAATCTACACCACTGGCCCGATCGGACCACTAGAAAAAAAATCCTTAGCGTTGAACCCTGTCTTCCGTTTCACTTGTAGTACACCAGCTCTTCATTGAAAAGAGCAGGCACGTGAAGCTTTGGTCACTTCATCTGTGTGGGTGAGGGACTCGCGGCGATCGGTCCGTTATGGGGCAGAAAGGTGGCGTCTGGCCGGCAGAAGGGGGACAGGAACGCACTCCACAGATCAGGCCGGGATTAGCACTAATGCGGCCTGCTTTATCAGGCATCACGTGGGCTAACACCTGGGATTGGCTCGCGGTGTGTGGAAGCAGCCGTCCAAGATAATCTCACTGTCGCCTCATCCGTGGGACACACACACACACACACACATACGCGCACACACATACAAGCTGTATTATCTATCTATCTATCCATCCATCCATCCATCCATCCATCCATCCATCCATCCATCCATC
>CAIGQQ010032929.1:3904797-3915930 GCA_903798035.1 Danio albolineatus
CCATCCATCTATCCATCCATCCATCCATCCATCCATCCATCCATCCATCCATCCATCCATCCATCCATCCATCCATCCCTCCATCCATCCATCCATCCATCCATCCATCCATCCATCCATCCATCCATCCATCCATCCATCCATCCATCCATCCATCCATCCAGTTTTGCGGAGCAGATTCCCTTCCAGCCACAACCCACTACTGGGAAACTCTCATACACACTCGTTCACACACACACTCATACACTACAGTCAATTTAGTTCATTAAAATCACCTACTGCGCATGTGTTTGGACTGTGGGGGAAACCGGACCACCCAGAGGAAACCCACACCAACACAGAGTACATGCAAACTCCACACAGAAATGCCAACTGGTCCTGCCAGGACTCAATCCAGCAACCTTCTTGCTGTAAGGTGACGGTGCTAACCACTGAGCCACCATGCTGCTGATTTTTGTCTTGTAAAAAGACTTGACTTGGATGATAGATTGAATGATAAATGGATCAACAGATACAGTAAGTGGCTCTGTAGATGGATATAACGATAGCTAACAGACTGCATTCAATTCACCTTGATTTCTATTGCGCTTTTACAAAGTAGATTGTGTCAACGGCGCAGCTTCACATAGAAGGTCCTAGTAAACTGAAACAGTGTCAGTCCAGTTTTCAGTGTTGGAGTTCAGTTTAGTTCAGTTCAGTGTGGTTTAATATTCACTACTGAGAGCCCAAACACTCGAGCAAATCCACTGATTTGCAGCCATAGAGGTCCCCAAGTGTCACATTTGTATGATGAGATATTTACAGTTCTCGCTTTTGTTGTTTGCAATTCTGTCTGTCCTGCATCTTTAAAAGCTTTTTTTAATTTTAGTTTTAGACATTTTGGCATTGTTTTTACCTCAATTTTCTCTTTTCTGTTCAGCAATAGAAAATCACATAATTTTTTTTTTTTTGGGGGGGGGGGGGGGGGGGGGACTTTTCATGTTAAAACACATGGAAATACTTAGGTTGTCGTTGTTTATCTTTAAAACATTTTTGGATTTTGGAAGGACAGCAGAACTCCATGGTGGTGTATTTCTGCAATGCAAAGTATGTTTTAAAGGGGTGGTCCAGAGTGTATTTTCAAGGCTTAGTTGTGTTTTTGGAGAGCAAACAATGCGTGCTCCTGCTTCGTTTGTAAAAAAAAAAATCACATAATTTGTTCATATATCTTACTTTGATTATATACAGCTACTCAGCTAACATGAAAACGACTGTCATATTTTCTAGTTCCTCCCAAAGCCAGCCCTCTGGAGGCTCTGATTTTACAGCTAACATAATGTGCTGTGACTTGCTGGTCGACTCTACGTCATCAGGTAAAGCGTCACACCCCTATAAGCATGCACTTTGTCTCTGCTCTGTAAATAGTCAGTGTAGCTGTATCTGTTTGAGCCTCATGTCTGCTCTCTAAAATAAAACCTGACAAGTGTCTTTCACATTCGGAATAAGTAATATGAAACATCTTTTTCTCATATCGCAAGATGTAGAATGCAAGGGAAAGCGTCCGCAAGATTGTGGCTGTTTACAGCGGTTTGACTGATAAATATAAATTTGTAGCTAAATTGTTAGCGGTGACAAACAGCATTTCCTGTTGTTTACATCCTTGTTTGCACCCTGGCTACAACATACCATTAACGCTAGACACTGTGCATGTAATACATTAATTTTAACTAATAAAAACACTTGCAGGTTTTGGCTCACAATACACAGCTTCTTCTATTATGGTTAGAGTTGCTCCTTCTTTGAGTTTTTAGCCGAATCCAGCACTGAACTGGGAGAGATTCTGGAAGTTGTCCTCTGTCAAATGCTTACTATATATTTTTTTGGCATTCTCTGGAATGCAATTATAATTAAACTGTAAGCACTTCTCTCTTTGTGTCGTGTCCTTTGGAAGCCCAAATACAGAAACAGAAGAAGCTCTATGGAAATAGCAGCATCTGAATGCCATTATAGCTTTCTCTGTTATAACATGATAACATCTCTGGTCACGTCCCATCGCTGCGCGGGCCGTATGTGCATAACCTGAAGGTTTATGACCTCATTAACCCACCTGCATTTTTTGTAGTCCCCAAAAGCTAACTCCGTGTAAAAGCCAATGTCTCTCTTTGCATTAAACTTTAAGCGTCTTACATTCAGAGATGTTGTTTATGTTCACACAGCTACATTACACATCAACTAATACCCATCCCAAAGAAACCCAAACTTACAGGACTAAATGACTACAGACCGGTGGCGCTAACATCTGTGGTCATGAAGTCATTTGAAAAGCTGGTGCTGGCCCACCTGAAGGACATTACTGAACCCTCACTGGACTCTCTTCAGTTTGCCTACAGAGCAAACAGGTCTGTGGATGATGCAGTAAATATGGGACTGCATTATGTTTTGCAACACCTAGACAGACCAGGGACCTATGCGAGGATCTTGTTTGTTGACTTCAGCTCAGCTTTTAACACCATCATCCCAAAACTTCTCCTGCCCAAATTAACTCTGCTTTCCGTGCCCACCTCTGTCTGTCAGTGGATCAACAGCTTTTTAACGGACAGGCAGCAACTGGTCAAGCTGGGCAAATCCTCATCCAGGACCCGCACAATCAGCACTGGCGCCCCCCAGGGGTGTGTCCTCTCCCCTCTGCTCTTACACGAATGTACACGAATGACTGCACCTCAAAGGACCCCTCTGTCAAGCTCCTAAAGTTTGCAGACGACACCACGCTTATCGGCCTCGTTCAGGACGGTGACGAGTCTGCTTACAGACAGGAGGTTCAGGAGCTGGCTCTCTGGTGCAGTCACAACAACCTGGAGCTGAACACGCTCAAAACAGTGGAGATGATAGTGGACTTCAGGAGAAACCCCCCTGCTCTCCCCCCACTGAGCATCATGGACAGCACTGTGGCTGCAGTGGAGTCATTCAGGTTCCTGGGCACCACCATCTCTCAGGACCTGAAGTGGGACACTCACATTGACTCCATTGTCAAAAAAGCTCAACAAAGGCTGTACTTTCTTCGTCAGCTGAGGAAGTTCAACCTGCCACAGGAGCTTCTGAAACAGTTCTACACCTCCATCATTGAATCAGTCATCTGCACTTCAATAACTGTCTGGTTTAGCTCAGCTACCAAATCTGACCTCAGAAGACTACGTCGAATAGTTCGGACTGCTGAGCGAATCATTGGTACAACCCTCCCTACTCTCCAAGAACTGTACTTATCCAGAGCGAGCAGAAGGGCGGCCAAAATCACTCTGGACCGCTCACACCCAGCACACTGCCTCTTTGAACTGTTACCTTCTGGTCGACGCTACAGAGCACTGCGCACCAGAACAGCCCGACACAGAAACAGTTTCTTCCCTCAGGCGATCCATCTCATGAACACTTGATGATAATAATCGTGGAACCAACATCACTACTGCTGTACACTCTTACACACACATACACTTATTTAACAACACACTTTACATGCCATTTGCACATAACAAATGCACTTGTTACACACACATACACTTATTTAACAACACACTTTACATGCCAATTTGCACATAACAGCTGCACATATAATGTTGTATATAGTAATACACTGTACATACACTTGTCCATTTGTATATTTGCATTTAACACTTACTTCTATTTTTTTGAATATATTTATTATCTGTTTTTTGTCCTGTCTCTGTAATTCTGTTGCACTGTGGAAGCTCTGTCACGAAAACAAATTCCTCGTATGTGTGAACATACCTGGCAATAAAGCTCTTTCTGATTCTGATAAAGCTCTTTCTAAAGTTTAAAATGTGATATCATAGTGGACCACCCCTTTAAAAAACAAATAATGGAAAATGTTGTCCTAAAAAGTAGTCATCTACCCACCCTCAGGTTTTCCCATTCTTGTTTTCGTTCTCGCTACAACATACCATTAACGCTAGAAACTATGCATGTAATAGATCAATTTTAACTAATAAAAACACTTACAGGTTGTTGCTCACCATCCACAGCTTCTTCTATTATGGTTAGAGTTGCTCCTTCTTTGAGATTTAGACGAATCCAGCACTGAACTGAGAGAGATTCTGGAAGTTCTCCTTTGTCAAATTCTAGCTATATATTTTATTATTTACTGGAACATAATTAAATTAAACTGTAAGCTCTTCTGTCTTTGTGTCGTGTCCTTTGGAAGCCCAAATACAGAAACAAAAGAAGCTCTGTGGAAATAACAGCGTTTGGACTGCATTTTAGCTTTCTCTGCTATAACATTATAACATTTTTTTTGTAGTCCCCAAACTTCATTTGCCGTAGGTTTTGCTAAGCTAACACTGTAAAAGCCAATGTCTCCCTTTGCATTGAACTATGAGCGTCTTACATTCAGAGATGTTGTTTATGTTCACACATCTACATCACACATCAACTAAAGTTTAAAATGTGATATCATAGTGGACCCCCCCTTTAAAAAATAAATAAGGAGTGTAAAATGCTGTCCTAAAAAGTAGTCATTTACCCACTCTCACGTTTTCCCATCCTTGTTTACGTTCTCGCTACAACATACCGTTAACGCTAGACACTATGCATGTAATAGATCAATTTTAACTAATAAAAACACAGGTTGTGGCTCACAATCCACAGCTTCTTCTATTATGGTTAGAGTTGCTCCTTCTTTAAGATTTAGTTGAATCCAGCACTTAACAGGGATTCTGGATGTTCTCCTTTGTCAAATGCTAGCTATATACGTCATCGGAAGGCGCCGAAGAATGGCAGCCTCGGTGCGAAGCTCTCCAGCTGTTGCAATGTTTTTGTTTGTTTTTCCTGTTTTGTGTTCATCCAACGTGATCAGTTATACCAGGGATGAGCTGCTGAACATTCTGCACTGCACACCAATTGATCACCAGCCGGTTCTTGACTTCTCCGGCGTTTTGCAGAGCGTTGTCCTTGGCGGAGCCGCGTCTCTATGGAAACTTTACAAGACGCGGAGACGGGGAAAGCGAGCCGGCGCGCTCATCAAAAACAGACTGCGCGGTTTCAGAATGCCGCTTCCTAGCATTCATCTCGCGAATCTTCGCTCTCTTCCTAACAAAATGGAGGAATTACTTCTGCTCACACGCATAAATAAGGACTTTAACAGCTCTGCTGCGCTGTGCTTCACAGAAACGTGGCTAAACGAAGCCATTCCGGACAGCGCATTACATCTACCGGACTTCCAGCTGTACAGAGCAGATCGCGACACGGAGGCAACGGGGAAAACGCGCGGTGGAGGGACATGCTTTTACATTAACAGGAGGTGGTGTACGGATGTAACTGTGTTAAAGAAGATGTGCTGTCCTGACGTGGAAGTGCTTTTCATTAACTGTAAGCCGTTCTACTCGCCGCGGGAGTTTTCCTCGTTTATCCTGGCCAGTGTTTACATCCCACCGCACGCGACCGTGAGTACTGCTCTTTCACTGCTGGCTGATTTAATCACAGAGACAGAACAAAAACACCCAGACTCTGTTTTTATAATTCTTGGGGACTTTAACCAGGCAAAACTCACACATGAGCTGCCCAAATTCAGACAGCACATTACATGCCCTACCAGAGACAATAACATTCTGGACCATTGCTACACAACAATAAAAGATGCATATCGCTCCGTGGCCAGAGCAGCTCTAGGACTCTCTGATCACTGCCTGGTTCTTATACCAACTTACAGGCAAAAACTTAAAACTACTAAGCCAGTATTAAGGACTGTTAAGAGATGGACCAACGACACAGAGCAGGCCTTACAAGCTTGTTTTGAATGCACTGACTGGAGTGTTTTCGAAGCTGCAACCAATGACCTGGATGAGCTCACAGAGACTGTAACATCATACATTAGTTTCTGTGAGGAGTTATGCATCCCAACCAGGACCTACTTATCATTTAACAATGATAAACCATGGTTCACACCAAAACTTAGACAGCTTCGTCAGGTCAAAGAGGATGCCTACAGGAGTGGGGACAGGATTCTCTACAACAAGACCAGGAACATTTTAACAAAGGAGATTGGTCTAGCTAAAAAGAACTATGCAAAAAAGCTGGAAAACCAGTTTTCTGCTAACGACCCTGCATCAGTGTGGACTGGTCTGCGAACCATCACGAATTGCAAATCATCTCCCCCCAGTATCGATGGCAGTAAACTTCTCGCTAACGACCTGAACACGTTCTACTGCAGATTCGACACCTTCGACCAGACACCCTCTACACAGCAATTAACACCTCTACCCACCTCCAGCCACAACCGCCCTGACCATCTTTCTACACAGCCATCAACACCTACAGACATCTCCCTCTCCCCCCCTGATCTTCAGATCAGTGAGGATAATGTGCGTCAGGTCTTCAGTAAGCAGAAGAGAAGGAAAGCGCCAGGCCCAGACGGTGTCTCACCAGCCTGTCTGAGAACCTGTGCTGACCAGCTGGCCCCCATTTTCTCGCAGATCTTCAACAGATCACTGGAACAGCGCATAGTTCCAGCCTGCTTCAAACGCTCCACCATCATCCCAATCCAGAAGAAACAAAAGATCACCGGGCTCAACGACTACAGACCTGTCGCCTTAACATCTGTGGTCATGAAGTCATTTGAAAGACTGGTTCTAGCATATCTGAAAGACATCACCGGACCTTTGCTGGACCCCCTGCAGTTTGCCTACAGAGCAAACCGGTCTGTGGATGATGCAGTCAACATGGGACTGCATTATACCCTACAACATCTGGACAAACCAGGGAACTATGCAAGGATTTTGTTTGTGGACTTCAGCTCTGCCTTCAACACCATCGTCCCATCACTGCTCGAGCACAAACTGACCCAGCTCTCTGTTCCTAGCTCTGTCTGTCAGTGGATCACCAGCTTTCTGACAGATAGACAACAGCTAGTCAGAATGGGCAAAATCACGTCTGACAGCCGCACCATCAGTACTGGTGCCCCCCAAGGATGTGTTCTCTCCCCACTGCTCTTCTCCCTGTACACCAACGACTGCACCGCAAAAGATCCCTCCGTCAAGCTCCTAAAGTTTGCGGACGACACTACTGTTATCGGCCTCATCCGGAACGGTGACGAGTCTGCATACAGACAGGAGGTGGAGCGGCTAGCTTTATGGTGCAGTTACAACAACCTGGAGCTGAACACGCTCAAAACGGTGGAGATGATAGTGGACTTCAGGAGAAACACCCCTGCACTCCCCCCGCTCACCATCATGGACAGCACTGTGGCTGCAGTGGAGTCATTCAGGTTCCTGGGCACCACCATCTCTCAGGATCTGAAGTGGGACACTCACATTGACTCTATTGTAAAGAAAGCCCAGCAGAGACTGTACTTCCTCCGTCAGCTGAGGAAGTTCAACCTGCCACAGGAGCTGCTCGTGCAGTTCTACTCAGCTGTCATCCAGTCCATCCTCTGCACTTCAATCACCGTCTGGTTCGCCTCAGCAGCCAAATCTGACCTCCGTAGACTACAGCGAATAGTCCGGACTGCTGAACGAATCACTGGCACTACCCTTCCTACAATTCAAGAACTGTACTCTTCCACAGTGAGTAAAAGGGCTCGCAAAATCACCCTGGACGCCTCGCACCCAGCACACTTCCTGTTTGAACTGTTACCGTCTGGCCGGCGCTACAGAGCACCGAGCACAAAAACTGCCAGACACAGGAAAAGTTTCTTTCCTCAGGCCATCTACCTCATGAACAGTTAATATTTCTCCTATCGTGCAATAAATGTGCAATACTTTCTCACAGGCACTTGTACACAGCACCTTATAATAATATACAATGCAATACTTTTCCTTACGCATTTGTACACAGCACCTTATAACAATATATAATGCAATACTTACTCTTTTGCACACAGCACCTTATAACCTGTATATTTATAACAAATCTGTACATACATTTCAACATCCAGATCGTTGGACTGCATCTCTGTTTAATGTCTATTGTCTTCTTTTATAATATTTATTCTGTGTTGTCACTTGTCACTTTATGTACACTGGAAGCTTCTGTAGCCAAAGCAAATTCCTTGTGTGTGTGAAGCACACTTGGCAATAAACTGATTCTGATTCTGATTCTGATTCTGATATATTTTATTATTTACTATTCATTATTATTATTATTATTATTTATTTTTATTATTTATTTATACATTCAGAGATGTTGTTTATGTTCACACATCTACATCACACATCAACAAAAGTTTAAAATGTGATATTATAGTGGACCACTCCTTTAAAAAAATAAATAATGGAAAATGTTGTCCTAAAAAGTAGTCATCTACCCACCGTCAGGTTTTCCCAACATTTTATGAATTTAAAAGGTCTATAATAAATTTCAACCTTTTATCCAAACTTCCACACTAAAAAAGTCACTGAATGACGTATAAATATGAATATTTTCATATTTTGGTGAATTTTAAGAGCGCTACAAGAACATTACATTCTTCTAGCTGAATGCATCATTTAATTTACTTTATCTTTTCATTTAACATACAAACACACAGCACAAGGAGATGTGTAGTCCTTCTTGAATGACAGGGATTTTAGTCCTTCAGGGTTCTGCGAGAGCAGTTTCCGTGTGGGCCCAAACATGAAGTCAACAGTTTAGTCCTGAGATTTGATTTGTGGTTCCACTGAGGATTTACTGCGGCAGGAATTTGATATCATCATATAACCAAAGCTTCCCAAAGGTTAGAGCGGTCATTTCACCCGCTCTGTGTGAACGCTGCATGCTTTAGAGTGCATTTCCTGCCATTTTTCACCCTGGTTATTTCTTTTTTTTTTCCGTGGCTGGTAGTAAAAATGTACCTCATGCAGGGAAAGACTGGAACATCTGACTGGAAGAACAGTCCAGATGCAAACCAGAGAGACATGTGCGTCTCTCTAGTGATCAATAGCTGAAAAGGACATATTCCAGCTTGATTATTTGTCTAACTAAACCACAATGCATTGTTTTAATCACGTATACATGATTTAGAGTTTCTTGTTAAGCAACAGCTGCGCTATCAGATATTACAAATGGATAGTCAAATCTGTAAAGCATAAATCAGCCGCGTCGTGGAATTTTTTTACGGTCTGGATCGGCGGATGCCACGGATGTTTGCTTTCACAATGTTAGTCTGAATCCAGACGGTTCTGCGTGCCGATGAGCAGAACATGCCTAAATAAAACCCCGGTGCTATTGTGCGTGATGGCATTTTAAAAGTCCTGATGATTAGCGACTGGCACACTTGAATGCAGCTTTCGCTGAGCGTGTCAGAGCAGGACAGGCAAAAAAAACAAAACGCACCCATCCAAGACCTTCTGTGTGGAACAAAAATGCGCAGGGATCAACATGAGATGCGTCAAAACTCCAGCTCGGGGTTTTGAATGGATTGAACGCTGCACCTGCAAGCCGATTTCCAGAGTTCCCGCTGAGGTCGAGGGGAAAAAGTGTGATTTCACAGCCTGGCGGTGGAAGACCTTCATCGGGCTTGAAAACTAAGCCCGATTGAATCCCAGGTTATGGGAGTTGAAAGGCTCAAGTGAATATAAGCTTAACCTGCCGTGCCTTTGCACACCCTGAATGCTCTGGATTCCATTGACGAGTATGATTAGGTCACCGCTTTTCTAAAGTTTTCTTGAGTTAACAACCTCAAATGTTCAGTAAGTCTCTGTCCTACTAAGGTTTTTTTTGCAGTTATTAAAATCATATGTACAATAATACATAGTAATTAGAATGATCGAAAATGTGGGGTATGTTGAGCATACAAATCCTTTATTTTTTAAATTGAAGATACTTAAGTTCACTAATTTGGTTACATTTAAAACAGCACAATTTATGTTTAAAGCTAGGAATAAATTACTTCCGAAATGCATGCAAAAGTTTGAAGAAAGGCGAGGGGGATATAATCTGAGAGAAGGAGGTTGAAAACGAGGACTTTAGTTTGTGTATGTCTGTATGTGGAACAGTCTGGAAGTTTGAAACAGATTCTCAAACAATGTCAGAATATTATTCAATTTAAATAAATATATATAATATATACATGGTTTCTGCGGGGTCTTAAAGTCTTAATGTCTTAAATCTCAAAATCCAAATTTCAGGCCTTAAAATGTCTTAAACTTACTGAAAAATTGTGTTGTAGGTCTTAAATCTTTTATAAACAGGTCTTAATTTTCCTTTGTTCATGTATTGCTACCCAATCTGGCCAAGACCCATACAATAACCAACAATCTATCTCAAAACTTTAAACCTTTTATTTAAGAAGGTCATTTTTAACTCTATCATAATGGTTTAATTATTTTCCCTACGATAGCATTTGTTTAATTTCTCCATAAATTTTTCTGCTGAGGACATTGATGTGGACAGATTGTTGTGCATAATTTAGTTTATTGTAGTTTTTAAAACTTTTTAAAAACATTTGGTCATTTTTTTTATTTCAAAGAAAGTTTATGTTGGAAAAACAGTGTATGGATACATGTCGAGCTTGCTTGTTTTTACACAATATTTCAAATATTTTGCTAAGAAATAAAATCTAAAATATTTAAAAATATATTTTTAATGTATAATTTTATTATTAATTGTTTTAAATTATATTTTTTTGTGTGTGAATAAAAATCTTTTCCATCTGAGCCATTTAAAAAATTCCTTATTCTTTAGCCCTTTATGAGTCTATAATTTTAGATACAGTATGTTACGCATCCCTCCCTCCTCTCTTCAGATACGTCGCGCATCCCCCAGCCCCCCGACCCCAGCAACCAATTGTACAAGATTTAACCCATATTGCCCATAAAATGTCAGATATTGCCTAATATTTAACCCATAGTGCTCATAAAATGTCACATATGGCACAAGATTGAACCCATATTGCCCATAATATGTCAGATATTGCACAAGATTTAACCCATATTGCCCATAAGATGTCAGATATGACACAAGATTTAACCCATATTGCCCAAAAGAGGTCATATTGCACAAGATTTAACCCATATTGCCCATAAAATGTCAGATATCGCACAAGATTTAACCCACATTGCTCATATAATGTCACATATGCCACTAGATTTAACCCATATTGCCTATAAATTGTCAGATATTGTACAAGATTTAACCCATATTGCCCATAAAATATCAGATATCGCATAAGAT
>CAIGQQ010032929.1:3920052-3932549 GCA_903798035.1 Danio albolineatus
TGTAAAAATCATGCAATATCTGTCATTTTATGGGCAATATGTGTAAATGTCACGCAATATGTCATTTTATGAACAATATGGGCAAATATGGTAATAAATATGGCAATATAAATACATCTCTTGCAAAATCTGGCATTCCACGTGCAATATGGACAATATATGTAAATTTTGTGTAATAAATGTCATTTTATGGGCAATATGTGTAAATAGTATGCAATATCTGTCATTTAATGGGCAATATGTGTAAATATCACATGCAATATGTGTCATTTAATGGGCAATATGTGTAAATATCACATGCAATATCTGTCATTTTATGGACAATATAGGTAAATATGGTAATAAATATGGCAATATACATGCATCTTTTGCAAAATCAGGCATTTTATGTGCAATATGGACAATATATGTAAATTTTGTGCAATATCTGTCATTTTATGTGCAATATGTGTAAATAGCATGCAATATCTGTCATTTTAATGCCAATATGTGAAAATATCCCACAATATCTTTCATTTTATGGATAATATGGCTAAATATGGTAATAAATATGGCAATATACGTGCATCTCTTGCAAAATCATACATTTTATGTGCAATATGGACAATATATGTACATTTTGCTGAACATCTGTAATTTTATGGCAAATATCCATGAAATATTCATGAAAATGACAGATTTTGCATAAGATTACATTACATTTTATTTGCAATGGGGCAATATGCCTAAATCTCGTGCAATATCTGCCATTTCATGGGCAAAATGCATAAATCTCATGCTATATCTGGCGTTTTATGGGCAATATGCAAAAACCCTGTTTAATATCTGGTATTTTTATGCAACGTAAATGTTGAGCAAAAGCTGTCATTTTATTTGCAATACAGGCAATATGTCTAAATCCTGTGCAAATCTGTCATTTTATGGGCAATATGTGCAAATCTCATGCAATATCTATCATTTTATCTAAAATATTGGCAGTAATATATGCAACTTCCTTGTGCAATACATTTAGATTTCCTTTGCAAGATTTTGGTGCCATGTGCGTGACAACACTTAATGTAAATTTATGTTAAGTCTATGAAGTGTGTCAAGTTTTAAAGCACTTTAATTTCATTGGACATCCCACATGTTCCACAATAAAAGAAAATTCTAGTCTATTCTATTCAAAGCCAAATGTTTGTGTGCGCGCTTAGTATGAAAGACTTTGAATGCAGTTTTTATGGGGAAGCAGGTGGATGTGTTCACTGTAATGCAAAACTTAAGCTTCGCCAATCCCAATAAAGTATAGTAAAAAGACCTTAAATCGAACTAAAACGGACAACACTCCTTATTCATGTGTGACATGTTTGTAGTATACAGTAATACGATTTACTTAGCAACACGCAAACTCGATCAAAACCAACCGTGAGTCAAGTTTCCCATGCAAAGCGCTATTTACGCAGTGCGTAGAGTTGGTCCCTATGCAGAGCGTTTCAAATCAATCCCTTATGAGGCTCCCCTAGGTTAAGATGCCTGTGTAGACAACACTAAGGTTTTGCAACAGAGCTGTTAAGTGAAGCCAGAGAATTTTTAGTAAACCTTTTTAAGAGTCTTAATTCATTCCAGATCCTTTTGTATGACTGAAAACTATTGTAGTGAAATATTCTGATTAAATTAAGCAAGTTCTTGGTATTTCTGAAGACGGTTAGCACTGAATATATTTCTTATAACTTGTTTGGTTCAACATTGCGAAAGTAAACGCAAATTAAATATGAATAGATGACAACATTGTGAGTAGGCACTAAGCGTATTCTTTCTACGCTTACCTTTTGTGAAGCGTAGAGTCTGTCCAGATCCTGGTTTGCTTGTCAGAGTGTTTCGTGCGTAAGATCCCTGGTGGTGTGTAAAGCGATGAGTTGCGTGTGTATGTTTGTAGGGGTGTGCGCATGGAGAACTCCCCTCGTCCCTGTCAGTCTTTCTCCTCCTTGTGTGTGTGTGTGTGTGTGTGACTCCTCCTCTACCAGCACGCCGATCACTGGACGGCTCAGATTACCACAGACTTTAATCACTGAGGATGCTCAAAACCAGGACACAATGAAGGGCTTTAAACACACATACGCTGAAAAAATTAGTCATTGATGTTACTACATTTGTTTCAAAGTTAAGTGTTGTAAACTGTTTATATGGGCTGAATTTGAACTAATTAACTTAAGTATTGATCAACTTACTTTGAATGTTTAAATTCAGCCGATATAAATTGTTCGCAACCACTTTAAAACACTCTTAAACATTCTTTAAAAAAAAAAAATTTTTTTTTCATTTTTGCTTGACGTGATGTGGGATGCTGCGTAAAACCTATGCCGGAATAGTTGGTGGTTCATTCCGCTGTGGCGACCCCTAATAAATAAAGGACTAAACTGAAGGAAAATTAATAATGAGGATGATGATGATAATAAATATATTATTTTCATTCATTCACTTTCTTTTCGGCTTACTTCCTTTATTCATCAGGGGTTGCCACAGTGGAATGAACCGCCAACTTATCCAGCATATGTTTTACACAGCGAATGCCCTTCCAGTTGCAACCCATCACTGGAAAACCATACACACTGATTCACACACATACACTATACAGCCAATTTAATTCGATTCAATTCAATTCACCTTTATTTGTATAGCGCTTTTACAATGTAGATTGTGTCAAAGCAGCTTCACATAAAAGGTTATAGTAAATTAAAAATGTCAGTTTAGTTATTAGCTAGTATATTATTAGCTAGTATATAGCTGATTTTAGCTTACCCAATTCACCTGTACCGCATGTCTTTGGAGTCATGGGAGAAACTGGAGCACTCGGAGGAAACCCACACGAATACGGATAGAACATGCAAACTCCACAAAGAAATTCCAACTGATCCAGCTAAGGCTTGAATCAGTGACCTTCTTGCTGTGAGGCGATCATGCTAACCACTATGCCACTGTGATGCCTAAATATATTATTTAATTTTTTTTATAATTCAAGATTAATATATATATATATATTTTTTGTAAATAAAGCTGCTCTCTTAAATCACCTGAGGTTTGTTATCCAGGTACAAATATCCATGAGCAATGCGTTAGAGTCATCTACACCAGTCCTGCTCACACTGTGAGATTTCAGCCACGATTTTGTCATCTAAGACAAATTTGGGAAATCCTAAAAGATTCCTGAAATCCTGGGCTAAAATCTGTGATCTTTGATCGTTGGTTTGACATGTTCACAGACAGCCGATTGATGCCTGTTGCGATCAGATTTGCCCTCCGATGAAGTTCTAGCGGTGTCAGAAGATTTCAGACACTTTCCTGCAGTGTGATGAATCCAATAACCCAGTGGTTCTCAAGCTTTTTTCTCTAAGTACCACCTCAGAACAAAATTGTTTCTCCAAGTAGCACCATAATAACCGGTATTGAAGTACAGTAGCGTAATAGGCCTAATGAAGCAGCTACAGCACTGCACAGCTCAAAAACAAGGCAGATTAATTCTTCTAATTAAGAATATTTATTATTGACAGCCACTTAAAGAGAAGGTTTAACCTATTAAAATACATTTACTGATTACATCGGCGTTATCCTACGCGTTAAAGGGTTAAGTGTGTTCATTTTTTTACATTAATTATTCAGTGATTCCTCTGCGTACCACAAAAATGAAGCTTGTGTACCACTAGTGGTACGCGTACCACAGTTTGAAAACCACTGCAATAACCAATAGGAACACTGAATCTGATGACGCAATGCATGCGACAATTTAAATGACCGCGGTTTTCTTCCTGGTTTTATTATTGAGACATGCTGTCTGCAAAATTGCTGCTACAGTTTGTTTACGTTTGCTGTGAGGAATCATTTCAGAACGGGATAGTGAAAGTGTCACCGGTGGATGACGTCAAGCTTCAGAGACATTTTCTTTAGTGTTTAGCACGTCTTCATTGTCGTTCAGTCTGACTTTATGATAGCTGAGATATTACGTGAGCCATGTTTGTACAGTCTGACATCCCACACTCGTTCAGGATTTTTTTTAAATAAATCGCACAGTGTGAGCCAGCCTTGAGACCCCCTGGAAAATATTGTAAGGCCACGCTCCACATTTAATGATATTATCGCTCATATAAATTTGCAGTAGGTATCACAAAAAAATGTGTTTTTCAAACAAAGTGTTTATTGCTAAATCTAGATATGTCTATGCACAAATAATAGCCTAATGTAAAATATAAAAGCAGTAGGCCATTTGTATTTTGGACACCTTGCTGTATTGGGGATGAGTCGCCTGCAAACGTCTTATTAATTTGGACGGCCTCATACATTCGTTAGCAGGAACTTTGGCGCAGATAATGCACTGTGGCTGGGACTGAGACTCTTTGCTTGAAGAAAATGTTGTGAAACTATAGTTCAGGTGACTATCTTGGTATTTCCTGCATTTGGTTTTGCCAGTATTGCTGTTGACAGAAATGTTTGGAGCTTCCTCACCTGCATCCAGTATAGATGCTGAAGGCGAATCAGTGAGACTCTCTGTTTGGTGGAGGATAAATTACAAATTTGCCCATTTTTTTCGTCAGCCAGGGGATAAAATAAACTAAGGCAACACGATCTCCTAATTGTCCACTGTTCAAATTTTAAAAAAATATGACGCGACCCCCCCCCACAGAGCTCGCCGAAACCCCCCTGTTTGGAACCGCTGATCTACAAACCTGTTGGATGCTTGATTCTGGTTGGCTTATGAACATTCTAATGCGTGAAGCTATTTTTCAGATTAATGCACAGGGAAAAGTAGTTCCAGGAACTTTTTACAGCGTTTTAGTTTTTTTACTTTACAACTTATACAACTTACTTTACAAAAACAAATAAAAAATGGCTTTGGATAAGATGAAAAAATAAATAAATAAATTCCCACACACAACAGTGGTTTGAGGGCAAAACGCATCTGAACTCAGTGTCTTAAGGTGTGGTAACCATAGTATAAGTGGAATAAATTATCACGGCCTTTGAGATATTAGAAATAAATCCACACCTGAGGGCATCTTCACCCCGGTTATACAACAATAGCCCATCATCATCATTTTATTTATTTTTTAACATATACTCATGGGTGGCTCAGTGGCTTAGTCATTAGCACTGTCACCTCACAGCAAGGTATCTGGTTCAAACTTTAGTATGTATGTTTAAATTCGGCCCATATAAATTGTTTGTAACCACTTTAAACCTGTGATGTGGGATGCTGCGTAAAACCTGTGATGGAATAGTTGGCGGTTCATTCTGCTTTGGCGACCCCTGATAAATAAAGGACTAAGTTGAAGGAAAATGAATGATGATGATAATAATAATAGTGATAATAATAATAATAATAATAATTATTATTATTATTATTTTCATTCATTCATTAATTTTCTTTTTGGCTCAGTCCCTTTATTAATCAGGGGTCACCACAGCGGAATGAACCGCCAAATTATCCAGCATATGTTTTACGCAGTGGATTCACTTCCAGCCACAACCCATCTCTGGGAAACATCCATACACACTCATTCACACTCATACACTACGGACAATTTAGCTTACCCAATTCCCCTATAGCGCACGTCTTTGGACTTTTTGGGGAAACCAGAGCACCCGGAGGAACCCCACACGAACACGGGGAGAACATGCAAACTCCACACAGAAATGCCTGAAACTGACTCAGCTGAGGCTTGAATCAGTGACATTCCTGCTGTGAGGCGATTGTGCTATTCACTATGCCACCGTGATGCCCACATATATTATTTTACATTGTTATAATTCAAGATTAATTGAATTTTTTTTATTTATTTATTTTTTTCTTTTTGTAAATAAAGCTGCTCTCTAGATCACCTGAGGTTTTTTTTTATCCAGGTACCAATATCCATGAGCAGTGCATTAGAGTCATCTACACCAGTGGTTCCCAACCTTTTTTTGCCAAAACCCTGCTCACACTGTGAGATTTCAGCCACGATTTTGTCATCTGAGACACAACAGTGGTTTGAGGGCAAAACACATCTGAACTCAGTGTCTTAAGGTGTGGTAACCATAGTATAAGTGGAATAAATTATCACGGCCTTTGAGATATTAGAAATTAATCCACACCTGAGGGCATCTTCAACCCGGTTATGCAACAATAGCCCATCATCATCTTTTTTTTATTGATTTTTTTTTTTTTAACATATACTCATTGGTGACTCAGTAGTTAGCACTGTCACCTCACAGCAAGGTCACTGGTTCAAGCCTCAGCTGGGTCAATTGGCATTTCTGTTTGGAGTTTTCCCCTTGTTGGCGTGGGTTTCCACACTCAAAAAAAAATTGTTGAATGAACATGATTTAATCGTGGAACCCTTAATGCATCTAATCCAATCTAGTAAGCCTGAACTGCTTTGAACGTGTTGTATGAACACAAAGCACATTTGTAGATAAAACATAGTTTCAATATGTCAGTCTAACTTCTTTGCAACTAATTGACTCAAAATGTTTTTATTGTGTTATTGTAATTAAATTAATTCTAATTTCCTCAATGTAACACTAAAGCTTTACTTTAACAAAATGATGTCTTGTTAAATCAACTAGTAAATTTCTTGTTCATTCATTCATTCATTTTCTTGTCGGCTTAGTCCCTTTATTAATCCGGGGTCGCCACAGCGGAATCACCCGCCAACTTATCCAGCATATTTTTTACGCAGCGGATGCCCTTCTAGCCGCAACCCATCTCTGGGAAACATCCATAGACACACATTCACACACATACACTTTGGACAATTTAGCCTATCCAATTCACCTATACCACATGTCTTTGGACTGTGGGGGAAACCGGAGCACCCGGAGGAAACCCACGCAACCAAGGGGAGAACATGCAAACTCCACACAGAAATGCCAACTGACCCAGCCGGGGCTCGAACCAGCAACTTTCTTGCTGTGAGGCGCACGTGCTACTCACTACGCCACCGTGGCGCCCATTTCTTGTTCAATATTGTTTAAATTATAGTGTTTAAATGACAGTACTATGAAGCAAGATTTAAAATTAAGTAAATCAACACAAAAAGGGACAGAAAACTTGTTATATATATATTTCTTTTATTATAGCCTTTTGCAGGCACCAATCACGTTTAAACAAATTTCTTCACATTAATATTCTGATACAAAATGTTATATAATATACAAAATTGTAATATGTAACATAAAATGTATAAGAAACATTTAGCCAACCTTGGCTCTTAAGAAAACAGATCCCCAAGCAATACCCGGAGGACGTTAACATTATTTTGTTCACAAATTGAGTTTAAACAGCTTTCTTCACTTTGGTACTCCTATTTAAAATGTAAAAGTATAAAATGTATAGGAAACATGTAGCCAACAACATAACATTGCCGAGAACGCGCGATGATGATTCTTCTTGCTTTTTCCATATGGTGACATCCAAACGCACTACCGCCACCTACTGATATACGTGAAGTGACTCTCCAGAGTGGGAGTAGTCGATTTGAAGCTTCTCAGTCTTATTGAATCAACATGTTCTGATCAAATTCATTTGATTATTTCTTGATTCAGTTTCAAATAACATGAATTAATCATTTAACATACGTAAACTTGATTTTCAATCTGATAAATTTTTATTTTGTAAATCCAATACATGCCTAGTTTATTTTTTTGAGTGCACAGTCCAAAGACATGCGCTATAGGGGAATTGATTAAGCTAAATTGGCTGTAGTGTATAAATGTTTGTTTATCTGTCTACTCGCTTATAATTCAAATAGCTATTTTTGTCATACACTGTAAAAAATGAAAAGTTGAGTGAACTTAAAATTTTAAAGCAACCGGCTGCAAATAAATTTTGACTTTATTAGGCTTCATTGGATTAAGTTGTGCCAAATTAATTTTTTTAAGTTGACTAAAATGGCTGGTCTAAGTCAAATATACTTTACGGAATAATTTGGCACAACTTCAACCACTAAAGCTTAATAAACTCACGATTTCTTTGCAGCCGGTTGCTTTCAAATTTTAAGTTAACTCAACTTTTTATTTTTTGAAGGTATGGAGAAATCCAAATTTAAAGTCTCCTCAACTGAATTTTTTACTTTTATTGAACAAAACAGTTCCAAACATGCAGTTGAATCATTTAAAGAGCCCATATTATGGATTTTTGAAAATGATCTCCCATGTAGTGTGTTACACAGCTCTAAGTAAAGTGAAATGTCCAGCTAAGGCTTAAATCTGAAAGTGCAAAGTGTTTAAAACGATTGATTCATCTATAAAAGAGTCGACTCGTTGTTTAAATGAATCGTTATTAGAACGAGTCTTTAGCCGTTTCGGCTTGACGTCAACGCGAAACATACTAGTTGCGCTCGCAGACCCCAGGAAAATTGAACTGCCCGGCCCCGCCCACAGACAGGAAGGAAAAGTGGAAGGCAACAAGCACTGTATTGCAGTAAGTGTTGTAGCATAACCAGCGGGACAGCAGTGGCGTGTGATCTGAGTAATATCTAAGTAAATCTTTATTCTGTTTGATGGCAGTATAAAGATTTAGAGAGAAGTTATTGACAGCTTTGGTAGTATTGGTTTTCGCGTTTTGCTCTTTGTAGACGGTCCCTAAGGATCGGTCTCTGCCGGTTGCTTATAGAGTCCAATATAATGCGTCCAGCGCGTAGGAAAGCTAATTTTTAGGAAAAAAAGGTTGTAGGTGATTGTATACATTGCGACGGTTGAAAAGAGGTGCTATTTGTGTAGGAACAATGTTTCGATCATGAGTTATTGATCCGGAAAACACGAATCTGCATACCTGTTTCTAACTTCTCTGAACTCATCGGTATTCCGGTTAAATCATGTCCCGTAGACGCTGTGCTCTGAAGTGCGAGGGAAAAGCTGTGTTATTTTCCCTACCTGGAAACCTCTTTCCCTACCTGGAGTGGTTGAGGTTTATCTTTGGTAAAATACCTGAGAATTATATCCCCAATATGGTGCTGTGTTCGCGTCATCTCTCTGAAGAGAGCTACATCAATCTACACGCTTACAACGCGGGATTTGCCGCACGGTTGTTGTTAAAGGATGGATCAAAACCCAGTTTATTTGGACCAGCATGTTCTTCCAGTCTTGTCCTCTGTAACAAGGTAAATATGGATGTAGCTGTCTGTATTGTGTTTGCTCCGTGCAGCATGTAGCGGTAGCCATTTAGCTTACTGCCGAATGTTACTATTTGTTGGCTAACAATAGTCCATGAAGTGTTCATTATTACTGAATGTTTGTTGTTATGATGAAGAATAGAGCAATACGCTGTTGTACAACCGCAGTGATTTGTTTTCAATATGTTCTGGCATTGGGCTGCTGACACGTAAAGGACGTGACGTGGTAGCGTCACGGAAAGGAGGTGCTTGGGGAAAAAGACTCGCTCAGACGATTCATATGGGAGTCGGTGGGAAAATGAGGTAAAAATAAATAGATATTATAAGACATCGAAAGTGTTTTTTAACCTTGCATACATATCATCCTGTTGTTTGGGACTTCAAAAAGTGAAATTTAACCGTTTTCAACCCAACTTATGGGCTCTTTAAAAAAGAGTAAATAAGAGTAAATTCAACTCTGAGCTCAAAAATATGTCTACCTAATTTACAATTTTAAACTGAATTAATGATTTGTAATTTGGATTTTTTTACAGTGTATATATGCAGTAACTTTACAATGTTGTTCTGTCCTATTATGTGATTTTTGTTTTTATTATATCTTTTCTATTTGTGCTTATTCATCTGTTCTTAGCTCTTATGGTGTGCAGTCTGTAAGGACGGTAGTCTCAACAATCAAGGCACAAAGGAAGACAGTGCAACATCAGCGCATGAGTTAACTCCTTTATTTCTTCAACCGAGCTGTAATAGTCTGTATGTGAATGTGAGTGTGTATGGATGTTTGTATGGAAGTTGGCGGTTCATTCCACTGTGGTGACCCCTGATTAATAAAAGGAATAGGCAGAAGGAAAATGAAGTGAACATATATACATTTTGATCTCAGTAACACCAAATGTTTTACCTGTGATGCAAGAAATGTATTTATACTCTGTTGCTTCTGTCAGTATTTGCACCTGCATAAACAAATTGCTGTTTGTTGCTATTTATATTTGCTGTAAACGGCATCTAGCAGTATTTGTACTCCATCTAAATAGCGGCCACCTCTTTTATACTCAGTGTAAATAGCTGCTCTCCAAATTATGTCATCATAGCTGTTCATTTCTAAGATGGATTGCTTTAGAAGTTGCAAACCCCACCAGAGTTAACATAAACTAGACCTCCCTTTAAACTGATTTTTGTAGAATCGAGCAGTTTTCTTTGTAAGTAGATTGCATTGCATTGAAATAATAATTAAACTAGGGCTGAATTTAACATGCATATCATTTGTGCATGCATGTAATAAATGCATGAGTTAAGTCTCTTAACCATTATAATTGTGAAAATATGAGTTATTTATTATCAATGCAATGTATAATACATTATGAGTTATAGATTATGCATTTGGTCATATTTGTATTTTATTTATTTATATATTTGATTCGTTTAAATTAACATTTAGCCATTTAGCAGATGCTAAAATCTTTATTAGAGTATTAGTCAATTAACTTAAGCTGCATGTTTTTGGACGGTGGGAGGAAACCGGGGGACTCGGGGGGGAAACCCACGTGTATATGAGAACATGTAAACTCCGCACAGAAACGTTGGCTGGCTTGGTAAGGACTAGAACCAGAGACGTTCTCGCTGTGAGGCAACAGTGCTAACAGTGCTACCCATCTAGGAAAGGAGGAGGAGTAGGGGGGGAAGGGGGGATTTTTCAAAACTAAGATGGCTGTGATATGGAACTTAGGGTATTTATAGTGACTTAGGAATCGTCTGATTGGTGAATCATAAATTGAATAATGCAGCACCAGCTGCGATCAATCATAAGCACCTGATCCTCTCGAAATTAGACGAATAAATTGATAAAAATTTACTGATGTGAAGCAATCAAACTAACAACCATGTGGCATTCCTATGGAGTTGACATTGTGATGCTGGTCCTTTAAAATAATTTTGGTGTGAAGTAGATTCAGTGAAGCATTTCCAGTGAAGCAGCTTTAGAGTTTTTATAATTATGTGTGTGTGTGTGTTTTTATTTTTTATTTTTAGGGTCTGGCCTTCTAAAACCACCCCAGAGTCTAATGTGGCCACTTGGAAAAATGAATTGCCCACCCCTGTTCTAGAACAATCTGATGCTAAATTTTATGTATAGATGTTTGCAAAAGTTTTTTCCGCTTAAAATCCCTTAAATTGATGATCAGTCACACCTTTTAAATCAATAAAAACACACCACACTTCACACTTCTTGATCATTGAACTTCCTGCACGGCTCATAACTGAATCCACCATGGATTACTGTGAAATGTTGTTTGGCATGCATTTCTGAATGACTTCATTTCTAAAATAAATAACAAATCAATAGGCCTACATGTAATCTCTCTTGTTTGTCATCGACGACCTCTCTGCGTGTTAATGCAGGTTGGTGTCATAGACTGTAAAAAAGTTATGTGTACCTTAGGTTGGCAGGTTTTTCTTGTCCAATAACACTTTTGATTTGATAACCATGTGTATTTATTCAGGCTAAAACTGCTATAAAAATAAGCTGACTTGAAGGTCTTAAGTGCAATTCTGATATTTTTAAATCTGAAATATGGCAATGTGTGTAAATTACATATATAAGTTCATGTTTTGATTTCACATACAGCGGTGTGAAAAATGTTTGCCCCCTTAATGATTTCTGATTTGCATTTGCATGTCACACTGTAATGTTTCAGATCATCAAATTTAAATATTAGTCAAAGATAATACAAGTAAACACATCATGCAGTTTAGAAATTGAGGTTTTTAGTGTCAAGGGAAAACAAAATCCAAAACTACATAGCCCTGTGTGAAAACGTGGTTGCGAGAGAAAAGACAATGCGAAAGAAAATAATGGACATCTCAGTGAGAGATGTGAACCACAGTGAGAGTCATTACTGACCAAAATTACCCCAAGATCATAGTAACAAATCATCACAAGAGATGCAAAGAACTGCAGGCCTCACTTGACTCAGTTCAAGGTGAGTGTTCATGACTCCACCATAAGACTGAGGAAAAATGGTTTGCATGGCAGTTCCTAGAGAGTTACAACATGAATATCACTGCTGAGCAAAATGAAAAAGATAAAAGTTGAACTTTTAAAAGGTGTCTATGTAGTGATTTGTAATGCATAAACATTTACATTTGTTTGATAATCTGAAATATTAAAGGGTGACAAACATGCAAAAAGAAATCAGTTCCACTGTATATATAATATGTCATATAAAAAAGTGAAAAATGTACACAGCAGCATCTGGTGGATTTACAAAAACTGTTGACTGACTGACTGTCTGATCAACTGACCCACCCTCCTCCTTCCCTAAACCCAACCGATAGTGTTTTCATAAGCACTGTTAGACCTGCCTACCGCCTTCCCTAAAC
>CAIGQQ010032929.1:3934567-3953812 GCA_903798035.1 Danio albolineatus
TACTGATTGACCCACCCAGTGCCTTACTAAACCCAACCGACAGTGTTTTCAAAAGTACCGATTGACCTGTCCACCATCTTCCCTAAACTCAACCGACAGTGTTTCCAAAAGCACCGATTGACCCGCCCTCTGCCTTCCCTAAACCCAACCGACAGTGTTTTCAAAAGCATCGATTGACCCACCCACCGCCTTCCTTAAACCCAACCGACAGTGTTTTCAAAAGCAACGATTGACCTGCCCACCACCTTCCCTAAACCCTATCGACAATATTTTCAAAAGCATTGATTGACCCGCCCACTGCCTTCCCTAAACCCAACCGACAATGTTTTCAAAAGCACCAACTGACCCACCCACCGCCTTCCCTTAACCCAACTAAAAATAATGTGATTTGAAACATGTGATGTCAACAGATGGTTAGTTAATAAGTATGATTGGGAACAAAAGTAGCATTCAAGAATTGCCAGTTTGTCAATAAATTCATGAGAAAATGATTGAAATGTTAAAAAAAGTTCCTTAATGAAAGATAGAAAGACATTTGGGTCTTTCTATCGATGGGTTTCCTCCGGGTGCTCCAGTCTCCCCCACAATCCAAAGATATGTGGTGCAGGTGAATTGGGTAAGCTAAATTGTCCGTAGTGTATGTGTGTGAATGAGAATGTATGGACGTTTCCTAAAGATGGCTGGAAGGGCATGCGCTGCGTAAAAGAAATTCTGGATAAGTTGGCGGTTCATTCCACTGTGGCGACCCCGGATTAATAAAGGGACTAAGCCAAAAAGAAAATGAATGAATGTATCCAACGCTGGTGGCCGAGAGTCCAAGATATACAGTCATGGTTTCTGTTTGGAGACTCTGTTGTTGCAGAAATAACATGCCTCACCTTTAACTGGAAATGTGGACATGCTGATGTCTGTGATTATAGAACACTACGCGTTTCCAGTGTACTTGGGTGTCATTTATTTCTGATGGTTGTATATAAAATCACAATAGCAGCATACACACTGGAACATTCTGTGATGGGGATGTCTGCATTTAGATGCGGTAGTGAGTAAAGTATAATTGCGTGTGTTTATGGAATACAGGAGTCACTTCATAACTTGAACTTTTTGGCATTTTGTGAATGTAAACATGAAGCCTGACTGTTTGATTAAATTGGTTTAGCTGTTTTTGATAAATATTATGTAATAAACAAAGATGTAATTATCTAATTATTAGAGAACTGCTCTGGATTTAATTTATATGTGCCAAAAGAATTTAATTTCAAGCATTTGTTTGTTGTTTTTGCATGACTAAGATTAAAATAGATACAATATAACTAATAAATATTAACTAACTAAAATGTTAAGTAAAAGCATAAGATAATAGATAATAAAATTAGATAATTAAAATAGATAATAAAATATAATAATATTAAAAAATATATATATTATTATTTATGCAGTTAAAGTTAGAATTATTAGCCCCCTGAATTATTAGCCCCCGTTCATTTTTGCCCCCAATTTCTGTTTAACGGAAAGATTTTTTTTCAACATATTTATAAACATAATAGTTTTAATAACTCATTAAATAACTCATCTCTTGTTATTATTTACTTTTATCATTTTATATTTATTTTATTAATGCCATAATTGCATAATTACTGAAACTAATTCGACTAATTCAAACTAATAAATCAAAAAGACCAGCTTTGTTTAATTTTCACTTGTAACTTCAGATAATTTTGCATTGTTGCATAATTTTGTAGAAATATAATAATTTTGATATTTTAATTAATAAAATATAATATTTATTGCTAAAATGAACTAAAATCAAAAAGTGAAAATTTAAAACGAACAACTTTTAAATAGATATTAAAAGCTAATTTTGTTACTTTATTGATGTATTATTGTTAGTGCTGGGCGGTTAATCGGAAAATAATCAAAATCAACATTCAGAACATTCTGTAATCAATCTAATTTTTCCAGGTCAATTTTTTTGATTATTTTTCCTACCGCATGTGGAGTCACGTGACCCCACTCTGTTAAGGCTAGTTTATACTTCTGCATTGAATGCATGGGTATGGTCCAGTGCAGGCTTTGTGCAGGTGTGTACCTGCGCACCTCTCAAAAAAATGTAACTACACTGACGATGATTGGAAGCTGTGCTTTGAGACCAGGCATGGGATGATAACCATTTATAAGGTTTTAAGAAAAGTCACAGTTTTAAAACTGACAATTTTTCTACTATACCGTTCCAATAAAAAAATTATAGATTTTTATTGACTTTGTTTGTTTGTTTGTTTGTTTGTTTGTTTAGAACAACAATATCTCCAGCAGAAAAGATCTCTACAGATGCCGTTTTAAATTGCAAGGAAATCTGTGTCTTTGAAACTAATGAAGAGAGCAGAAGTCAATAATTAATTTTAATCATTTAGCCGGACATGTTTACTGCTCCAAAATATTATAAATGTTTCTCAACAATAGAATATATTGTGTTCAAAGGGGGAAAAGTTTTAGTTTTTTTACCCAGATATTTAAAAATAATGTTTTAAAGCAGTAATCACAATACTGTGAAACCGTGATATTTTTATCCAAGGTTATCGCACCGTCAGAATCTTATACTTGAGACACATATTTTCTATTACAATCAAATTATTGTTTACATTAAAGTATTTGGTTACAGAAGATTCAAAAAATGCGCTGTTTAAAACATTATTTACACAATATACAAGAGTTATTTTATTTAGAAGAGATGCTGCTTATTTTCTACTTTTAATATGAAAAACTTATCATAAAAAATGTAGATTAAAAAAATAAATAAAAGTAATAATAATAGATTGCAAAAGTGCAGGTCATTTATTTATTTATTTTTTATATATAAGAAAAAGTGACTTGGTTTTAGGCAATGTGTGTTTTAATTTCAGATGTCTAACATTGATGTTCAATAAATAATCATGGATAGTAGATAGTGCTTATTAGTGAACTATGAGAGCAAATAAATAAATAATAATAATAATAATAAAAACATTCATTAATCGTAATCCAGTTAAAATGTTCAATCAATCGAGATTTAGATTTTAGGCCAAATTGCCTAGCGCTATTTATTGTAGTTATTTTGTTAGTCTTGAATAGAAAATTCATTTGATTTTCTCTTTTACCTTCAAATACTTTCACATTGTTGTATAATTATGTAGAAATAAGATTACAGTTTTACATTTTAATAAATCAAATATAATTACTCGTTACTAAAAAGAACTAAAATCAGAAAAGGCTAATTTGGCTACTTTTTGAGTCTCAGCTAGGTCAGTTGGCATTTCTGTGTAGAGTTTGCATGTTCTCCCCGTGTTGGCGTGGGTTTCCTCTGGGTGCTCCGGTTACCCCCACAAGTCCAAACACATGCACTATAGGTGAATTGGATTAATTAAATTGGCCGTAGTGTATGAGTGTGTGTGTGTTAATGTGAGTGTATGGCTGTTTTCGCTGCTGGAAGGGCATCTGCTGCGCAAAACATATGCCGGAATAGTTGGCGGTTCTTTCCGCTGTGGCAACCTCTCATAAATAAGGGACTAAGCTGGAAAAAAAAATGAAAGAATGAGTAAATTAATGTTGTATTATCATTGTCATTATCGTAGAAAAAAACAAAACATTATGACCAGAAAACATTTAGTTTTATTTTCACTTGTAACTTCAGATGCATTTTCATTGTTGCATAATTCTGCAGAAGCAGTTAAGCCCTCTGTTGTGTTAAGATGAACTATTCATCTAAGCACACATCTCCATTCCACTATAAAGAAGTACTGAACCAAGACCAGATGGTTGAATTTCAAGCTGAAGTGCTCTTCATTGGAACCCTAGAAAGGCTTCCAATGGAGTCGTGTGATGTTCGGATGACAGACGTTATGTAATGTTAGCTGGAGATTGTTAGATCATTGCTTTTATTTGTTTACTTAAACTACAGTTGAGAGTTTAAACACTTAAATAATAGTCAGTGTGATTTAAAAACACAGATATGAAAAAATAACATTTAAAGCCAAACAACTATTGCTATGATATTTATATGCTGCACTTTTTAATGTCACCTAAAATATCAAAATATGATTAAAACACAAGTGTAAATAAATAATTGAATTGAACGTTTTAAACCCAACAAACCTCTTTTAATGCAATGGTTTATTTGTTTTATTCATTTTTTCAATAAATTACACTTTTATGCTTATTTTACGCTAAACCAGTGGTCTCAAACTCAATTGCTGGAGGGCCGCAGCTCTGCATAGTTTAGCTCCAACCACCTCCAACTCACACCTGCTTAATAGTCTCTAGTAGTCTTGAACACCTTATCTACATGCCTAAATTTAATTCAATTCACCTTTATTTGTATAGCGCTTTTACAATGTAGATTGTGCCAAAGCAGCTTCACATAGAAGGTTATAGTAAATTGTATAGTAAGTATAGTAAACAGTGTCAGTTCAGTTCAGTGTGGTTTAATATTCACTGCTGAGAGTCCAAACACTGAAGAGTAATCCATCGATGTGCAGCTCTACAGGTCCCGAAAGTATGCGAGCCAGTGGCAACAGCAGCGAGGAAAAAACGTCACCAATTGGCGAAAGTGAAGAATAAAAAAACCTCGAGAGAAACCAGGCTCAGTTGGGCACGACCATTTCTCCTATGGCCAGACGTCTTGTGCAGAGCTGCAGTCTAGGCGCCGGAGGCTGGAGAACTCGAGGCTTGTCTTGTCCTTGGAGGGTCACAGGAATCAGTCTCATGCTTCCTACTCCGCCATGCACCAAGCAGTTGCTCAGGATACAGCGTCCAGGATTATGGAACCATGGGATCATCTCGTCGCAGGTCTTGGATCACATCCGTGTCGCTGCATAGTCTCTGGGGGCCTCGGGATGAGTATCCACAGGTGGAAATAGAGAATAATTAGCGTAGCTGCTATTCAAAGTGTATATAAAGGAGATGCATGGAGCACATTCATGCATCATACAGCTAAGTGACGTATTGAGTGAATGCTTTATTAAAAAGATAGGTCTTTAATCTAGTTTTGAACTGTGAGAGTGTGTCTGAGCCTCGGACATTATCAGGAAGGCTATTCCAGAGTTTAGGAGCCATAAATGAGAAGGCTCGACCCCCTTTACTTCACTTTGCTATTCTGGGTACTACCAGAAGCCCTGAGTTTTGAGAAAGAGGGTTGGATTGTAGTGAGACAGAAGCTTGGTTAGATAGACAGGAGCTAGATTATTTAATTAGCATTACAATAATCCAACCTAGAAGTCATAAAAGCATGAACTAGCTTTTCTGCATTCTTTTCATTCTTTTATAACTTGTCTTAACTAATTTTAATCTGTTTTTATCCGTTTTTTTATTATTTGATTTTATTTTCTTATACTTCAATTTTATTTATGTTTATGTAAAGCACTTTGAATTGCCACTGTGTATGAAATGTGCTATATAAATACACTTGCCTTGCCTTGAGATGGATAGCATAAATGCACTGAACTGTGATTGGCTGATTAGGCATTAGCGTTAATGATCAGTTGGACCGGTGTTCCTAATAAAGTGGCCGATAAGTGTCTATTAAGTATAACAAAACTATTTTCCTACTTAATTTTTGTCATTTTAAATGGAGTTCTGCTAATAAAATTTGAATATTTTCAAGTTCTTAAAACTTTTTACTGCAATTTTTTTGCAGACCCAGGACAATTTAACCCCCCGGCCACAAACACTGTAGAAAGAAAAAGAGGAAGACAAACACTGTAGCAGATCCTGGTTGAATCATGTCTGAAGTGTGAGGGAAAGTTAGTGTTGTTTTCCTTACCCAAAGATGAGGCTGTGAAGAGTCAGTGGTTGAAGTTTATGTCTGCAAAAATACCTCAGCATTGTAGCCCCAACCCTGTGCTGTGTTTCTGTCATTTTTCTGACAAGTGCTTCAGCAATCTACACTCTTACAGCGGGGGATTCGTCAGCCGTTTGTTAAAGAAAGGATCAGAAAAGACTATTGATGTATGGCACTTTGTCAGAGCTTGACAGGAACTTTACAGTACACAGTTCATGGACCGGTTTCTTCCTCCATTTCACAAACTGCATTTCGTTGCCTTGTACATGTGTAATGGCAAAGTTGAATCTAATCTTATCTAAATTGTAAGTAAGTACAATTAAAATGGTTGCCTCGTTGTTTTCCCTAGCTTGCAAATTACAGTATGTATTTAATTGTATTTTGTCACTTATAACCTTGTAAAATCCCATCTAAAACCGCTTTGTTTACAGATTTAAATGCCTTTATGAGCTCGTGATCCACTGCCATTTGCTGTTGCTATGGCCACCGTCAGCTGTTTCTACACGTGCGGTGGTCAAGTTTCAAAATAGTTCATCTTTTGTCACTGTGTGGATTAATACTGAATGTGTGTCATGGTTAAGAGAGTAATGTGCTGGTGTTAAACTACATTGCTTTAATGCACTCCTGCATTGGGCTCACACATACACTCTGCACTCTGACTACTTCAACAATGTTGATAAGCCGTGGTGGGCATTTCTCTCTGTCTCACGCTGATCGCAGTCGACCAATCGCAATAAACTGGGTCATCCGACCAATCAGCGCAGATTAGGGACACGCTAAGGAGGGGTTTGGGAACAAATGAATCGCTGAACGAATCATATGGGAGCTGGGATAATTACATAAAAAATAAATGCATATTATAAGACATTGAAAGTGTTTTTTGACCTTGCATGCATATCAGACTGTTGTTGGAGACCCCCAAAACCAAAATATGACCTTTTTAAAGCACAATAGGGGCTTTTTAATGATAAAATCATGATAAAATATGATAAAAGTTTGTTTTCCTATTGTCCTTTATGCAGGTCAAGAATTGTACAGTTGATAAAGATCCATGTTGTTTTTTTCTTTTATATACTGGATATACGTTTTTATTTTATTCTCTATTATTTATGTGGAGTACCTCTGACTGTTTATAAATAGTTCATCAGCCATTCTGAGCAAAGAGAATTAGGTAACCAGGATGAGGCAAGGTTAGTGTTTTCCCTGAATCTGTACAGCAAGTCCAGCTTAATCTGTTATAGATGCTTTAATTAGCTCGCAGTCTTCTCAATAGAGCTTTATCAGGTAAAGAGGGTGAGATCAGGAGTAAATGGGCTGCCATTAGCACACATTGATTACATATGAGAGTGTCTCTATGGTTTCCTATGGTGTATTCTAAAAAAAAACAGCTACATGTAAAACACAGTAACAGTAAAATACTACAGTAAACAAATCTGTAACCTGGTTAACAGCAGTGGTGGAAAGAGTACTGAAAAATCATACTCAAGTAAAAGTACCATTACTTGCCCAAAAATCTAGTGCAAGTAGAGTAAAAGTATCTGTAGTAAATATTACTCACAGTATGAGTAAAAAGTAGCCCTTTCAAAAGTACTCAAGAGTAGTGAGTAGTGAGTATTACACTGTAGAAAAGTTGATGTGTTTATGGAATGTTACGTTTACACATCCCTGCACAAACCACATGTGTTGTATTTAGGGATCTTCCTATTTTCGTTCGTTCGTTCCAACCTTCCTTCAATTATTTGTTTGTTCTCTCCTTCTTTCATTCATTCGTTTGTTCGTTCGTTCGTTCCTTCCTTAGTTTGTTCAGTCCTTCCTTGAATTCTTCCTTCATTCGTTTGGTCCTTCCTTCTTTCCTCGCTTCATTTGTTCGCTCATTCTTTCATATTTTTGCTCCTTCCTTTGTTTCTTCCTTTTGTTAATTAATTCATTTGTTCGTTCTTTCCTTCCTTCCTTAGTTTGTTCAGTCCTTCCTTGAATTCTTCCTTCATTCGTTTGGTCCTTCCTCCTTTCCTCCCTTCATTTGTTCGCTCATTCTTTCTTTCATATTTTTGTTTCTTCCTTCATTAGGTCATTTGTTCATTCTTCCTTGGTTTGTTCAGTCCTTCCTTGAATCCTTCCTTCATTTATTTGGTTCTTCGATCCTTCCTTTTATTCCTTTTTCGGTGTTTAGATTTGATCAGTGAACTTGCATCGCTTTCCCGAAAACACACACACACAAAAAAAAACTATAATTGAAAGCAAAATATGTTCATTAGAGTTGTGGTTTTGGTTGGAGCAGCAGATTTTCAAGCCGTGTTTATTTGTTTCGTAGTATACAATCAGACGTTTGGAATCGACTCCCTCTGTCCTGGCTGCGTTCCTGGCTGTTTCTCAGTGAAACGCGAGACTTGTGAGTGTTATTGTTTTTCGGGGGGACTTCAGATGTTTGACACATGTCCTGACCTGTGTGTGGTGTGAAGGTGAGGCTGAGAAATTGGTCAGAAACTAGGGTTCGCATATGCAAAACTGGATGTGAAAGGAAACCCTTTAGAAATGTTCTGTTATTGCACATGAGGGAAAGAAAAAACGTCAATGGTTTTTGTAACAACAGCAGAATGATTCAGTATGGAAACTTGTGTCCACCATGGATTAAAGTTTTCTTGGAATTCTGAGTTTACATTTCGCAAGTCTTGACGTTTTTTTCTGGAATTCTGTGTTTACATAGTGTGTATTTCAGATTTCTCTTTCTCTCTTATGGCGCATTCACACCAGATGCAGATGAAGCATCAAGCGCAAGTGATTTACATGTTAAGTCAATGCAAAGACACAATGGCTACGTTCACACTGCAGGCAAATGTGGCCCGAATCTGATTCTTCTGCCCACATGTGACTCAGGTAATAACAGTGTGAACAGCCCAAACCGCATGGAATCTGATCTTTTCATGTCAGATTTGTGCCACTTTCATATTTAGTCTTAAATCAGACACAGATCTGATGTTTAGCAACGGGACCGCAGTGTGAACTCTTATGTCGGATTTCATGTGACTTTTACATCATCTTTGAGCGACATGCGTCATCATTCTGTGCTGCAGACGTCATCTACTACTCAGCAGCATAGTAGAATGACACACAGGGCGATTATTTTACCACAGATACTTGGTTGTTCATTTTGAAAAAGATTTTGAAGGTAAAACTGGAGCTTGTTAACCAATCTGGTCAACGATTGGGGCACGGGTTGATCGCAAAGCTGTGTCGGGGGGTGTTGTGGATAGGGCATCCGTGCTCAAAGAAGGGGGCACTTTCATTTTAAGGGCGAACTTTCTCTCTGAGAGAATAAAGAGCAGGTGCTCAAGCACTCAAACCAAAGCAATAATACTTTATACTAAGGATGCTCCGATCGATCGGCCGAAGATTGGTACATTTTATGGCTCGATCGGTACTCGCTAACTTGGCCGATCTTACGAACTGATCACAATTGATGACGTCAATGCGTGAGGACGTACACGATGAGTGGGGACGTAAATGTTTTGGCGCCGCAGTCATGTCATCACCGGTGTGGAATTATGACGTTTTGAGAAACAATGAAAAAGAGAATGAAAAGAGAAATAGACTGTCTTCGCAAAATGCTGAAAAAACTCATCTTTATAAAGAAAAACTTGCCTTACCTAATAAAGTAGGAAGGGGCCAAATGACTACTCTGTAGCTTGACAATCTCTTGAATTTTAGCCCTGTTACTTTTTTGTATCAGACTACTCCATTTTGTTCTTTTTGGAGTTTAAATGATTCTCTTTCTTTTTTCCTCTTCAGTCAGTTTTTTCCTTACATCAGACTTATCCATTTTGTAGTTTAAATGTTTCTGTTTTACTTTGTTCTCACTCTAACACTGGACAATGTTTAAATATACCTCATGAGTAGGACCACACAGAATCTGCGCGCGCAGAATTCCGCAGATTTTTAGCCCATCATTAATTCTGTTTATTTATGGCCCGTTTCCACTGAGTGGTACAGTACGGTACGGTACGGGTCGGTACGGGTCACCTTTATCAGGCTTGCGTTTCCACTGCAAAAGGGTACTCTTTTGGTGGGCGTGGTGTACGACAGAAAGTTTGTCGACGTCATTTTCGCTCGAGGAAAATCTACAGTAAACCTTTATGGGTCGTTCACAAATCATACGAGAAGCACTTCTCACAAAACAGATGCTTTATTATACACATAAACACTGGTATAAATGTTCATTACTGACTGAACATGATCTGATTATAACTGCAGATCAATGATGCGAAATAGCCTACGGTCCGCGATTATATCAAATAAATAAATAAATGCAGCATATATGAACACATACAGCCCCACACAGTCTCCGATGTTACCAAATTACAGAAAAATTACACACAGCAGACATGTATGCCTCATTTAGGTTGAAAAACAAAACGAAATAGAGCCCCGTCTGATCAAACCTCTCATCTGTGTCTTCACCAGTACATGCAGCCTCTCTGGCATTATTCTCTCGTTAGAGAGTAACTCCGTCATTCCCAGTTTATAATAGTCCAGGTTTAGATCTTTGTTATTTTAAATATTGACGCGCACGCGGGGACAAGAGAGAAGCGAAACCTCACGCTCGCGCTTATGGGCTCGTAACCCATAAGAATCTGCTCTTCTCTCGGCTTTGTGGCCGTTCAAGAAGACGACAAGGTTTGTTTGAGCTCGGGTCGACCATGGCTCGTTATTATATGCTGATATTATTTGAAGCATTGTCTCTCGGCTGTGTAATAAACATGGCGGGTCCTTTGTTTTCATTCTGCTGGATGCGTGAGCAAATGACGTATCTCTGTAAGCCAATGGTGTTCAGCTGCGCGTCTAGCTCCACCTTACAGCACGCTTTCTGGGTTTGGTACCCTTTCGAAAGGGTGACCAAAAAGGGGTACGGTACGGTTCGGTTCGGTACGCTTTTAGACAGTGGAAACGGCCTTAAAAGCGTACCGAACTGTACCGTACCGTACCGTACCACTCAGTGGAAACGGGCCATTACTGGTGTAAATGTGTAAATGTATGTTTAATCAGTTTTCAAATTAATTTCAGTAATATTACTGACTAATATGAAAATATTCATGTGATTTATTTACAATATAGTTTGTAAAGTACTATTTTCTGTGTAGTGAGAGACTTGCTTTGTTCACCAAATAAAGTGGATCTAATTGGATTCGCATTGTAAACATTAAATAACAGTTAAAAGGTATTACTTTTTATTTCATATATTAAGATTTTAGTTATGATACTCCCAAAATTATTCCGCATAAATCTGCAGATTTTTAACAAAATACTCCACAGAAATAGCAAAAAATGTCCGCAGATTCCGTCTGGCCCTACTCATGAGTTGCATTTAACTACTCCATTTTGAGACACCTTAAGAGTTACATCAGACTATTTCATGTTGGAGTTTAAATGTTTTGTTTTAGTTTATCCTCTCGTTAACATTGGACAATGTTTAATTAAATCTAATGAATTGCATAAAACTACTCAAATTTGTTCATTTATACAAGTTTTAAAAAAAATTGTTTGTTTTTGTTTTGTTTTTATTTTGTCCTGCTCAGGCTTGTATTGAACAATGTTTAAGTTAAATCAGACTTCTCCATTTTAGGAGATGAACTGTTTATTTTGTCCTTTACCGTTCACTGTACTACTGGACAATGTTTAAATAAACCTTGTGGGTTGCATCAGCCTGCTCAATTCTTTATTTTATTTTTTTGTCTCTTATTCAGTATCCTGATGTGCATAGTGTTATGCATTAACCCCATTGTAAAAGCATATTAACATATTCACTGTATAATAAATACTTATTTGTGATTATTTAGTACTCTGTTAAAACAATAGTTTTATTACATCTAGTGTCAAAATGTAACAAAAATATAACAAAGGCAACAACAATAGTATTACTTTATCTGAAAAAAAGTTAATGGTGATCAGAGAGCTTACATATCAGTTATATAAACTTGAAGCATCAGAATCGGCATTGGTATCGGCCGATCAGCATGACAAAAAATCGGTACTCGGTATCGGTGGCAAAAATCCTGATCGGAGCATCCCTACATTATACTGACAACCACGCTGTAGTAAAAAATATTGCTGCCTTAATTTTTTTAGTTGAATCAAATTAACTTTGCTAGTCATCTCAATTTACATCAATCAAACTGACATAAAATATTAAGCTAAACTCTGTATATATTAAAACATTGAGTTGAAACCTGATTAACGTATTCAAATATGTTAAAGCAACATAAAAATATTAGTTGTCTTGACTTTTTGCCATTTAATTTATTTTTTACAGTACACATAGAAATGTTAATAACACATCGCATTAAATGGAAATTAAGTATAAAGTTTGAAGTAGTATATTGTCATATACTCCAGTAATCTTCTATTTTACAACACAGAATAATGATTTTTTTTTACAGTGTGGTTTGTCTTTAAAATATAATTTGTACCCTTTTAATTCTCTCTTTCATATAGAAGTACAATCGATTTAGCCTGTGGACAAATTCGCCCCAGTTACTCATTTGTTCGTATGGATTAAACGAAGAGACGTTTACTATAAATTTACTTTTAATGCCTGAGAGCTTTTATGAGTTTCTTACACTTCAAATAAAGCACCAAACATCCAGAGCTGATTTTTCTTTTTATCAGCCGCCAGTTCAACGAAAACAAAACTACAGTGGACAAAAGCCATTCAGCGAAAGATATGAAGGAACGCCAGAGGAATGACATCCAGATGTGTGTTTGTGTGTGTGTGTTTGCAGAAGACTTTATTTAGCAGATTTTATTATGGGTGAAATCAGTGGTGTGGACTGATGGGATTGTTCCTCCCCAAACTAAAACTGCTGCCCAAGTGTTTCTGATGTGCTGCAGAATGAATGTATCGTGACCGATTACAGAGCTGGATTGAGTTTACAGATGAAAAACTAATGGAGATGTCTTCATATGGGGCGGCACGGTCGCTCAGTGGTTAGCACGGTCTCCTCACAGCAAGAAGGTCACTTGTTTGAGCCTCGGCTGGGTCAGTTGGCATTTCTGTGTGGAGGTTGCATGTTCTCCTCGTGTTGGTGTGGGTTTCCTCTGGGTGCTCTGGTTTCCCCCACGCTCCAAACACATGCGCAGTAGGTGAATTGAATGAACTAAACTGGCCATAGTGTATAAGTGTGTGTTTATGTGAGAGTGTATAGGTGTTTCCTAGTACTGGGTTGCGACTGAAAGGGCATCTGCTGTGTAAAACATATGCTGGAATAGTTGGCGGTTCATTCCACTGTGGTAACCCCGGATAAATAAGCAACTAAACTGAAGGAAAATGAGGAAATTATTACGTATTGGAATTTTAACTATTAAGAATTATGTTGTTTCAACTCATTTTTGATATATAATTCAACTAATTTTTTTTTTTTGTGTTATGTTGAATCATTTAAATTTGTAAAAAAAACGCTTAATGTTAACTTAAGCAATTTGTGTCAGGAAAACATGAAGTAATTGTGTGGAATCCAGCATTTCTTACAATATACTTTCTGTTATTACTTATTCTGTTATTATTTATTACTAACTTTTCTGTTATTATGGATATTTTGTATATCTAATTTGATGCAGAGACCAAAACAGCAGAGTATATTATTATAACTACAATACATAAAAATCATAATTATATCCGTCACTCAGCATCAAGTATCCCATATTTTGTAACAATATTATGATATAAAAGTCTCTCTGCACTCATAAACCGCTGTAATAAATCACAATCTTAATCAGTGACTTCAATTTTGCTGCATTTTATATGTCCTCTGCTTCATTATAATGATGGATAAATGCTATAAAGACCCCTAAAAAAAACTGAAATTGGTTTGGCTGGTTGCTAAAAATATATTTTAAGCTTAAAAAAAATAATAACATAAAGACCCCTTAAAAACCCCCAAAAGGATTTCCATACTGCATAATAATACTGCTTAATTAAGATGAAAAAAAGAGAATAATTGCTATAAAGACTCCTTAAAAAGCCCAAAATGATAAACCTCTTTAATAAATCACAATCTTAATTAGTGACTTAAATTGTGCAGCATTTTATGTCATCTGCTTCATCATAATAATGAATAAATGCTATAAAAGACCCCTTAAAAAAACAAAATCATTTCCATACAGCATAACCTTTAGCTGATTGTTTGAAATATATTTTGAGCTCCAAAAAGTGAATAAGTGCCATAAAGACCGTTTAAAAAAAACCAAATGAAAAACCGCTTTAATGAATCACAATCTTAATCAGTGACTTAAATTTTGCTGCAATTGTCTTCTGCTTTCACCTAACGAAGAATAAACGGCATAAAGACCCTTTAAAAAACCCTGAAGTGATGTCCATACAGCATAACCTTCAGCTGATTGTTTAAAATATGTTAAGCTAAAAAAAAATTTTAATAAATGCCATAAAAAGACCCTTTAAAAACCCCTGGAATGGTTTCTATTCAGCATAATCTCAAGCTGATGGTTTAAAATATATTTTAAGCTAAAACAAATGAATAACTAGCTTAAAGACCCTTTAAAAGCAGCCAAAATGGTTTCCAAACTGCATAACCCTCAGCTGACTGTTTCATATATATTTTAGGCTGACAAAAATGACTAAATGCCATAAAGACCCCTTTAAAAAACCCAAAATGATAAAGCGCTTTAATAAATCACAATCTTAATCAGTGACTTCAATTTTGCTACATTTTATGTCATCTGCTTTGTCAGAACAATGAGTAAATGCCATAAAGATCACTTTAAAAACCAAAATCATTTCCATAACATTCAGCTGATTGCTAAAAATATATTTTAAGCTCAAAAAATTAAATAAATGCCATAAAGACCCCTTTAAAACCCCCCAAAATGATGTTCATACTGCATAACCTTCAGCTGATTGTTTAAAATATCTAAATAATAATAATAATAATAATAATAATGATAATAATAATAAACAATTTTAAAAAAACAATAAAATACCCTTTTAAAAAAAAACTAAAATTATTTCTATTCAGCATAATCTTCAAGCTGATGGTTTAAAATACAGTGAGGGAAAAAAATGATTTGAACCCCAGCTGATTGTGTAAGTTTGCCCACTAAGAAAGAAATGATCAGTCTATAATTTCAATGGTAGGTTTATTTGAACAGTGAGAGACACAACAATAACAAAAAAATCCAGAAATCACAGAGGTCAGTCGTTTGTTGTACTTGGCCACAAGGTTTGCACACATCTCAGGGGGGATTTTGGCCCACTCCTCTTTGCAGATCCTCTCCAAGTCATTAATGTTTCGTGGCTGATGTTTGGCAACTCGAACCTTCAGCTCCCTCCACAGATTTTCTATGGGATTAAGGTCTGGAGACTGACTAGGCCACTCCATGACCTTAATATGCTTCTTCTTGAGCCAATCCTTTGTTGCTTTGGCCGTGTGTTTTGGATCATTGTCATGCTGGAGTACCCAAACACGACTCATTTTCAATGCCCTGACTGAGGACAGGAGGTTCTCACCCAACATTTGACAGTACACGGCCCCATCCATCCTCCCTTTGATGCGGTGCAATTGTCCTGTCCCCTTGGCAGAAAAACACCCACAAAGCATAAAGTTTCCACCTCCATATTTGATGGTGGGGATGGTGTTTTTGGAGTCATAGGCAGCGTTCCTCCTCCTCCTTCAAACATGACGAGTTCAGTTGAGTTTTATATGTCATCTGCTTCATCATAACAATGAATAAATGCTACTGTATAAAGACCCCTTAAAAAAACAAAATCATTTCCATAACATTCAGCAGCTTGCTAAAATATATTTTAAGCTAAAAAACTAAATAAAAAACGCCATAAAGACCCATTAAAAAACCCTGAAATGGTTTCTATTCAGCATAACCTTCAAGCTGATGGTTTAAAATATATTTTAAGCTAAAACAAATGAATAAATGTCATAAAAGACCCTTTAAAACCCCCTGAAATGATTTCTATTCAGCATAACCTTCAAGCTGATGGTTTAAAATATATTTTAAGCTAAAAAAATAATAATAAATAGCATAGAGACCCCTTAACCCCCCCAGCCCCCCCACCCCTAAAATGGTTTCTATACAGCATAACCTTCGGCTTATTCTGTAAAATATATTTTAAGCTAAAAAAAAATCAATGAATGCCATAAAAACCCCTTTAAAAAACGAAACAAAATGATAAACAGCTTTAATAAATCAATCTTAATCAGTGACTTAAATTTTGCTGCATTTTATGTCATCTGCTTCATCATAACAATAAATAAAGGCCAAAAAGACCCCTAAAAATGATTTCCATGCTGCATAACCTTCAGCTGATTGTGTAAAATATATTTTAAGCTCAAAAAATGAATAAATGCTATAAAGACCCCTTAAAAAACCCAAATGATTTCCATACATCATAACCTTCAGCTGATGGTTTAAAATATATTTTAAGCTCCAGAAATGAATGCGTTTAGATTTCACCGTCCTCCTTTTTCCTCCCGTTCCGGCGGTTGGCATGAACTTTACATGGATTCCCAATAGCAGGGTTGTTGTAATTATGTATTTGCTAATTGTCAGAAGCATTTTCAAAATAACCAGATGTTATAAACATGTCTCGTCAAATCATGCAACCAATTACGGTGATTCAGACCACAGCCTCATGGAGAAAATGATTCCTCCCTTTAAGTTCGAATCCGCATGTTTGTGAATTATATTCTCCGAAACCTCATTTCATGTTATTCAACCCACCGCTGAACTACTGAACACTGCAAAAAATGCTTTTCTTGTTTAGATTTGTTGACTTGTTTCTAGTCCAAATATCTGAAGTCTTAAACCAATGAGCATTTTCTAGAAAAGCAAAACACGTTGTTCTTGTTTTTAAAAATGTCAAAATTAAGTGACTTTTTTTTTTCAATTAAAACAAGCAAAATATAGTATGTCAAAAGGAAAAACAATATTATTCTGCGTACCCCATTGGTGGATTACACTCCCCGGCCACTTTATTAGGTACACCTTACTAATACCGGGTTGGATCGCCTTTTGCCTTCAGAACTGCCTTAATACTTTGTGGTGTAGATTAAACAAGGTACTGTAAATATTCCTCAGAGATCTTGGTCCATATTGACATGATGGCATCACGCAGTTGCTGCAGATTTGTCGGCTGCACTTTCATGATGTGAATCTCCCGTTCCACCACATCCCAAAGGTGCTCTATTGGATTGAGATCTGGTGACTGTGGAGGCCATTTGAGTGCAGTGAACTCAATCATGTTCTGAGATAATTCACGCTTTATGACATGGTGCGTTATCCTGCTGGAAGTAGCCATCAGAAGATGGGTACACTGTGGTCATAAAGGGATGGACATGGTCAGCAACAATACTCAGGTAAGCTGTGGTGTTGACACAATGCTTAATTGGTACAAATGGGCCCAAAGTGTGCCAAGAAAATATCCCTCACACCATAACACCACCACCACCAGCCTGAACCCTTGATACAAGGCAGGATGGATCCATGCTTTCATGATGCCGACACCAAATTCTGACCTACCATCTGAATGTGGCAGCAGAAATGAAGACTCATCAGTACAGGCAACATTTCTCCAATCTTCTATTGTCCAGCTTTGGTGAGCCTGTGCGAATTTTCGCCTCAGGTTCCTGTTCTTAGCTGACAGGAGTGATTTGTTGAATGCGATTGCGGCCGGAAGTTGACGAAAATTATGTATATTATTTATTAAGTTTCCCATTTATTGTATTTTATAAAAAACCGAAACCCAACCGTCACAGTACTGTAAAAATAATAATTATTGTTATACAGTGTCATGAAAAAAATACTCCTATGTTGATGTGCATATCGCTCTTTCGGCAGGCCGTTTATCCAATCTAAACTTTACCACAGTAGTGGCACCCGGTGTGATCGTCTGCAGCAGTTTCTGAAATACTCAGACCAGCCCGTCTGGCACCAACAACCATGCCACGTTTGAAGTTACTAAAATCACCTTTCTTCTCTATTCTGATGCTCGGTTTGAACAGCAGCAGATGGTCTCGACCATGTCTACATGCCTAAATGCATTTGAGTTGCTGCCATGTGATTGGCTGATTAGAAATTTGCCAGCAGTTGGACAGGTGTACCTAATAAAATGGCCGGTGAGTGTATTTAGCTTGTTTTTAAAGACAAACTCACTTAAATTTGTAATATTAGTAATTAAAACAGGACATTCCTCTCCTTGTCTAGAAAATGCTTCTTGATTTAAGAATTTTGGTATATTTGAACTAGAAATAAGATTAAAACTAAGTAAGAAAAGCTTTTTTTGCAGTGTATGAATGCGAATCTCCTCCATATCACAGTTAGCTCCTCAGACAGGCAGACTACACACCAATTTAAAGCTTTTATGAAAATATACATCTCAGGGTGGGACTGTCATGTGACCCGCAATTCATGTGATTATTATGGCGGTTTTGTGAACTGCTTTTCATGGCGCAGTGTAAATATTTAGCCACTTTCTTTGATTCAGGACTTCCTGAGCACTGCTGTCAAATGTGCCTGTGTGTTTATAACCAAACACTTGTGCTTTTTTTGGAGACGGTCATAATTTATGAGCCCAATTATGGGAAATACTATTTAAACTGATGTGAATGGTACTGTTATTTAAAGCTAATTAAACCCTGTTAACAAGCCAAGTGTTGAGAACGTTTATTCACAATCTTTATCTCCATCTAGTGGTTGTTACAGTAACTGCAACTTTTCATGACCAATCAGATTGATTTTATGGTTGTTGTTGTTGTTGTTGTTGTTGTTGTTGTTGTTGTTGTAATTATCAGTATTAAGAGAATATACAGTTACAGAAATGTTGACAAGTATTTAAAGGTCATTCACAGGGGGGGGGTGGGCGGGGGGTAGTAATTTTTCAGTAGTAGTTTGCTAATGCATGCTTCAGAGAATCTAATTTATGAATGTATTTAAATTACATTTATTAATCAAATATATACGTTTTCAGTGTTTTGAGGGCTATTTAGTGACTGTTTTAAAGGTTGCTGTGGGTCAAACTATACAAATGATGTGTCTAATTTTTATTTTGAGGCTACATGCAGATATAAACACCTATATTTGGGTCCAGGGGGTCAATGTTTTCAGTAGTAGTTTGCTAATGCATGCTTCAGTGAATCAAATTTTTCAATGTATTTAAATTACATCTGATTTATTAATCAAATATATATGTTTTCAGTGTTTTGAGGGCTATTTAGTGACTGTTTTAGAGGTTTCTATAGGTCAAACTATACAAATAATGTGTCTAATTTTTATTTTTAGGCTAGATGCAGATATAAACACCTATTTTTGGGGCCAGGGGGTCAACTTTTTTTGCTAGTTTGCTAATACATGCTTCAGTGAATCAAATTTATGAATGTATTTAAATTACATCTGATTTATTAATCAAATATATA
>CAIGQQ010032929.1:3953822-4011327 GCA_903798035.1 Danio albolineatus
TATGTTTTCAGTGTTTTGAGGGCTATTTAGTGACTGTTTTAGAGGTTGCTGTCGGTCAAACTATACAAATGATGTGTCTAATTTTTAATTTTAGGCTACATGCAGATATAAACACCTATTTTCGGGGGCAGGGGGTCAACTTTTTCAGTAGTAGTTTGCTAATGCATGCTTCAGTAAATATAATTTATGAATGTATTTAAATTACATTTCATTTATTGATCATTTTTAGGCTACAAGCAGATATAGACCTATTTTAGGGGGAGATCAGAAAAAGCTATTTCTTATAATTAAATGGCTAACCCCCCATACATCTTGTTTTGATGTCCATCAGGGGCGATCAAGCGTTAATTAGGGGGGCCAATCCCCCCCAACCACCCCTGAAATTCGCACCCTGCTTCACAATTTGCTTATACATCAAATAAATTTTGATGTTTTAAAGAGGTCTTTCATTAAAATGTTTTATTAAAAATATGTTTTCAGAAGTCGATGTACAAAATGTTTGCATCAGATTCATTGATTTATTTTCCTTCAGCTTAGTCTCTAATTTATTAAAAGTCACCACAGTGGAATGAACCGCCAACTATTCCAACATATGTTTTACACAGCGGATGCCCTCCCAGCTGCAACCCAGTACTGGGAAATTGCATTGAATTGTTTTTCAATTTTTATTATTTTCTTTTTGAATAAGGTTTAAAGGGATAGTCACCTCCCAAAGATGAAATTTAGCTCACTATTTACTCACCTTTAAGTGGCTTTGAAGGGAAGCTATTATGCCCTTTTTTATGAGATGTAATATAAGTCTTTGTCTATAGAGTGTGTGTGTGTGTGAAGTTTACTACACAGATAATATTTTATAACTCTCTGAAACTGACCCTTTTAGGCTGTTGCTTTAAATACATTCTTTTGAAAAGAGGGCGGAGCTACAGATGCCTATGTGTCAGCATAGTGGCAGATTCAAAAACAGGACTAATATTCTATGCTAATGAGGGAGGGATTGTCACTAGTGGGCGCGGCTTTCCCCCTCTGATGACACGTACAAAAAGAGCATGTCACTCAGTGTTTCTGCAGACTGTTTTCATCAAGTGTGATTAGAAAAAATACAGTTAATAGATGTTTAATATTAGAAGCTGCTTATATTCACACACTGCTGACACACAGTGGTTTAAACCCCTTATAAAAGTCTTCTTTTGTATAATAGGTGCCCTTTGAACAGTCAATTGTTTTATATTTAACATAAAATAAAATATTTTGAGGAGTGTTGGAAACCATAGACCTCTGTTGTAGGAAATACTCAATACTGTGACGTATGATTATTTAATGCACATTTGAATAAATAGGTGAGTGTTGAGATCTGAACTCACTGCCATGTTCAAGAAACCAGTCTGAGATGATTCAGGCTTTATGACATGGTGCGTTATCCTGCGTTATCAGAAAATGGGTACACTGTGGTCATAAAGGGATGGACATGGTCAGCAACAATACTCAGGTAGGCTGTGGCATTAACACAATGCTCAACTGGTTTTAATTCTCACTCAATCATTTGAATGTCGCAGAAGAAATCAAGAAAAGTAGCCTCAGTTTCCTGTTCTCAGCTGACAGGAGTGGCACCCGGTGTTGTCTTCTGCTACTGTAGCCCATCTGCCTCAAGGTTGGACGAGTTGTGCGTTCAGAGATGCTCTTCTGCAGACCTCGGTTGTGACGAGTGTCGGGCCATTGTCCTCTGACCTCTGGCATTACAGAACTGCTGCTCACTGGATTATTTGGATTATTATTTTTCGGACCATTCTCTTTAAACCCTAACTTAAATCACCTTGCGTCACGACATGGCGCACACATGACAGTTGGAAGTGTAGGGGTAATTACAGTTTTAACCCAAAGAATGAGCAGTCTGTCAGATGAAAATGAGCCGGAGTCAGAGACTCAATTAAATAAATAAAGTTTACTGAAAATAGTTTGCAGTTTCATCAGCAGAAGCCAGCTTCAACACACGCAATGAGTTCCTAAGCTGCTCTGCTTACCATCATAAAATCAACAACAGTTATACTCTCTACACGAGACCAGTAAGGGTGTGATTCTGGTAAACGGTTACGATTGGTTAAAAGAAAGATAGACACTTCTAAATATGTACGTCAATGCGGAGTCCAGATAGGGATGGCGACAGGAGGCTTGATTCAGGTCGGCCGTAGACAATTAAGAGCTGGTCTCAGACCTGTGGAACTGACCCATCGGATGCAAATACACACGCAAGAGACAATCTGTTACAAAAACCCAAGGTTGTTTCTTCATACTCTTCGTCTTATCAAACTAGTTCAACACTGGTGTAAACAGCATTCAGGCTACCATATTCTTATTACACAAAGTCTATCCTGAATAAAAAGAAGAATCACTTTAAAAGAATTAACCGTAAAAATAGCAAAGTCACTTTAGACGTTTTAGATAGTAATAACTCTTAGAAATAACAATAGAAGCAGTTGTTTCCAGTCCTCAGCCCTTCAGTTCCACTCAAGGTCACCTCTGACCTAGTTTGGTGGCTCCTGAAAATAGTTACAACGAGACAGGCAAATCCACTAAACATTCTTATATTAAGCAATGTTTTAACTCTATTCATTATACAATAATCATCTTTAATAAAAATAATGAGAAACAGGATGATGAGAAAAGGATAAACGTCGATCCACGTTGAGACGGATTGGAAGGTAGACTACCGAATCCTTCAGAAGTATCGCACACCAGACATGCACATTCGAATGTTATTTAACATGAAACTATTCAGACGGCAGAAATACCAAGTGTCCTGAGTCGTAGCTGGACGCTGCGGACAGCCGCCGACTTGCGACACCGGTGTGTGTACCCTAATAGAAATCTATGTTTAGAATTCTCTAAAATGCATGGCGCTTGAGTGTTGCATCCGGTGTGTGACCCTCTTTATTATATGTTTATTACTCCATTTATCTAATACATGTTGGTCAGTACTATGTGTAAGTGACCACTAAATGGTTATACCACTTTAAATTTGTTCATGTCTTAGTTTTCCGTAGTCCGGGTAACAAGTAGGTTAGTCAGACTAGAAGAGAAAAGAGGATCGATGCCTGTTTCTGTGCAGTTCATGAAGATGAGTAGCAATTTATAAACCCTTTGGTAGGCGGAGCGACGTATGTGAAGTTGATTATTTAAGCCAGGCAATACTGTGAAAAATTCCTGACTCTGTTAAACATTATTTGGGAAATATAAAAAGAAATTCAGTATTCTTCTCTATAATTAAAATAAAGCAAAATATAAGAACGACCATACACACGCACCACATCAAACGATCCCGTCCCTAAATATGAGCAAAACAGACGGCATTCCTGACAGCACAGGCCTCTGGGATTGTCTCGAGGTCACCTGTTTCTTCTGCTCCGTTCACTTTTCCAGCTTTTTCAGTCTGACTTAAACCCGTCTGTAAGACTGTTATAGAAAGACAAACATCTAAACATCAAAGAAGTCTACAACCATCACCCCAATGTGACTGTGCCTAACATCCTCTACGTTTTTTTATCTCTGTCCTATATTCAAATGTTGACAAATTGAAGGTTCTGGTGTGTCTGACAAAAGGTCTCACCCCCTAGGAAATTAGAATGCTAACGAAGCTTTTTAACCAAAACATAGAATACACAAATGTTAATGCCATAGAAACTTCAAACCAAAACCCCCCTTCCACCAGACACAGGAATGTGAAATTTCTATCTCAAATAGAGAAGTGTTATCACTACAAAGAGGCACCCTGAGGTGCAAAAGTGGGTATTTAAAGGAAGGTGGCCAGAAATTCAGGGAATCTGTATCCAGATGTCCCACACAATTGCTGTGTGTAGTTCTTTCATCTTCAGGTAAAAACTCATAACTTTCTTCATTAGTGTAATTTGAATTGATGAAATGCCTGTTTTATTGATGTAACTTTGATTGATAAATGTTTTGATTCTAAATTGATTGACTAATGTCATATACTGTTTGAATTGACTTTTGAGTCATATTTTGTTTATATGAGAAATAAATTGTTATTATTTGAATTATTCAAACTGATTTCGTGTTATTATCTCTAGTAGATTACGTTAAATTCATAACACCACAAGTCAATGTACAGGTTAGTAACGGACTAAAACACGATAGACGGAGCAGTGTGGCACGCTATACGATGTACTTTAGAGATCCGACTAACAATTGGCATTATTCAAGTATACTCAGACTGTATAAGGCTATCTAAGGGGATAGTTCTTCATCTATAAACTCCGGTTTCATAGACAGCAGATCTGATGGGGACCGTATAAAAAAATATCCTAATCTGGGTACGTAGGGTTCGGCCCGATTTCGGTAACGGTTAATCGTTTGTTTAGTGACCAAGACTGACATGCTTGTGTTTAAGAGATTGTATACCCGGCCGGTACAAGACTCAGGATGTTATAGGAATCCGAATGAATGAGAATAATAAACAATAGTGAATCAAAGAGAATATTCAATCACAGTCAAAAGTAATATTAAAAGGAAACAAAACAAGCTTATCAATGTTTTATAATTGGAGTCAGATAAAACGAAGAATATAAATATCAAATGTATATAAATTTATATTAACCCAAGGCTGTTATGTCACATAAAGAAGACAGTGACGCGCAAAGATCCTTCTGCCGTCTGATTGGCTGCCGTCGTTGGACCAAACAGGCGGGCCTTACACCGTCCATCAAATATATTGATGTGCATTTAGATAGATTTGTAGCCTTTGTTTTTATTTATTTATTTTAAGGGGTTTTAGGGTAATATGATTTTGTCGTCCACTGTTTATTACGTGGAAGTAATTTTGTTGGCAAATTTTTAATGTCCATTTGAATTTCTATACTAAACAAAAACAACAACAATACTAGTAGTAATAGTAATTGATCATAATAATAGTAATTGATGATAATAATAATAATAATAATAAAAATAATAATAAAAATAAAACAACAACTGTTAAATATTAAGTAATCGTATGGCTGTAATAACTGTTTTTCCGGTAACAATTTGAATATAAATACTACTATATATCATATCATGTCATACTGTACTTCATGGTTTAGTTTTCATATATCTCTCTGTACATTGCATCTTTATTTTGTCATATTTTTCTGCATGCGAGTTGTATTTATTGATTTTTGTTGTTTCTTTGTGTAGTTTCACGGTGCTTCGCAGCGAAAGTTTAAAGGCTCTCGTCTTGAGCAAAAACAAAGAAAGAAGCACCCGTCAGAAACTCTCTGTCTCGTTCATGGATGCCAAAGGGCAGTTACACTATGTAATAAGTAGCTGAAAAAAGCACAAATGTCAGGGCATTTCAAACATTTTAGGGGCTCCAAAATCACCTCAGACCCCAGAGGGTGGAAATAAAACCCCAGATACTGTAAAACCAGTTATCATTATTTTTTTGTTTTATTATATTTTTATAGCGTTTTCATGACATTTTAATGCACATATTTTCAGGCAGTGCATGGTGTAGTACTTTCCCATAGATATACTGTATGCAACACACACACACATTTGACACAAACTGAACCACAATGTTCACAATGGGGTACTGACATCAGTACACAACCAGAGGAAGAGAAATTCATCATCATCAGTCTTTAGTGTCATTCAGTGTCTGTATATAATATTCATCTCCTCCACTTCACTCACTCAAAAATATACGTCCATCCAACACCCTTTGGCTCTTCCTTTGGCAGTTTTGTTTTAACAGTATTGGCCAGTGTTGTTCCTTTTATTTTATTGTTTCTCATCTGTCCAGAAAACACACTCCCAAACACTCGGAGCGTAAGCCAGAACTGCCATTAGCATAGAAAAGGGTTATTGCTGCTGTCTGGGAGTTTTAAACAAGGGATTTCAAATGTCAGAAAAGCCTCTGTCGTAAACACAACATGAGAGAGGTTGCCAGGGGCGTTGTTATGCGATCGACTTTTAGAATGTTGCTACATGGTTGCTAGGGTGCATTTCCATTGTTGCTAGGTGATTTTTATTTATTTATTTTTTGGGGGTCAATTCTTTATTTATTTTTGGGTCAATTGTTTTTTGGGGGTCAATTTTCATTCAACATTGAAATCTGGGGTTGGTAAGATTTGGTTTTTACTAAGATTTAGTGGAGTTTTTACTCATCAAGGCTGCATTTATTTAAATAATAATAATAATAATAATAATAATAATAATAATAATAACTAGAATTGTACATTCCTAAAGAGAATGTGAGTGGGGTTTGCGTGGCAAATCGATGAGCTACAATGCATTACTGTACTGCCCAAATGCAATGGAGTGTTAAGAAATGGCCAAATATGTGTTTATGTAGTTGCTAGGGTATTCAAAATGGTTGCTAGGCTGAAGCAACGCCATTTTAATTAGTGAAAAATAAGGAGATTTTATCAGCCTGCATCAAAAGAGTCCAAACCCTGTTTTTCTATGATATTCCGGTGCTGAAATGTGGCTTGTTTATGTTGTTATATGGTTGTTAGGGGGTTTAATGTTGTTGCTAGGTGGTTTCTACAAATTTGTTATGTCACTTCTTTATACCGACTTGATAAGCCGAGTAAAACGAGCCCACCCCCAAGCTTCTACGACTCTCTAATCTAGATTTCGAAGTCAGTAGGGATTTTGGGGGTTACTTTCTTGCCCCTCATGCGAGCAGCGTACCCCCAATCTCTTAGAAAAATCATAGCACACCTCTCCTCAACAGGCCGTACGATTTGACACCTCACTCATCAGTCTATGGCGGTTGCTAAGGAGTTGCTAGGTGGTTGCTAGGGTGTTCTGAGTGGTTGCTAGGGTGTTCTGAGAGGTTGTTAGGCGGTAAGGCTGTGCAATTAATCGCAATCGTAAAATAATCTCGATTTAAGCACATGCAATTTTTATATCGCAAAGGCTAAAATTTGATCTATTAATTTATTTAGATTTTTGTTCACGTTCTTGTGCGCATATTTATATGTTAACCAATCAGAGCTCACTCCGTGCACGACGAAGTTGAGCGGGAGAACCGAATAGGTAGTTTTGATTTACGTTCGTTTTTATTTATTGTTCTGACTGGAATTGAGGTTAGTTCATCTTTATTAGTTCATTTTGTCTGTTTTTAAAGAGAATTTATTAGTTTTGTTTATCAGGCAGTCAGTACTACTGTATACAGTATGTGTTTAACTAGAGGTGAGGTTAGTTCATCTTCATTTATTTTATGTTGTCATGTGCTGGATAAGTTGCCGGTTCATTCTGCTGTGGCGACCCCAGATTAATAAAGGCACAAAGCCGAAAAAAAAGAGAATGAATGAAAGTACTTCGTGGGACCTTGAAAGTATAACCGAATCTATTTTTAAGCAATCCCAAGAAACATTTTTGATTACTATCAATGTGGAAATGGTTTCTCCTCCATGTTTGTTGTTAAAACAGTGATATGTTAGTTTGAAGGGTTCACAATCCAGAAGAACTGCATTTATTCCCAATTAAATGATATGTAAAATCATATTTATCTCAAGTTTTGAATTGATTTGCATCATTGCTGAATAACACAAACCCGCTGACTGCAGCTGTGTACATACAAGTATGTTTCTCCATTTGTAATGCAGTGTGTTACTGTAGTAGTAAATGAGAGTCAATTAAATATCTTAATTATTAATACTAATAAGCATAGATTCAGCATAGTTCTCTATTAATCCACTAAATCCACTCCGCAGCAGGCAGGTTTGACCTACTTTCCTCCACAAGCATGAGTCATCTGCTGTCTTTATTTCACACGCGTGTAATTATCTTAATAATTGGGGTGTCGGATGAACCAGACCTCCTGTTGCCAATGCATTTTACTCTTAACTACCTGTCGTCATAGTAACCGGCCGGAGGCGTGCAGAAACTGCTTGTTTATTCTTTGCATAGACCAACCGTCTGTATCCCAGCCATCTGAATCATACAGGAACGCATAATTGCATGGTTAGATATTCATAATATCCTGTCAGTGTTTAATTCTAGAGTTCTGTGCATTGAACGCACTGATTTTTATAGTCTTTTGTAGCTTATGCTCTGTTTTTTTCTCAGCACCGTGTGTCATGTTGTGGTCGGCAGCATCATCTCTCTCTCTCTCTCTATTTGCTCTAATGCCCGATTTTCTGGTTGCTAGGAGACCAAGAAGATGAAATTGGCCATCGTGACGGTCAATTTCCAGTTGATGCTCCTGCTTTGTGTCCTTCATCTGTTTGCTTGCTGTTGAATTCCTATAGATTTGATTCAAGTGTAATGATAACGTGTAGCTAGCATGTGTGTGTTTACGGTGTTGTCTTTTGTTTGTTTGTTGTTTTAAGGCAAGACACTGCATCTGAATGAAAACAACCAATAATTATCATCATTGATTGATTAGATTAATATTCGTAATGATTGTAATGACTTCTGTTCAATACTTATGATTCAAGTGTAATGAAAACGTGTAGCTAGCGTGTTTGTTTACGGTGTTGTCTTTTGTTTGTTTGTTATTTTAAGGCAAAACACTGCATGAATGAAAACAATTAACCAATAATTATCATCATTGATCAATTAGATTAATAATGGTTATGACTTTTGTGTTATAAAGCTGCTTTGAAATAATAAAGTATACAAACAAAATTGAATTGAATTGAATATTGCATGTTTTGAATGTGTAAATGAGGCATGGTTTGATTTAAAAATGGGCTCATTTGCATACTGTACGTGTGTAGCACTAAAGTCATCGGATGAAGTCTGGTTCAGATTTTATTTGTTTATTTTTTTTGACATATTAAAGTCAAATGTTTATATTTACAAGGGATTTTGGGAATCTTTATTTATCACTCTTTAATATAATGCTCCCAACAAGTCCAAAGACGTGTGGTATAGGGGAATTGGGTAAGCTAAATTGTCCATAGTGTATGTGTGTGAATGAGTGATGATTGTGATGTTTCCTAGAGATAGGTTGCAGCTGGAAGAGCATCTGTTGCATAAAACGTATGCTAGATAAGTTGTCGGTTCATTCCGCTGTGGCGACCCTAGATTAATAAAGGGCCTAAGCCGAAAATAAAATAAATGAATATAATGTTATAGTACTCTAATCAGTCTGTTAAAGTGTTCTGTATATAGATATTTAGATAAATGTAAAGGATATGAATAAATTTGTGATCGTGAAGTTTGATGTGTGTGAAGCTAAAATGGAGATACAGTGGGGAAAATAAGAATATACCTCACCATTTTTCTCAGAAAACATATTTCTAAAGGTGTTGTTGACTTGAAATTGAAATTTTGACCAGATGTTGGTAACAACCAAAGAAATGCATGTATACAAATAAAACAAATTTAATCAGTTTACAAATGAAGTTATGTGTGATAAAATTAAATGACGCAGGTAAAAAGTATTAAACGCATGAAGAAAGGGAGGTGTAGAAAGGCAGTGAAAGCCCAGACAGCAGCTGAAATCTCTCAGTAGTTCTTTAGCAACCCTCTGCCCTTCCTCAGTGTAAATGAACATCAGCTGCTTCAGTCCAACATCTACATTATGAAGATGAACCCAGGGTGGACATTTCAGCAAGACGATGATCTAAAATACAGCCAAGGAAACTCTCAAATGCTTTCAGAGAAAGAAAATCAAGCTATAGAATGGCCCAGACAATCACCTGACCTGAATCCAATAGAGAATACAGAACAAAGCTCAGATCTGATAGACGAGACCCACAGAAGCATCAAGACTTTGACACTCTGTTGAAGTCTGTGAGAAACTCACACCTGAGCAATGCATGTGGCTTCTCCATATGAGAGCCATCTTTAAGCTGCAGCACCAAAAAAGCCTTTTTGTAAAAGTATTAAATACGTTTCAGTAGTTCAACACTTTCTCCTTCTGTCATTTCATTGTTATTACACATTATTACTCATTCATCAGATTTGTTTTGTTTATGTTTGTATTGTTTGGGTTTCAACCAAAATCTGCTTTAATTCCATGTCAACAGCTCCTTCATATATTATTCCCAGGATAAAACATGATATGTTCAATACTTATTTTCCCCGCTGCATGTGGTTCAGTGCAGGTGAAATGTGTATTGTAATTCAAATATAGTGACAAAAGAAACACAAATGAATTTCAGATGTTTTCTTCACATTACATTAGACGTAAATAATAACACTGTGTGAAAAGCACAAATTCTGAAATTGCCCTGTGCATTATTTTTGCCTGCAGTGTCTTGCCTTAATTAAACAGTGTACATCTGACTTTAGCATGTTTGCTTTTTCTTTTTTTTTCCAACACTGGTTTGGGTTTATACGTGTTAAATGTGTCGATTTCAATGTTAGTACCAGTTAATAAATGTTAGAACCAGTTAACAGTGCCAGTAAATCAGCATGAATGCAACCATTCTTCAATCCCAATGTATTGTTCACTTTTAATCACAGTCGCTCTGTTAGTGTACAGTCGAAGACAAAATTATTAGCCCTCCTGTGAAATTAATCATTTTTCAAACATTTCCCAAGTGCTGTTTAACAGAGTTTTTTTTTCAACACATTTTTCAACATGTAAGTTTTATTATCTGTTTTCTTTTGTCTTTTGGTGTGATGACAGTACATATTATTTTGCAAGATATTAGTGTTTAAATTAAAGTGCATTTTAGAGGCTTGAAGGATAATTAGACAAGTCATTGGACAACATCGGTTTGTTCAGTAGACAATCGGGTAACACTTTATGTCGATGGTCCATTTGAGTATTAGTAGACTGTCTACTTAATATCTGTTGATACTGACATTCAACAGACATTTAACTGACTAAGAAACTTTGCAAGTACATGTCAACTTACACTAACCCTACCCCAACCTAACAGTCTACTTATAATCTAATGAGAATTAGTTGCAATGTAACTTAAATTCAACAAACGGACCATCAAAATAAAGTGTGACCGACAATCGAACATAAATACTACTTAAGGGGGCTAATAATAATGACCATAGCAGATTAAAAGACAGATTTTCATTCATTCAATCATTTTCCTTCAGCGTAGTCCCTGATTTATCAGAGGTCGCCACAGCTGAATGAACCGCCAACTATTCCAGCATATGTTTTAAGCAGTGAATGTCCTTTCAGCTGCAACCCAGTACTGGGAAACACCCATACACTCCCGCATTCACACATACTCATACACTACGGTCAATTTAGTACATCCAATTCACCTATGGCACATGTGTACGGACTGATTACATTAGACCTAAATAAAAACACTTCATGCACAAAATCGGAATTTCATTTTGACATTTAGGTTCAGTTTTAGTTTAATTGCCTTGTGCAAAAAACCTAAACCCTGAACACTGGACTGACACGGTTTCAATGTACTGAAACATCTGCGTTAAGCTGCTTTGACACAATCTTGTAAAAGCGCTACTGTATGTGAATAAACATGAATTGAATTGAACTGTGGGGGAAACAGAAGCACCAGGAGGAAACCCACAAGTTGTTCGCACCACTCTCGCAGAGCTCCACTCACATCTCAGAGCATTTTTTGAAGAAATTCTGAGATAGACTTGAACCGAAAGAGGGGGGTTTCGTGGCCCTTTAAAGTGACATTTAAAGGCTTAATTAGGCAAGTCATAAATAATATATATAGATCATATATACATGAAGAGTTCAGATGCAAAAGCCGCTAAACGTCACTTCTGCCAAAAATGAGCTAATGACATTGAGTGAATGCTTTAGGCACGTATTACGTTCAACAAATAGTTTTGCTTCAAATCATCTAAATCGCAGCATCAGTGCATTCAAAAATAACAGTTTGTTGGCAAAAGCCTCTAAACGCCACTTGCCTTTTGCAGCAAAAGCCGCTATAACCCGAGAACCAATCAGAACGCGCGAATCGTGTTCAATGTAGCAGCGCACTGATGAGCCGGCATTTATGAGGAGACTGATTTATTCTGCTTTCGATTTTAAAAGATGGAGTTTGTGTGTATATATATATATATATATATATATATATATATATATATATATATATATATATATATTGTAGCTGGAAGGAAGAAATGTATAATTATTGATTTTATTATTATTTTTTTTCTATGTACTGTTAAATATGATTAAATTAGGAAATTTCTATGGCAACCTTAATGTAATACAGTTTGGTATATTTAGCTTCGGCCCACCACCCTCAATCAAGTTTGGTTTTTGGCCCTTTATAATAAAAAGTTTGGGCACCCCTGGTCTAAAGTGACATTTCTGAAAAAAAAAAGTTCTTTTATTTACAAGCTAATAACCTTATCATGACCTATAAAATGAAACTTGTGAACATAATCAGAGGAGACCAATAGAAAATGCTCATTTTCAAGAAAAGAGGTCTGATGTATTTAGAGGGTTTTGCATTTGAACTCTTCATCTAATGATGGTTTGTTCTGTAGACAACCGAAAACATTCTGGCTTTCACTCTAGCCGGAATAAAACAAATAAGACTTTCTCCAGAAGAAAACATATTATAGGAAATACTGTGAAAAATCCCTTGCTCTGTTAAACACTATTTAAGAAATATTTGAAAAGAAATTCACAGGAGGGCGAATCATTCTGACTTGTGTGTAAAAGAATACAAATTTCACAGGAGGTTAAATAATTCTGTCATACTACAGTATAACATGCCGTCTCCTGTTGAATCGACACACACATATGATCGTATATTTGTGAAAGTAACCTCAGTGCGTTCTCTCTTCCTCTCGTAGTTCAATCTCATCTTGATTTGCTCCTCTGGACAGAGAGTCTGAACAGCACAAGAAGGAAAGACGTTTGTCCAAAGGTAGCATCGAGAGACGAAGGCGTAGTTGATGCATGAACCACCATCATTGCTATAATTCTCCCGCAGAGAACGCTTCCTGAGCCGTCTGGACTCCTGCTGGGCCTTTCTGACCAAAATCCAGCTCTCTCAGCCAAGCTTCAGCTTTCTGAATAGCAAACCCCAAAAGTGGTCCATCTTCAGGTTACTTGTTTAAGGGCTTGTTGATTTTGAGAGTCTGGACGGCTGCGGTGTCGTCGGCTGTGGTCTGGTCCGCTGTGATCTTTTTAGTGGTGTCTTTTTTGGAGATGTCAGGCTCCCAGAGGAAGAACTCGTGCAGGAGTGTGTTCACGGTTTCGGGACACTCCATCATCACCATGTGACTGCCCTCCTCGATCACTTTCAGGAACGCAAACAGGAGGATCTGAAATCATAATAGAGTATTTTATGTTTTATTTTGTCAGATAAATAGTCCAAAAATGATATGTTTTTGGAATATTTCATTGAACACGTCATGTTTTATCCTGGGAATAATATTTCTGAAGGAGCTGTTGACATGGAATTTAAGCAGATTTTGGTTAAAACCCAAATAAATTAACATAAAAATAAAACAAAACAATTTGATAAATGAGTAATAATGTGTAATAACAATGAAATGACAGAAGGAGAAAGTGCTGAACTACTGAAACGTATTTAATACTTTATATAAAAGGCTTTTTTGGTGCTGCAGCTTAAAGACGGCTCTCATATGGAAAGTGAAGTCACATGCATTGCTCAGGTGTGTTTCTCACAGACCTCAACAGAGTGTCAAAATCTTGATGGTCCTGTGGGTCTCGTCTGTCAAATCTGAGCTTTATTTTGTATCTTCTATTGGATTCGGGTCAGGTGATTGGCTGGGCCATTCTACAGCTTGATTTTCTTTCTCTGAAAGCATCTGAGAGTTAATTTTGCTGTGTTTTGGGTCATCGTCTTGCTGAAATGTCCACCCTGGGTTCATCTTCATCCTCCTACTAATGTAGATGTTGGACTGAAGCAGCTGATGTTTATTTACACTGAGGAAGGGCAGAGAGTTGCTGAAGAACTACTGAGAGATTTCAGCTGCTGTCTGGGCTTTCACTGCCTTTCTACACCTCCCTTTCTTCATGTGTTCAATACTTTTTCCTTGCGTCATTTCATTTGATTACTCATAACTTCATTTGTAAACTGATTAGATTAGTTTTCTTTGCATATATGGATTTCTTTGGTTGTTAGCAACATCCGCTGAAAATTTCAAGTCAACAACACCTTTAGAAATATGATGAAAGAGAAAAACGGTGACGTGTTCAATACTTCTTTTCCCCACTATATTATGATTCAAAAGCTTAATATATAATCGACATTCTTTTCAAAGGAAAATTGCTGTAGTATTAATGAAAACATATCAATTATGAATGAAAAATATAATATAAAATAAAATATTTATTGAAATAAAGTTGCATTACTATTAATGACAATATATGTTTTATGACTTGCAAACAAGAGGATCTGAAATACAATTTATTTTATAATAGAGGATTAAATCAATATTGTTTTGTTAGATTAATAGTCAAAACATTCTATGTGATTGAAATATTTTTCAAATATTTCAAAGTACAGTAAAACAAAACATAAAAAACAAAATCAAAAAAATTTTCAAAGTAATATTGCATTACTATTCATGAAAATATATATTTTTTATGAATATAAAATAGCAACGCAAGCAGGAAAATCTGGAAAAAATTTTTTTATAATAGATTATTATGTATTTACATTTTATTATATATTTATATTATATTGTATTTTTTTTTGTTAGGTTAATAGTCAAAAAAATTTATGTACAGTATATAATATCAAGTAAAAACAGAAAAACAAATGTCAAGTATAAACAAATACCAAGGTTTTGTTGAACAAGAAAAGTAAAATATAGCAATTAATAACAACAAGTGAATTGCCTTAATTATAAATGTATACAGAGCAATTAAACATTTTTAGTATTGCTTTACAATCCAGATTATCTATAAAGCACCGGAAAATATATATATATAGCGGGTAAAGGCTATTTTTAAAATTACTGTGATGTTACACTTAATATATAAAGTTATTTATTAATTTAATATTTTAACATGTATTTAAATGCATCATTTTTACTTGTTCTGCTATGTTTTTATAGTAATGTCTTTTAGAAACATAACTCAACAAAATAACAAAACTACAAATTACAAAATAACATTTAAACCATTTATATAGACTGTAATATTACTTCACAATAAATGTAGAACTCTGTTTTCTATAGTAATAGCTCATTTAAATATTTTACATGTTGATTAGTTTAAATAATCAGTGTTAATGTATTTAAAGCTTTTCACTGCACATTGTAATATACAGTATTGCTCTTTTGCAGAAGCGGATCTGGGGTGTATTTTTGCAGTGTCGTGACCATCTCTGGAAGTCCAGCAGTGCACAGAGACGCCAGTGTTCGACTGAAGAACACACACACGTAATGCAGCACAGACACACAGAGCAGTGTGTGTGTTGAAGAGGAGAGTCATTATGATGAGTGAGAGACGCATCACACTGTACACAATCACTAACTGCAGTCTGCAAGATTATGGTGTACTCCCACTATCCGAGCCGAGATGTGATGTCACTTTTAAGGGACTATTTCATATGGATTTATTAATCACTCTTACATTTCAATAAACACGAACTATCATAGTTTAATAAAGATACAAACCCCCCACTGCATTTTAGCTGCACCTTCAGGAAACCTCCTAATTAGGGATGTCCAGATCTGATCACGTAATTGGAAATCGGGCCCAGATCACGCCATTTGAGGCTCGATTAGGATCGGACGTTACTTACCAATCAGGACTCGAATATATGTATATATATATATTAGGGATGCAACGGTTCACGGTAAAAAACGTATTGTCCTGTTGTCCTCCCACTGTTCGGTGCATACTGTGACCGGTAAAAATGCAGTGTGAGTACAGGCTGAGGGGGAGAAGGGGGGGGGGGGGGTATGATATGCTCATTGAAAATGAAAATGTGCGCTAACCTCTGCCATGCGCTGATCCTCATCGATTGGCACAAACTTGTCGTACATGCCGTGCACCAGCAGTATGGGGACGGTGAGCTCGGCGTGATAAACCTCATCTCCCTCTGGCCAGTACTGACCGCTCATCATCGCTCGCAGCACAAACGGAGACACGTTAAAGGCATTTCCCTCCTTCAGAAGCTGCTTTTCTTTCGCTCCCTGCCTGGCGAAACCAGCCCTGGAGGATAAACAGAAGAAAAAACAACTTTGTTTATTTTGTTGTTGGATGTTTATTCATTCAGTCATTAATTTCCCTGCAGCTCAGTCCCTTATTTATTAGGAGCTGGCATAGTGAAATGAACCGCCAACTTTTCCAGCATATGTTTTACACGGCGGATGCCCTTCCAGCTGCAAACCAGCCCTGGGAAACACCCATACACACTTATTCACACACATACGCTACGACCGATTTAGTATACCCAATTAACCTAAAGCGCATGTGTTTGAACTGTTGGGGAAACCGGAACACCTGGAGCAAACCCACATCAACACTGGGAGAACATGCAAACTCCACACAGATATGCCAACTGACCCAGCCAGGACTCGAACCAGCGAACTTCTTGCTTGCTTGCTAACCACTGAGACACCGTGACGCCTATTTGGATGTTTATATGAGAGATTTTAGTATTGCAGGTACATTTTGCAAGACTCAGAAGATAAACTTTTTTTTTTTTTTTTCAAAAACAGAAACTTTAATGAAATAAAAACTAATTACTCTTAGAGGCTCTCAGAGGGTAATTTGTCAGAAATTTGCTTACCTTGCAATTTTTCACCGAAAACAGTTCACATGTCAAAATGGATTTCCTTGTTTTTTACTTCAATGGTAGAAGCAGTGTTGTGACGAGTGCTGTTGATTGAGTTAGAGACAACTAGTGGATTTCTTTGGCATAAAATACTTCAACTAGATGGTAGAGATGACTCAATCAGATTTAGTTAAGTTAGGTAATAATAATAATAATAATAATAATTCCTTACATTCATATAGCACTTTTCTAGACAATCAACGTCCTTTACACAATGGGGGGATCTCCTCATCCACCACCAATGTGCAGCATCCACCTGGATGACGTGACGGCAGCCATATTGACCGCACACCACACACTAGCAGATTGGTAGAGAGGAGACGTGGTGGTTAAGCCAATTATGATATGGGGATGGTTTGGAGGCCATGATGGACAGAGGCCAATGGGCAGATCTGGACAGGATGCTGGGGTTAAACCCCTACTAATTTTTTCGAAAGACATGCTGCGATTTTTAAAAAAAGTTTTTAAATTTATTTTATTTATTTTTTATTTTTATTTTTTTTAATGATCACAGAGAGTCGGGACCTCAGTTTAACGTCTCATCCAAAAGACGAGTACTCCTTTTAATAATATATAGTCAGTTAAAATATGGTCAATCATTTGGTCGAGCAGGCAGTTAAAGGGTTATTATAAAAAATACATAAAAAAATAAAAAATTATGTTTGTAAGTGTATTTAGGGACATTGTTTTCTTGAAAATAGTCACACTATATATATTTTTGACAGTCCTGATATTACTAGATAGTTTAAGACACTAGTATTTAGCTTAAAGTGACATTTAAAGGTTAATTAGGGTAATTAGGCAAGCCATTGTACAACAGTGGTTTATTCTGCAGACAACTGGAAAAACATACATGTGTGAGTGGGGGTGAGGGGGCTTTGCTGGTGACACTGTTGGGGATTTATTCAAAATCGAAGGCATACTGAACCAGCATGGCTATCACAGCATCTTGCAGAGGCGTGCTATTCCATCTGGTTTGCGTTTAGTTGGACCATCATTTATTTTTCAACAGGACAATGACCCCAAACACACCTCCAGGCTGTGTAAGGGCTATTTGACCAAGGAAGAGAGTGATGGGGTGCTGCGCCAGATGGCCTGGCCCCCTAGTCACCGTACCTGAACCCAATCGAGATGGTTTGGGGTGTGCTGGACCGCAGAGTGAAGGCAAAAGGGCCAACAAGTGCTAAGCATCTAAGCATGGGAACTCCTTCAAGACTGTTGAAAGACCATTTCAGGTGACTACCTCTTGAAGCCCATCAAGACAGTGTGCAAAGCAGTAATCAAAGCAAAAGGTGGTTACTTTGAAAAACCTAGAATGTGACATATTTTCAGTTGTTTCACACTTTTTTGTTACGTATATAACTCCACATGTGTTCATTCATAGTTTTGATGCCTTCAGTGTGAATCTACAGTTTTCAGAGTCATGAAAATAAAGAAGCTCTTTGAATGAGAAGGTGTGTCCAAACTTTTGGTCTGTACTGTGTATATATATATATATAGGCGAATATAAATAGCCGAATATATAGCCGAAATAAAACAAATAAGACTTTCTCCAGAAGAAAAAAATACAATTGAAAATACTGTGAAAAATTCCTCGCTCTGTTAAACATAATTTGGGAAATATTTGTAAAAAGAAGAAAAAAAATCTAAAATTCTGACTTCAGCTGTATATAATAACAAACAATGTGTTATTTTTACAGGAATCATCAGAGTGGGTGTGTTGCTGGAGGTCTTACTTGAGGAAGCTCCAGGCGAGGCAGGGCGACAGGCAGTGCAGGACGCAGGAGGGCAGCTGAAAGATGGAGCACAGGCTGGGCTCCAGAGCCGTTGGGCCGCCACCGTTGATCATCACCACCTTATGCACCTGCTCCGGATACTCGTGTGCCAGAAACGTACAGAACGACACCCTTCACAGGAACAGGGAGTGTTAGACAGCATCAACGGTAATGAACCCTTTTCACAAGACTGTTATGATACGCGTTTTACTGTCATCAGCATCTTAAATCTTTGAAAGTTTTTAATATTTACATTTTTTAAGACATATGTACATTGATATGTATTTATGCATGTATTATATCATCTTTGCATCAAGTTACAAAAAACTAATTACTGCTTACAAGAGGGGTTTATAATTCTATGGGGGCAGGACATTTGTTTTAGTCAACCCTTGTGTGCTGTTGGGGATGCTTTCATGCACTCTGGGGTGATTTTGAGTCTTAATTTGGCCACAGATTTCTCTGTGTTTCAGCAAATGGAATAATTTTTGGTGACAAATCATATTTTGGCACATATTTTGGGAATATGCTTTGAAAAAAAAAAACAATACACTCTGGGCAAATATGCTACACTTTCGTTATGTTCGGGGCTGTTTTTGCCCCATTGACTTCCATTATAATGACATTTTTGATCGCAAAGCCATGACAGCATATAATCATGTATTCTTGATTGTTGCTGGTTTTCCCTGTTGGGAATACCAAAACTGTAAAACTGTAAAACTGATAAAAACTGTAATTTTTACTGTTGATCATCAGTTTGCAGCATTAAACCTTTAGATAGACCTGTGCAAAAAAAGTTTGTGAATTTTATATGGAGTTATGTGAAGTACAGCAGATTTAAGTGTGTGCAGAAATACACTTACTATGTTTACTATGTTCTGAGAGTTGAGCTGCTAATTTTTATTTTCTCAAACATATCTAGGTAAGTGCGCAAAGGTCTCTCTTTCTCTCTCTCTCTCTCACACACACACACACACACACACACACACACACACTGTACTCCATTTAACCATATCATTTTAAGCCAGAAACAAAGCTTTTTTTGTGCTGCCAGCTGATGATCAACAGTAAAAATGACAATTTTTTCCTTTTCCCAACAGGAAAAAACATCAACAATCAAGGATGAATAATTATATGCTATTGCAATCAAAAATGTCAATGGGGTAAAAACTGCCCCTAACATAACAAAAGGGTAGTCAATCTACATGTGTTGAGTGTACTGTTGAATTTGTTGAATTTTCAAAGCGTTTTCCCAAAATATGTGCCCAAAATAATAAGATTTGTCAGCGAAAAACATCCCATTTGCTGAAACACAGAAAGCTGTGGCCAAATAAAGTTTCAAAATCACCCCAGAGTGGATGAAAACATCCCCAACAGCACACAATGGTTAAAACATGCATGAACCAGAAGCGACCTTTTTTTTTTTTTTTTTTCCTCTTCATATTGTGATGCAGTTCCTAGAGAAACTAAATGAGAAAATAGTGGGCGGGGCTATTTTTTTCTAATGAGAACTGATTGGATGGATGTAGTAAAGTAGGCATTTGATTCAGAAAGAGGAAGAAAAGGGTTTGGGGAGAGCTATTACAGCCTAACAGACTCCTACTCCTCAGGATTTCTGTTTGTTGTCTTAACTGACAGCTGGAGGGGCGTGGTTAAGTATTTTAGCCCCGCCCAATACCTCAGACTGACCTAATCTGAGAATTTAACTGAGAACAAACAGAAAGTGCATTTTCAGATTTTAATTTTAGATTACAAGGGCAAACTTATTATTATTTTCTTAATGACCTGCACAGATGAATTGTTCACCACAAAACTAGCAATGTGAGCGAACAAAATCAATATGGACAGTTTTGATTTCATTTGAGCTAAATTGATTTAATTGAGCTAAAGTGTTTACCCGTATGAGTGACCGATGAGGATGTTGCGTTTCCTGGCGTATCTCTTGAATATTGCACGCAGATCCTCGGCGAGAGCGTAAAATGTGTACGCCGCAGCTATCTGAGGTGCAGTGCTTGCACCATGTCCTGCCAAATCCGGAGCAATGACCTCATATCCCAACCGCGAGAAGAAATCCAGCTGACTGCCCCAAATGTCCAGCGAGCCGCCGACTCCGTGAATAAAAAACAGCGCCACGTCCGAATGCGTGCCTTTACAGCTGCTAATGCTACGCTTAGTGTCGATCAGCACTCTGCGTTTGGGTCTGCGACGTCTACGGCGCGGTGGTGGAGCCGGTTTCTGCTGGTCGGACACAGGCAGAGGTGGATTAGATTTGGGATCTGGAGACGATGGTGCGGTGGTGTAATCCGACAGCTCCACCTCTACAGTACTGCACTGCTCCACGTCTCCATTCTGACACTGGAGGATTTCCGAATGGAGAACGTCGCCCAGATTCTCGATCACCAGCTGTCCGTTGCGGTATACGGTGATCTTTCGTTTGCAGTGGATGTTGGGTCCAGGTTCGGGCTGGGTTTCTGTGGGCGCGGGGCGTTCTGGAAGGATATGGCGCACTCGGAGCACTCGACCCGGTTTTACTTCCACAAACTGGAAGCCGTCGGAGGGCTTGCCGTCGGAGGATTGGACTGGGAGAACCACACTGCTGGTCTTTCCCCACAGACAGCAGAAGATGCTCTCGGTGATGCTGGTCAACATGACGATGGTCTATACCTGGAGATGGAAAAATAAATATTGGATTATTCAAATTGCAGTCATTTGCGCTTAGCATTCACTGTAAAAACATAAGTTGACTCAACTTAAAATTCTAAGGCAACTTTCTGCAGAGCTTTTTTGAGTTGACAACTTAAATCAATAGTACAGTACTTTGGTTGAAAGTGCAGATTACTTTGGATCATTTAGCTTCATAAGAGCTCAGTGTATCAGAAGGAGCCATGGGGATTAATTTGGACCTGTTCACATGTGTTTATTTTGTGGGTGTGGTTGGGTGGGTGGATGACCATACCTCCCAACACTCACGTTTTTTCCGGGAGTCTCACGTAATTTAGACCCAAGTACCGCCACCCTCCCATTTTGTTATTTCTCCCAGAAAACTCCCGTGATTCCACCCACCCATACAGTATATGCTTTTTAGTCTTTTCAGGATCAGGGCCCAGGCTGCTGTTCTGCTACTGAGGAGCGTTTGGGTGAGTCTTCTAATGTCATTTTCAGCTCCTGTTACACTGATGTTGCAGTAATTTCATTATGGTGAATGTTTTCCGAACGGCCCCCAGCTTTGTGTGGAGCTGCACAAAAGAAGCGCTGCATTGCTGTTTTCACTGAGAAAAACACTGCAGAGAGACATCCAGACCACACACACACACACACACACACACACACATTTTTTTTTTTGTGAATTGTGGGGACATTACATAGGTTTCCATTGTTTTTATACTGTACAAACTGTATTTTCTATTGCCCTAACCCCACCTTAACCATAAACACAACGCTCACAGAAGACTGGAAAGTTCTACTTTCTGAAAAAATAAATAAATAAAATTCTGTTTGATTTATAAGCTTTTGGAGAAATGAGGATCTCAGCAATGTCCTCATATTTCACCAAATTCTTGTGATGCTTGTGTCATACCGATGTCATACAGATTTGTGTAGATTTTTTAAAATCATATTTTCAATTTAGTTTTGTATTTTTTAATACTTTATATTGTTATATTAATTATTAATTAACACAATATTAATTGTGTTGTTTTAATGTAGTTTTAGACATTTGTCAGGATATTAATCAATTTAAAAAATTGTATAAATGTATATTATTAAAGGCATATAATGATGAAGATGATTGAAAAAGGATAAAATGAGGAAGGTATGATGAAATTTAAATTGATGGCTATTTGCAGTACTATGTTTTGATTTTTGATTGATTTATTTTTATTTATTTTTTGTTATAAAATGCAAATGTATGAATGGGAACAAACATATAGTATGTCAAAGATGGATAAAATATGTCCAATGTAAAAAGAAAAGATAAGTTAAAAAAAAAGAAATAAGTTTAAGCAATAGACGAATGATGTGTGTGGTAATGGGGTGGGAAAATAATAAGCTTGTACTTCATCCTGCTCAGTTTTCGACCGTGTTGAAGTGCATTATTTTTGTCAAAGATATTTTATGTATGATACATTTTGTTCGAAAATAAATCAAATCAAATTTTAGAAGAGTTTTTGTCTTGTCTAGGAAATGCTTCTCGGTTTTTAAAAAATGTAGATAATATTAGGACTAGAAACAAGTACACTGTAAAAAGTTTTACATTGGTTGAACTTACAAACTCAAGTTTAAGACAGTCCTTGCTGCAGCCCACAGACTGATGACATATTGGATGAGGTCCACTACGTAACGGACGATCGCCACCTCTCCCTACCCTAAACCCACCGTAGCATGGGCGTTACCTCAGTGGGCGGTACAATGTCCACTACACTGTAAAAAATGTAAGTCAGTACAACAAAAAAACCATAATGCTTATTTCCTTTCGCTTTCTCTTGTTCACTCAACTTCTGAAAGCATCAGCTGCACTGACCTAAAATTATTTGTCAGTGATACAAAAAACATTTAGTTGGGTTAACATAAGATTATTAGTTTTCTGGAGAGGTGAACTTCTCTGTAACAAAACTTTTTAAGTTGTGCCAACTGAACATTTTTTGTCTGCAAAACTGGAATGCCTGAAGTTGAGTGAACAAAAAAACATAATCCTTATTTCCTTTCGTTTTCTCAACATTTGTTTTTGTTTTTTTACTGTTTTATTCACCTTTAATTGAAAGGACAGTCGAGAGTATAGTCAGGATAGCGTGGGGAGAAGAGAAAGGGGAAGGATCTGCATAGGACCTCGAGGCGGGAATTGAATTAGGGTCGCCGTGAACACCACAGTACCGTGTGTCGACGCACTAACCACTACACCATTGGCATCGATGTGTACTCAACTTTTGAAAACATCAGTTGCATTGACCTAAAATGTCTGATGTTACAAACATAGCTCAATTGAAAAACAAAGAAGGCACACTTCACATGTGAAGCATTACAAAGCATTTCTCCCTGTTTGCCCTGCCATGTTTTAAGGTATCCTGAAGTATCAAGACATTTGTGCTGCCCATTACACCACAAACCACAGGAGAGGGCAAATTCTCCAGCAGGATAGTGCTCCTTCTCATACTTCAGCCTCCACATCAAAGCTCCTGAAAGTAAAGGAGGTCAAGGTGCTCCAGGATTGGCCAGCCCAGTCACCAGACATAAACATTATTAAGCATGTCTGGGGTAAGATGAAGGAGGAGGCATTGAAGATGAATCCAAAGAATCTTGATGAACTCTGGGAGTCCTGCAAGAACGCTTTCTTTGCCATTCCAGATGACTTTATTAAGTTATTTGAGTCATTGCAGAGATGTGTGGATGCAGTCCTCCAAGCTCATGGGAGTCATACACAATATTCATTCTGTTTCCACTGCACCTTGACTTTATCTTCTATACTGGACATTATTTCTGTTTGTCTAAGCAAAGTCAGACCTTATTGTCCTAATGAAATAATTAAAAATAATATAAATCAAAAATCACATGAGCCACTTCTGATACCAAACGGTCGACTAGAAGTCAAGTTATTATTTGTTGTTCCTAAAACTTGGATACGCGACAAGATTTTTGTCAGGTTTAAAAAGAATAAATATTTATTTGAATGTACTCTTATGTACTGTACAGGTAGACAATGCAAAAAAGTATTTTTTGTCTTGTTTCTAGTCCAAATATATAAAAAATGTCTTTTTCTAATCAAGTAAAAATTCTGATTTAAGTTAAAATGAAGTGAGTTTTTAATCTGCCAGTGGGATAAGAAAAAAAAATCTAATTTCAAGCTGAAATCAAGATTATAAATGATTCACTGGTTGACTGCAATTCTAGTTTTAAAAAAAATGCTTTAAATGTTCCTGCAATTCACTCTTCCGTGCAAACACCGTCAGTAAAGCAGTTACAGAGGAACATAATAGTGTCGCATGTTGGTTTTGTATCCTGCCAATGCCATCCAAACAGAAGATGATTCACATTGTGACCCAGACAAAGATCTATAAATAACCCAGGCTCTTCCAGAGAGCTCCTCTTGGGTACTAATGGAGAAAAGTGCCCGGATACAATGACACCTGCATACACATCAATGCACCCGAACAGCTGCTTTACCGAGTGAATGCTCTGAAAATAATTACTTTCTTCCTGTATTTATTTTTACTTATCGTTCAATATAAATATGTAAACTATCATTAATCAACATTTATTTACTTAAGAGACAAAATAAGTATTTAATATAAGTGAGTGAATGCATAAAACGAGGAAAAATAATGCATGAAGGCGGTAAAAATAAATGTGTTTTTCTTTTTAATTAATTCATTATTTTAAATGTATTTTTACCACCTTAATAGTTTTTTTTTTCTCACTTTAAGAAACTTAATAAGTATTTAATATACTGTAAGTGAGTTAATGCATAAAACAAGATAAACATTCTATCTGGGTAAAAAAGATCGAAATAATTGTAAAAATAAATGTTTTTTTTTTATTTAGTTTTTGAACACCTTTGTAGATTTATTTTTTTCTCATTTTAGTAAAAATAAAGTATTTAATATACTGTGAGTTAATGCAAAAAATGAGAAGAAAATATTTACTTTTACCACCTTAATAGTTTTAAGAAACAAAATAAGTATTTACATTTCTACCACCTTAATAGTTTTATTTGTCAAATTAAGAAACAAAACAAGTATTTAGTAGAACTTAATAAATGCATAAAACGTGGAAAAACAGTGTACGAAGGCGGTAAAATGAAAGTTTTTCTTTTGAATTAATTCAGATCTTTTTTACCACCTTGGCAGATTTATTTTGTCTCATTTTAAGAAACAAAATAAGTATTATAATGCATAAAATGTGAAGAAAATCTATCAAGTTCGTAAAAAATAAATGTGTTTTTCCTTTGAATTAATTTAGATTTTTCTTTACCACCTTTAATGTTTTTTTTTCATATTAAGAAACAAAATAAGTATTTGATTTAAGTCAGGTAATGCATAAAATGAGAAAAACAATCTATCGAGTTCATAAAACTTAAATGTGTTTTTCTTTTGAATTAATTTTTTTCACCTTTAATAGTTTTTCCCCATTTTCATTCATTCATTTTCTTGTCGGCTTAGTCCCTTTTTTCCACATTTAAAAAAACAAAATATGTATTTTAATGCATACAATTATAAAGAAAATCTATCAAGTTTGTAAAAAATTAATTATTGACATTTTTACCACCTTAATACTTTTATTTCTCATTTTAAGAAACAAAATAAGTATTTAATATAAGTGAGTGAATGCATAAAACGAGGAAAAACAATGAATGAAGGTGGTAAAAATAAATCTGTTTTTCTTTTATTAATTTAGATTTTTTTTACCATCTTAATAGTTTTATTTCCCATATTAAGAAACTAAATAAATATTTAATATATTGTAAGTGAGTCAATGCATAAAACGAGATAAACAATCTATCACGGGTAAAAAAAATCTAAATTAATTGTGGTAAAAATAAATGTTTTTTATTTCTTTTTTTTAGCACCTTGGTAGATAAGAAAAATCAAGTTTTTACTATACTGTGAATTAATATTCGCATAAAATGAGAAGAAAATCTATCCAGTTCATAAAAATAAATGTGTTTTTTCTTTTAAATTAATTTTTGCCACCTTTACCAGTATTTTTCCCCATTTTAAGAAACAAAATTAGTATTTTAATGCATAAAATGAGAAGAAAATCTATCAAATTTGTAAAATATTAATGTATTCTTCCTTTGGATTAGTTTAGATTTTCTTTTTTACCACCTTGGCAGATTCATTTTTTCTCATTTTAAGAAATGAAAGAAGTATTTTAATGCATAAAATGAAAATCTATTAGGGGGTAAAAAAATAAAAGTGTTTTTCCTTTGAATTAATTTAGATTTTTTTACCACCGTAATAGTTTTATTTCTCATTTTAAGAAACAAAATAAGTATTTAATACAAGTGAGTGAATCCATAAATTGAGATAAACAATCTATCGGAGTTTAAAAAAAATCTAAATTAATTGTGGTAAAAATAAATGTTTTTTATTTCTTTTTTTTAGCACCTTGGTAGATAAGAAAAATCAAGTTTTTACTATACTGTGAATTAATATTCGCATAAAATGAGAAGAAAATCTATCCAGTTCATAAAAATAAATGTGTTTTTTCTTTTAAATTAATTTTTGCCACCTTTACCAGTATTTTTCCCCATTTTAAGAAACAAAATTAGTATTTTAATGCATAAAATGAGAAGAAAATCTATCAAATTTGTAAAATATTAATGTATTCTTCCTTTGGATTAGTTTAGATTTTCTTTTTTACCACCTTGGCAGATTCATTTTTTCTCATTTTAAGAAATGAAAGAAGTATTTTAATGCATAAAATGAAAATCTATTAGGGGGTAAAAAAATAAAAGTGTTTTTCCTTTGAATTAATTTAGATTTTTTTACCACCGTAATAGTTTTATTTCTCATTTTAAGAAACAAAATAAGTATTTAATACAAGTGAGTGAATCCATAAATTGAGATAAACAATCTATCGGAGTTTAAAAAAAATCTAAATTAATTGTGGTAAAAATAAATGTTTTTTATTTCGTTTTTTTTAACACCTTGGTAGATTAGAAAAATCAAGTTACTGGGAATCAATATTCGCATAAAATGAGACGAAAATATATCAAGTTTCTTAAAAATAAATGTGTTGTACTTTGATATTAATTTTTGCCACCTTTACCAGTTTTTTCACCATTTTAAGAAACAAAATTAGTATTTTAATGTATAAAATGAGAAGAAAATCTATCAAATTTATAAAATATTAATGCATTCTTCCTTTGGATTAATTAAGATTTCTTTTTTACCACCTTGGCAGATTCATTTTTTCTAATTTTAAGAAATAAAATAAGTATTTTAATGCATAAAATGTGAAGAAAATCTATCAGGGGGTAAAAAAATAAATGTGTTTTTCCTTTGAATTAATTTAGATTTTTTTACCGCCGTAGTAGTTTTATTTCTCATTTTAAGAAACAAAATAAGTATTTAATTTAAGTGAGTGAAAGCATAAAATGAGAAAAACAATCTATTAGGGGGATCAAATAAATGTGTTTTTCCTTTGAATTAATTTAGATTTCTTTTACCACCTTAATAGTTTTTTTTCCTCATTTTAAGACGCTCAATAAGTATTTAATATAAAAGAGTTAATGCATGAAATATGTATGCATCATTTTCCTTTTAATCAATTTAGTTGGTAATTTGGTAAAATTTTCTCATTTTAAGAAACAAAAGTCTTTAATTTGAGTGAGTTAATGCATAAAATTAGAAAAATGAACATATTTTTTCTTTGAATTAAGTTTCTTTTTCTGACTTTATTGGCAAATATTTGTTATTAATTTAAGCATAAAGTATAATAATTTAATTTTAGCAAAATAATCCAAAAAACACCACCAAATAGTCCCACTCATTGTGCGTTTGTCCTAAAAACATGACAAATACTACAAACAAAACACAAGATGTTGAATTGCTATTCTGAAATGGCATTTGTGCTGTCGAATATTTCCATACATTGAATATCTCCAGATTTTTCTGGGCTGGCTGTATTAAATATAGTGACACTGAAGGCTATTAGACATCAAAACAGACAGCAGCTCGGTGTGCGCAGGATTCACGCTGCTCAGATGACGCACACTGAGTAAATTATTAGTGAGCTCCATCTGCATGTGCCGTGACTCAAATAAGAATCAGGTCAAAAACAAACAGTGAAATCACAGCTGAAAATGATGCTGTGTTCAAATTAAGTAGGAAGTAGGAGTAGGAGTATATTATAAGGTATTTTTTAGCATAATAACCGTGTAACAATATAAATACATGAAATGATGAAATATGTTTTTTTGATGTTTTAACTACACTATAAAACCCAACAGTCAGCTTTATCAAATGAAATAAGCGTAGATAACATAAAATTTACTGAAAGTCAGTTCTACTCATGTGTAAACAGTTTTGAACTCAGTGTTAAAGGTAACGAGTTCATTAAATACCTCATTACTTCAACTTAAATGGAGTAAGTTCACAGTACTCATATAGATATAGTTTTTTTTTTATTCAAATGGCTTGTTGCAGTCGGTGTCCTCAAATGGTTTGAGTTGCCTTAACTTATTAGGTTTTACAATACTCAGTCGGTTTGAGTTCTCTTCATTTATTGGGTTTTACTGTGTTCAGATTGCATCGTTTACTGAAATGGATTACCTTCACAGTACTCATTAGGATTAGTTTTTCAACTAAAATGGTTTCTTGCAATCGGTTTCCTCAAATGGTCTGAGTTACCTTAACTCATTGGGTTTTACAGTGTAAAGCTGTAATACAACCCCAAATCAAATGAACAAAGGAAGTAGTGATTTCTGAAATTTACTTTTTGACTCGTATTTCACTGCAGACAATATGAACACAAAATATTTCACGTGTTGTCTGGTCAACTTCATTTCATTTGTAAATATACATCCTTTCCTGTCATTTAGACCTGTCATTCAGAATGAAGCCACATGCATTGCTCAGGCGTGAGTTTTTCACAGACTTCAACAGAGTGTCAAAATCTTGATGCTTCTGTGGGTCTCGTCCATCAAATCTGGGCTTTATTTTGTATTCTCTATTGGATTCAGCTCAGGTAATTGGCTGGGCCATTCTACAGCTTGATTTTCTTTCTCTGAAAGCAACTGAGAGTTACTTTGGCTGTGTTTTGGATCTGACATTTCCACCCTGGGTTCATCTTCATTATCCAGAGGGTTGCTGAAGAACTACTGAGAGTTTTCAGCTGCTGTCTGGGTTTTCACTGCCTTTCTACACCTCCCTTTCTTCATGTGTTCAGTACTTTTTCCCTGCGTCATTTCAGTTTTTTTATGCTTAACTTAATTTGTAAACTAATTAGTTTTGTTTTCATTGCATACACTGAAAAAAATATGTCTGCAAAATTGTTGCAAACAATTTATATGTGCTAACTTTAAACAAACAAATTAAATGTAATGTTCAACTTAATTTGTTTGTTTAAATTCAGCCCAAATCAATAGTTTACAACCCCTTAACTTAAACAACTTTAGTAAATCCAAGGAATTATCTTTGAATATTTTTTTTTTCAGTATGGATTTCTTTGGTTGCTATCAACATCCGGGGAAAATTTCAAGTCAACGGCACCTTAAGAAAAGTTTTCAGAGAAAAATAATGGCGTTCAATACTTATTTTCCCCACTGTATATGCATAGTATTACCCTAAAATTGTATAATTAACCTACTTAAGCCTTTAAACGTCACTTTAAGATATATAGAAGTGTCTTGAAAAATATCTTGTCAAATATTATGTGCTGTCCCATGCAGCAACGATAAAAGATATCAGTTATTAGTGATGAGTTATTAAAACTGTTATGTTAAGAAATGCGTTGGAAGAAAAATCTGCTTTCCATTTAAATAAATTGGAGATAAAACAAATACAGAGAGGCTAATAATTCAGGAGGGCTAATAATTGCAAGCATGAATCTACATTAACATTAAAGAACTGAATCTCGAGTTATGTATCTTCCAGCAGACGGTTGTTATCTAAAGTCTGCAGTTTTCCTGAACAGCCGAAACCACTCGACAAACAGCCAGCAGCATGTTTCTGGTGCTGTTTGCTAATATATTCAGTGTCATTAACTCTACTCTGTCTCGCTCATCTGAACGTGTTTTTCTCATCCTTCACAGCTCTATCAGACAGCAGCTTGAACAGAGGAAGTGACACGTTTGTGACTCTGAGCTTCCTGTCCTGCAGCAAACACAAGCAAGACGCATTACTATTCATCATCTTTAACTCCGTCTGTCCTCATAGACCTTCACCTGCTCTGATCCTCCTCCAGCAGATGCATTATTCACGTTCAGCCAGAGAAGGTTTTTAGCGCTGATCTATTATTAATCAAATGAAGGAGCCACTGGAAAACATCTGGGACTTTACTAGCCGACCCAGGCTCATTGGAGATATGTACACAGGGCTACATTTTTGACAACCGACAAATACAGTTGAAGTCAGAATTATTAGCCCTTCTTTTATCTTTGCCATAATGACAGTAAATAATATTTGGCTAGATATTTTTAAAGATACTAGTAATCCGCTTAAAGTGACATTTAAAGACATTTAATTAGGCAAGCTAGGGTAATTAGGCAAGCCATTGTATAACTGGTTTGTTCTGTTGACAATAGGAAAAAATATTGCATAAGAGGGCTAATAATATGGCCCGTTTCCACTAAGTGGTATGGTACGGTTCGGTACGTTTTTAAGGCCGATTCCACTGTCCAAAAGTGTATCGAACCGAACTGTACCGTACCACTTTTTGGTCACCCTTTGCAAAGGGTACTAAGGGTTACCAAAAGGCGGAGCTAGACGCGCAGCTGAGCGCTGATTGGTTTACAGAGATACGTCATTCGCTCGCGCAACAAGCCAGAATGAAAACAAAGGAACCGCCATGTTTGAATACACAGCTGAAACATTACACCGAAATAATATAAAAATATAATAACGAGCCATGGTCAACCCGAGTTCAAACATATCTTGTCGTCGTCTTGATGAACAGCCACAAAGCCAAGAAGAAGAGCAGATTCTCCCCTGTGCCCCGTAGATGTTTTCTACAACGCTAACGGTTTCGCTTTCTCACGTGCGCTGGCGTGCGTATATTTGAAATAACAAACTTCTTGAGCTGATGATAATAACGTGCGCTTGATTATTGACGTGCTATTGAAGCCCGATCCTTTCAGAAACAGTCAAACGCGAGACTGACGCGTGCAAACACAAAAGAGAAGCCGGAAAAAACAAAGAAGCAAATTATTTTTTCTGCAAACATATAGAGAAACTGCTACGTATAACAATTATTATCACCTTTCGGACTATTATGAACTCGGAATGACGAAATTACTTTCTACCAAGAGCATTATAGGTGCTGGTGAAGATTACAGATACAGATGAGAGGTTTGCACTGACTCTGGGCTCTATTTCGTGTTGTTTTTGAACCTAAATAAGGACTAAATGTCTGCTGTGTGTAGTTTTTCTGTAATTGGTAACATATCAGAGACTGTAAGGGGCTGTATGTGTTCATATATGCTGCATTATTTATTTTATATAATCGCAGACAGTAGGCTATTTCGCATCATTGATCTGCAGTTATAATCAGATCATGTTCATAGAGAGGTCCGTAATGAACATTTATACACCAGTAATTATGTGTATAATAAAGCCTGTTTTGTGAGAAGTGCTTCTCATATGATTTATAAACGACCCATACAGCTTTACTGTATACATTTCCTCCAGCGAAAATGACGTCGACTGAAACTTTCTGTCGTACATCACGCCCACCAAAAGAGTATTGTTTAGCAGTGGAAACGCAAGCCTGATAAAGGTGACCCGTACCGTACTATACTGTATATTTTCAGTGAAAACGGGTCATTAGTGACCTTAAAATGTTTTTTAAAAAATTAAAAACTGCTTTTATTCTAGCCAAAATAAAACAAATAAGACTTTCTCCAGAAGAAAAAATATTATAGGAAATACTTAAAAAAATTCTTGAATCTGTTAAACATAATTTAGGAAATATAGTCCAGAATAAAAATAAGTCCAGTGCAGAACGCGTTAGTTGTGTTTGTACTGTCTGTATTTTGCACTGTCGTTGTATTTGCACTGTATTTTGGACTGTCTGGAGCCAGCGCCTAAGCTTTTCACTCATCATAGCACACGTGCTGCTGATGATGTGACATCAAAAGTGATTTGATTTGATTTGATTTGATTCGATTTGATTCGACATTACGTGACTGCATGAGACCAATCGAAGATCAAAACATGACCTCTCTGGACAGATATTTAAAATATGGACCAATCTCTCACCATTTTAATGTCTAATCGTCTTGTTTAATCCAGCCCATTTTTGCAGCGCCGACAGAATTTCACATGCTCAAACACTTTTTTTTCTATTGTTCTACAGTACAAACCACAGTTGTCCAATGACTTGCCTGATTAACCTAACATCCCTAGTTAACCTAATTAAGCCTTTAAATGACACTTTAAGCTGAATTTGAGTGCTTAAATTGCACTTTAAGCTGTTTAAAGTGTTAACTGCGTGTGTCTTGGGTGTCATTAACATAATTTGAAAACTTTCTTGCCATAGTAAAGCGCCTCTAGGATCCTCTAGTCTAGGAGTTGCAGTTTTTGCAGTAGAGAGATACTCTGCAGTGGTGAAAGTGTCGACTTCAGCACCCACACAGAAATCAATGCCGCAGGCTGATCCTGCCATGGGAAATCTCTGGGTTTTCACAATGAACTCAGAGTTCAGTTTCTAAAGGAGAACAGTCAAGAACTTCTGTCGGTCAAACAGAGCACCGCTTCAAGTATTTTTCAATCCAAATGTATTCTCAGTTGAAACCAAAATCATTCATGGTCATCTGTTGAGTGATTTGATTTGTAATCAGTGGACTCCAATCATCGGAAATGTCAAATCTCAAATGTGACCATGATTGGACCACAAAACTAGTCATAAAAGTCCATTTTTAGTAGCAGATTAATTTACCTGTGTGGAGTTTGCATGTTCTCCCCGTGGTTGCGCAGGTTTCCTCCAGGTGCTCTGGTTTCCCCCACAAGTCCAAAGACATGGTATAGGTCAGGGATCACCAAACTTGTTCCTGGAGGTCCGGTGTCCTGCAGATTTTAGCTCCAACCCTAATCAAACACACCTGAACAAGCTAATCAAGCTCTCACAAGGTATTCTTGAAACATCCAGGCAGGTGTTTTGAGACAAGTTGGAGCTAAACCCTGCAGGACACTGGACCTCCAGGACCGAGATTGGTGATCCCTGGTACAGGTGAATTGGGTTGATCAAATTGTCCGTAGTTTATGTGTGTGAATGAGTGCGTATGGATGTTTCCCAGAGATGGGTTGCAGCTGGAAGGGCATCCGCTGCTGAAAACACATCCTAGATAAGTTGGCGGTTCATTCCGCTGTGGCGAGCCCAGATTAATAAAGGGACTAAGCCGAACATGAGAACTCCACATAGAAATGCCAACTGACCCAGCCTTGAACCAGCGACTTTTTTGCTGTGAGGCGACAGTGCTAACCACTGAGCCACCGTGTCGTCCATATTTTTAACTTATGGACAAAGCAAAGCATTTTTTGCATTGTGATTATTAAACTTTTGTACCTGAATGCTGTTAGACTCCTCAGAAAACCAGAGCTCTTCAAACCAACTTCTGAAACTATTTACATTGCAGTATTTATCAAAGAAAAGTAAAATATCGCAATATAAATATATTCACTCTTGTCTGGCATTCCTGATAAGCAACTCCATAGACTGCAGTTAATTCAGAAATCAGCGGCTAGGATAGTCACCCGCTCGCGCACTTCTGATCATATAACTCCAACTCTCTTTCACCTGCACTGGCTCCCTGTTCACTATCGCATACAATACAAAATCCTCCTCCTAACGTATAAAGCTCTTCATAACTTGGCCCCACCCTATCTCTCTGACCTTCTTCATTTCTACACTCCTTCACGCTCACTGAGATCATCTTCTGCTGAACTGTTGTCAGTTCCAAACTTCAAGTTGAAGTCATTTGGTGGCAGGGCTTTTAGTTGTACTGCACCAAAGCTATGGAACTCCCTGCCCTTACACATTCGCCAGGTGGACTCTATTTCCAATTTTAAATCTCAGATAAAACATTTTTGTTTAGAATTGCTTTTAATGATTTGCTGGTTTGATATTATGTTGATTGTTATTTTTACTGCTTGTTTTTATTATGTGATTGTGATCTATTGTAAGGTGTCCTTGAGTGTCTTGAAAGGCGCCTATAAATAAAAGGCATTATTATTATTATTATATTATTATTATAAAGTCTTTCTGAAGTCTTTCTATTTTAAACGGAAAGAAACCTGTTGAGGATTGTGTGTGCAGATGGAGGAGGAGAACACGCATCTGCCAATTAGCTAATGATTGTCCTGCATCAGGTGCTGTTTACCACGTCTCCACAGGGAAGCTCATTAACGCTGAAGAAGCAGAGCGGATACATGCAGACGCAGAGGAGAGAGATGGAAGGAGACAGGAAAATGAATACCAATCCTTAAGTAAGCAAACTGCACGAATCAAAGCTGCAACTTGAGTAAGTCTGCATGACAACAGTATTGAGTGTTCAGTCGGCTATATTGGAGACACGATGTAAACAATGCAACTGCATTTGCAACAATGCAACTGCATTTGCAACTGAATTGATCAATTGCGGTTTGCTTTTAATGTCCTTCACTAATCAGCTGAACTAGATGAAACATTTAGAGTATTTTACAACAATTTATAAATCTTGAAAAGTTTGAAAAAGTAACTTTTTATGAACATTTTTAATAGTTTAAAGTGATATATTGTCTGGGTTGGTGGTGTATGTTACGCTACATTTTCTTTTAATAAACTCCCAGTACATTTTCTGTTAGTTAAACTTGTTAGTTTATATTACTTCTTATACATTTATATTATTTCAAAATACTAAAATGTCAAACTGTAGAGTTGAATTTTCCATATCAAGTCGAGAGAGCAGAGATCAGTGTCCATTTTTACAGTGTATTGTTGTGCTGTACTGTAAAAGAAACGATAGACTAACCTCTAAGAATTGGGACAGCACTTCAACACCTGCACATGTCATCGCGATCTCTTGCTTCATATGAGATCAGACGATCACGACTGCTGGAGTTATTCCAGTTGTGTTATTTTTTGGTGTTTATCTTCAGGAAATCACTGGAGGCGTATATTATGTTATCATAACGCTCTAATGTGGCAATAAGATCATAACTGTACTGTGTATTTACACAGTGGTCATATTTATTTATGTAAACACACGAAAACAACATTAACATTATAGCAGACACTGTAAAAGCTCATTCCCAGACACTAGACATTACTGACAGGGTATTCCAGTGTCATCGTGTGTCAGAATGTTGTGGGACTGCTTAACATGAGTTATGATTATGGATTATAGATCGCGAAATTTAACGTTTTTTTTTTTAAGCATGACGGTAAAACATGAACGCGGTTATGAATATATTAAAAACATATGTTTGTTTGTCGTAAAAAATCGTAATAATGACAAAAAATACTAATTTGTGGATCTCCTTACTTCCGGGTTCAGCTATCCTGCTGCTGTGGCAGGTGCATTCTGGGAAATTTTCTTACCCCTCCGTTTTAAGTGTGGTCCTGAAAAATCTTCGTTCGAAGGGGTGTATAACCCTTGCTCTTAGCCCTACGCCTTCAAGCTAAAGAGAATTGGGACACCACTACACCTTGATGTGAACGCGCAAAACGTGGGGACGGGGAAGGGCTAAGGGGTAGAATGGGGATTGGGCCTAAGCTTTCATCTTTGAGTCAGCACTATTGTCAAACACAATGCACTGAATAACTACAGCATTTCATAATCATATAAGACGTAATAATTTAAAGAAAACAATCATAAGGAAGTGATCTGCATGTTGTTTGGTTTTTCTTTTTGTGGTTTAATTTAGCAATGAAGAAACTGTCCATTCCCTGATGGTTTGCATACTAAAATGATAGTTCACTTCAGCTGTTTTTTCTTTATTATCTTTTAACTCATTCATTTTATTTCGGCTTAGTCCCTTATATATCAGGGGACACCTCAGCGGAATGAACCGCCAACTATTCCAGCATATGTTTTACGCAGCGGATGCCCTTCTAGCTGCAACCCTGTACTGGGAAACACCCATACACTCTCGCATTCACACTCGCACACATACAAACATGCACTACGGCCAATTTAGTTCATCCAATTTAACCAGAGCACCCGGAGGAAACCCACACCAACATCGGGAGAACATGCAAACTCAAATTTGGTCACTTGACCTAATGAAAAACAAATAGTTTGCCTTAAACCAGTGTTCCTCAAGCTTTTTTCACCAAGTACCACCTCAGAAAAAGATTGTCGCTCCAAGTAATAAATCTCCAAGGCTGAGATTTATTATTGTCAGCCACTTGAATAAAAGGTGTAGCCTATTAATCAATTTACTGATCACATGGGTGTTATAGTATGCATCAAAAGGGTTAAAAGTGTGTTCATTTTTTTACTTTAATTATTCGGAAATTCCTCCACGTACCATTAGAAGGACGCTCATGTACCACTAGTGGTATGCGTACCACAGTTTGAGAACCACTGCCTTTAACAATCTTTTCTATCTCCATGAGAACAATTTTATGTTACCTGGTACAAAGCATATTTGTCTTGTTGAAGAAATTCAATAAATTTAAAGGTGCTGGATGTCAGTTTTTGACTCTTCTAAGGCATTAAAATACCATAATACGTTTGCTGATATTTAACAAACATGCTAATGAACATTCTTGTTTATCTGAAAAACAATGCTGAAGTCAGATATTCTACTTTGAAAATGTTTGAAATGTTTTCTGTGCTGAAATGCTGTCTTTGTTTTGGTCATTTTAACCTGCCCAATGCAATTATTTCTGCACGCCGGGTTGCTTTGGTGGAAAACAGCATATTTCATTCAGAAAGGCTCTGAAAGCATGTGTTCATGACCGAAATGCGACCTCCGGTGGACAGTAGCAGACTCCGAAATAAGTCTAATTCAGTTCCACATGAGGATATTAATTAGCAACATTAGGTGAGCAGAGTACATTTTAACCACGCGTCCTAACAACACGCTTCGTGACTAGATAGGCAGTGATGAGCAATTTGGCTGTTTGCACCAGACGAAACATGACAGAAATTTAAAGCCATTGAGAAGCACAGAATATGCAGTTTCTCATGAAATGGTGAGGTTTATAATCTATTTAATACACATTAAACCTCTTTAACATTATTAAATGTAGATGCTGAATCTCTGATTTGTGTTTAGTTCTAAAGCTCAGTTTTACAAGGTTTATTTTATTTTTTTATTTTTAAGATCTGAGGTGAACTATCTGCTGCTGCTTTCAGTATATGGCAATAAACGTCATATAAAATGGCATTCAAACTTACATTGTTATCATTTAGCACTGAATAAAGCGCATGAGGTGTACCTGAGGTGATCATTGTCAGTTTTCTGTTGTTCAGTTGTGACAAATAGAAGCCGTTTCTAATATATCAATTTGAGGTGTTGGTCAGGACAAAAACTCCTTTTAATATGGAGAATATTCCCTCTATCGGGTGCCGCTGCTTCTATTTAGATCACAGTTTAAATCACTCGCTCCTCAATCTGGCAGCCTGCGCTTGTGTTTGTTTTGATCCAAGAATGCAATACCTAGTTCAACCACTGGTGTTAAACTTACATACTGCACCTTTAAATTCACTTTTTGTTCTAAACCAGACTATATAGCTTTAATCAAAACAACAATTCCCATAAAATGTTCATTCATCCAGTTTTAAAATAATTAGGATAATAGTTTTGCATCTAAATTTGGTCACTTGAGCCAATGAAAAATAAGTAATTTGCCTTAATCTTTGAAAAGAAATCAATGAAAGTACAAGGCATACTGAGCGTAGTGGGTAGCACGATCGCCTCACAGCAAGAAGGTCACTGGTTCGAGCCTCAGCTGGGTCAGTTGGCATTTCTGTGTGGAGTTTGCATGCTCTCCCCGTGTTGCCGTGTGTTTCCTCCGGACACATGCGGTACAGGTGAATTGGGTTGGCTAAATTGTCCGTAGTGTATGTGTGTGAATGAGTTTGTATGGATGTTTGCCAGAGATGGGTTGCAGCTGGAAGGGCATCCGCTGCGTAAAACAAATGCTGGATAAGTTGGCGGATCATTCCACTGTGGCGACCCCGGATTAATAAAGGGACTAAGCCGAAAAGAAAATGAACGAATGGTCAAATATTTCTTAGTTAGACTCTTAATCCAAAACATTTTTATTCAACTATGTTTTGAACTTAAAATATTACTTGTAAAATAAAACAAATAGCATTAAACTGAAATCAAAGATACATTTCTAATTGGATAAAGTATTTTCTTTTCAGTGCAGAAATTCCCAGCCGGAACTCGAACCAGTGACCTTCTTGCTGTGAAGCGACAGTGCAAACCACTGAACCACTGTGTCGCTCCATTACCTTTTAATATCATTTATTATCCATCGAACAAAACATTCATCAATGCCATCAGTGCAAAATGTATTTTGAATATATATATATACACACTGCATATTACTGAGAATAACAGCTTGACAGTAGATGACAATATTCCACACACACACACAAAATCTGAATCCAGAAATCCAGAGCAAACTCTTGCATGCATTGCCCCACATTCAGTGAGTGGGAGTGTGTTTTGGTGTGTCATCATTCAGTCTGCAATGCAGAATTGGAGTGTGTAGGCAGGCTGCTGTACAGTACAGCGCTTAGTAACCTACATCAGGAACAACATGTACAGTCCCAAATGAAGCCGGCTCATTATCCACATCTTTAAATGAAGCGTGCTTATATTAAAAAGCATATAGGTGGTGTTTTAACAAATGATGCTGCACTGTCTGCAATGCATCAGTGCGACTCGTTCACCTCTAATATAACCTCATTATTAGGTGTTTTATTTATGCATCACTAATAATACCACGTACCTGCATCCGTACTGCAGGTTGCCATGGCGTTAACAGTTCTGAACACATCAATGGCAATGATTGATTAGCTGCTGCGCAACGCATTTACTGTAGCAGAGATGCAAAACATGCTGCACACCCTGCACCTAACTAGTATGCAAGCCAGCGTTATGCATATGAATATTGCAGAATAGGAAGCTTACCTGGAGCGATGCCTGCGAGATGAACGGAATTATAAGCGCACTGGATGACAGCAATTAAAATACATCAACCCACTAACAGCAATTAATCGTACTACATAAGAGATCATAGATTGACGCCGATCAAATTGATTTTAAGCTAATATATTGATGCATGTTTATAAAAGCGATAAGAGTGGAGGCGCGGCGGCGCGCAGGAGGGTCTGCGGCTCTCAGCATCCTCACGGCGGGTAATCATCCACCCCAGTGCCCTTGTTTTCTCCTGTAGTCGGAAACCATGTCTTGGTTCGTGTTCGGAGTGACTGACAGGAGATGTGGCGAACTGCAGACCCTCCTTCAGTCCGCTCTGACCAATGCAGAGTCTGCTGGAGCTGTTGCTAAGCCCGGACGACAGAGAAAAGCAGAGAGCAGCAGTTTACATTACACCACACACACACACACACACACACACACACTACTAACGTATGCCACATAGCAATAGTGTTCATCACTGTCATGTTCGCGTTTTTTCCTCATATATATTTATTCTGTTAACCTAACTAACTAGAAAACAATCATAAATTCAATCATAAACAATCATAATCATAAATTCAACAATCATAAATTCTGTCACAATGACAATGTTGTATATTTTCTATAAAGGTTTTATATACTGTGATGGAAATGTTTAATAATGATGTTCATATACTGATGGTGGACAGTTATATATTGATGATTGATTTAAAGGGGGGGTCCAGAGTGTATTTGTAAAGCTTGACTGTGTTTATGAAGTGCAAAGCAATGTGTGCTCATGCTTCATTTGTGAAAAATCACGTTATTTTTTTCATATATCTTTCTTTTATTATATACAGCTACTCAGCTAACATGAAAACGACTGTCATATTTCCTAGTTCCTCTGAAAGTCTGCCCTCAAGAGGCTCTGTTTGGTCGGCTAACATAATATGCTGCTATATATCTTGCTATAACTTTACAGCACATCTGGTCACGCCCCTTCGCTACCTGGGGTCTGTACTGTACATATAACCTGAAGGGTTTATGACATCATTAACCAAGATGTATTTTTTTGTAGTCCCCAAACTTTGTTCGTTGTAGGCTTTGCTAAGCTAACTCTGTAATAGCCAATGTCTCCCTTTGCATTGAACTTTGAGCGTCTTACATTTAAAGATGACGTTTGTTGACACAGCTACATTACACATCAACTAAAGTTTCAAATGTGATATCGTAGTGGACCACCCCTTTAAGAAGGTTGCTGGTTCGAGTCTCGGCTGGGTCAGTTGGCATTTCTGTGTGGAGTTTGCATGTTCTCCCCGTGTTGGTGTGGGTTTCCTCCGGGTGCTCCGGTTTCCCCCACAGTCCAAACACGTGCGCTATAGGTGAATTGGAGGAACTAAATTGGCTGTAGTGTGTGTGTGTGTGTGTGTGTGTGTGTGAGTGTGTGAATGTGAGAGTGTGTGGGTGTTTCCCAGTACTGGGTTGCAGCTGGAAGGACGTCCGCTGTGTAAAACATATGTTGGAATAGTTGGCAGTTCATTCTGCTGTGGTGTCCCCTGATACACAAGAAACTAAGCCGAAGGAAAATGAATGATGATGATGATTATGATTATTATTATTATTATTATTATTATTATTATTATTAAAGTACAGCTTTAGTCATCTTGTATTTTCATTCATTCATTAATTTTCTTTTCGGCTTAGTCCCTTCATTAATCCGGGGTCGCCACAGCGGAATGAACCGCCAACTTATCCAGCATTTGTTTTACGCAGCGGATGCCCTTCCAGCCACAACCCATCTCTGGGAAACACATCCATACATTGTCATTCACACTCATACACTACGGACAATTTAGCTTACCCAATTCACCTGTACCGCATGTCTTTGGACTGTGGGGGAAACCGGAGCACCCGGAGGAAACCCACGCAACCACGGGGAGAACATGCAAACTCCACACAGAAATGCCAACTGGCCCAGCCGGGGATCGAACCAGCGACCTTCTTGCTGTGAGGCGAACGTGCTAACCACTAGGCCACCGTGGCGCCCATCTTGTATTTTGTTTAACTTAATACATTACTGTTACTAGTAATACATTATTTAATTATGAGGGAAAAACGACAGGCTAGAGAGACTTTCCCTAGAATTAAGAGACAAAAAAAACCCACTTTATTTCATAAAAACTACTAAAAGACCATATATACATATTTATTTTCAGAACAGAGTGTCTGTTTGTGGTGTAAAGCAATTATTGAGACACTTCTGATTGATGATGTGCAGTATTATAACATTCAATTACAGCTACTGTACCAAACGTGTACAGTCCTTGCCCTGTTACACACTTCAGTTATTTGGCACATTCTACAATAAAATAAGCCAATCATTGCATCACTTAAAGGGATAGTTCACCCCAAAAAATTGTCTTAATGGCACTGTTGCCTCACAGCAAGAAGGACAGTGGTTGGAGTCCCGGCTGAGTCAGTTGATATTCTGTGTGGAGTTTGCATGTTCTCCCCGTGTTGGCGTGGGTTTCCTCCGTGTGCTCCGGTTTCCCCCACAGTCTAAATATGTGTGGTACAGGTGAATTGAAGTAACTAAATTGGTTAAAGTGTGTGAATGTGACTGTGTATAGGTGTTTTCCAGTACTAGGTTGTGGCTAAATGGGCATCCACTGTGTAAAACATATGCTGGAATACTGTAGTTGGTGGTTCCTTCTGCTGTGGCGACCTCTGAAATAGAGATTAAGCTGTAGGAATATGAATTGTCACAATCCAGTCTGGCTTTCTTTGAACACAGAAGATATTTAAAAAAATGTTGGAAACTAGTAACCATTGACTTCCGTATTATTATTATTATTATTATTATTATTATTATTATTATTCATTCATTCATTCATTTTCTTGTCAGCTTAGTCCCTTTATTAATCCGGGGTCGCCACAGCGGAATGAACCGCCAACTTATCCAGCATTGTTTTTACGCAGCGGATGCCCTTCTAGCCGCAACCCATCTCTGGGAAACATCCATACATTCTCATTCACACACATACACTACGGACAATTTAGCTTACCCAATTCACCTGTACCGCATGTCTTTAGATTTGTGGGGGAAGCCGGAGCACCCGGAGGAAACCCACGCGACCACAGGGAGAACATGCAAACTCCAAACAGACATGTCAACTGACCCAGCCGAGGCTCGAACCAGCGACCTTCTTGCTGTGAGGCGAACGTGCTACTCACTACGCCACTGTGGTGCCATTATTATTATTATTATTAATATTATTTATTTTTTCTACGTTGGAAGTCAACGGTAACCAGTTTCTAACATTCTTCAAAATACATTTTTTTGTGTTCAACAAAAAAAAAGAAAAAAACTCATGAGAGTAAATGGTGAGTAAATGTAAATTTTTCGGTGAACTATCCATTTTAAAAATGAATATCACTAATTTCTGTTCTCATTATTTTACAGACGTACATTTCTGAGGTCTGAAAGATTCTCCTATGACAGATCTCCCATGTTTGATATGACACCGGTGATTTACATCCTGAACGATCGTAAGTAGTCATAAAATATAAAAACAAGCTTGTGCATGACGATGTACGGCCAATTCCAGAATGTTTCGACTGGAGAGAGTTCTATGTAACTATTGGATCTCCATATGCACAGTCGTTCTCGATGGCGACATTGTACCAGTTTCCTTTTCCTCCCTTATAAGCGCTGGTGACAATCCTGGCCCAGCCTGACTCTCCCTATGAGAGAAAAACACAGAAATGAAACCCTTCATGCATGTTTGAGAAACTGTTAAAGTCTGCATGAACTGGAAGCAGTGATGCAGTTTCTAGAGAAACGGAATATTAATTGACAGAACAGTGGGCGTGGCTTGTTTATTCTACCGCCAGCTGATTGGATGTAGTAAAGTAGGCATTATTACAACCTAACAGGCTCTTCCTGCTCACCATTTCGGTTTGTTGTCAAAACTGACAGCTGGAGGGGCGTGGTTAAGTATATTAGCCCCGCCCAATACCTCAGACAGACCCAATCTAACAAACAGGAAGTGTATTTTCAGATTTCAATTAAAGATCACAAGGGCAAACCATTTTTTTTCTTAATGGTGCAGTGTGTAAGTTTGACACCTAGTGGATGCACTCCTGGATCAAAACAAACACAAGCGCAGGTTGCCAGATTGAGGACAGGAGCGAGTGATTTAAACCGTGATCTAAATGGGAGCAACGACACCCGATAGAAGTAATATTCTCCATATTAAAGGGAGTTTTTGTCCTGACCAACACCTCAAATTGATATATTAGAAACGGCTTTTGTTTCTCACAGCTGAACAACAGAAAACTTACAATGATCTCCTCAGCTAAACCGCATGTGTTTTATTCAGTGCTAAATGCTAACAATGTGAGTTTAAATGCCATTTGTAGGTCAGTTTATTTTCATGCTTTTGATGAAGTAGCATTCAATTTAAGAGCTCTTTAGACCATGCGTCAGATGTTTCGCTGGCAATGTCTTTAAGTAAATAATTATTTAGGCCTATTTAAATATTCATTTATTATTGCTGTACAATAATTGAGACATAAAATGAGATGAAAATGTAAATTTTCAACAACAAAAATGTAAATAAAAAAATCATAAATGGAAAAAGCTTATTTAGTAACTGTCTCAGTCCTATCACTTTAAAATATCAAACACTGTACATCTCTCTATTTTTTTGGCTAAAACACTGCTTTATATATTTATTTATTTAGGCCTATTTGTATGTATGTTTGTACCTACTTTCATTTTATTTGTCGTTAATTTTAGTGGTCTTTTATTTCTTTAATTTTACTTTTTCCAGAATGAATCTTCATTTCATTTAACACGTTTACAATAATAATAAAGCTGTTAACCAGTTTTTAATGATTAATGAAGCAATTAAAGTATTTTGTCCTATTATTTCATCTTCATTCATAAGTAGCAGGGCATTTACAGCTACTGTATATTTCTGTTCGTTCGCATCCCGTCCCTAACATAAGTCGCAAACTGCGGTCTTACCTAAAAACATGTTCTTACGTGGTGGCGATACAAGCCACGGCGGTTATGGCCATATTAAAGTAGCACCTATTTCTATGACGTTTATTGCCATATACTGAAAGCAGCAGCAGATAGTTCACCTCAGATCTTGAAAATAAAATAAACCGTTTGAAATTGAACTTTAGAACTAAACACATGATTCAGCATCTATAATTAATAGTGTTAAAGAGGGTTAATATGTATAAATTACACTATAAACCTTACCATTTCATGAGTGAGAGCATATTTTGTGCTTCTGAATGGCTGTGTTTAAATTTCTGTCGTGTTTCGTCTGGTGCAAACAGCCAAATTGCTCATCACTGTGTATCTCGTCATGAAGCGTGTTGTTAGGACGCACACTTACAGTGTAACCTCCTCTGCTAATCTTAACATTTATAACATTTATATAATTTGCTAAATAATAACCTCATGTGGAACTGAATCTGCTAATTTCAGAGTCTGCTACTGTCCACCAGAGGTTGCATTTCAGTCACAGACGCATGCTTTTAGAGCCTTTCTAACTGAATTAATGAAATACGCAGTTTTCCATCAAGGCAACCCAGGAGTGCTGAAATATAATTGGCTAAACTGGCATTGGCTGGGTTAAAAGAATATAAACAAAGACAGACGTTTCGGCACAGAAAACACGTTTAAAGCAGAACATCTGACTTCAGCATTGTTTTCCAGATAAATACGAATGTTCAATAGCATATGTCTGAAATATCTGCAAACATATTATGGTATTTTTATGCTTTAGAAGAGACAAACTTGCATACAGCCCCTTAATGACATGCACAGATGAATTGTTCATCACAAAACTAGCAATATGAGCTAAGAAAATCACTATGGTTACTTTTAATTTCATGTGGACTTAAAGTAGATGCATGAAAAGAAACATCCAGAAGAGTATTCAGATTCAGAATGTGCTCCATTTACAGTTGAATTATTAGCCCTCCTGTGAATTCTGTTTTTAATGTAAAAATTACTTGTTATCATCAAGTTGTCCAGAAATCTGTGTTTTTGAAACTAATGAAGACAGCAAGAGTCAATGATTTATTTTGATTATTTAGCCTGACATGTTTACTGCTCCAAAATATTTCAAATGCTTCTTAAAATAAAATATATTGTGTTCAATGGGGAAGAAGTTGTTTAAAAAGAACACATTTTACAGCAGTAATCACAATACCATGACATTTTTATCCAGGGTTATCATGCTGTCAGAATCTTAGTGTGTACTCACACTAGGCTATCCGAACCATGCCCAGGAACATTTAACCCCCATTTCCTGGATCGTTTGACAAGTGCGAGTGCTCCGAATCGGACCCAGGAGCGGTTTAGTTGGCTAGAGCGCGGTTCGGTTGGGCTCTGGTGGTGTAGGCTTGTAATGTGAGTGCAAAGCGCGCCTGAGCGCTTTTAAGGGATTGTTTCATTTGTATTTATTAATCATTTTCACTTTTAATGAACGTGAACTGTCATATGCTGCGTCCCAATTTACATACTTATACTACGCCCTAAAAATATTAACTTTTTTGTAAAGGAAAAGTATATACTTTTGAGTGCTTGACAGAAGAGTATGCAAGCTTTGGGACATACTACTTCCTCATTACAACAAATCATTATGTTGCTTAGTTGCAGTACGTCCCCTGTCAATCATCTCAACACATCATTTACATTTCTTTCATATTTAATTATTTACCTTATTGGACAAGCAGCAGCAGGATAATCTGCCATTTCACGAGTCAATGTCCAAACATATCTTAAAGTTCACGTTGTTGCAGATAAAATACAACACAAAGTGGTTTAAATGTTCCAGTTGGCTAGATATTAAGTCATTCAAACAACTTTACCGAAGCCTCTCTCCTTGACGGTTGGTCTTGCGCGTCCGCCATGTTTGTAGTTTGTTTACACTTTTGTATACACAGTATAGATGCTTCTACACTTCGAGTTTTTCTTGGAAATAGTAAACCATCTGAGAACCTTTGGCATACTCTCTTCAACATACTATGGTTTGGGACACTAATTCTATTTTCAAATACTATTTAGGATGGATAGTATGCAGATTGGGACGGAGCAACAGTTTATTAAAGATACCAACCCCTTGTTTATTAAAGATGCAAACCAGATCAGCTGCACCTTCAGCAAACCTCCTAAAACCTGCAGCACTATGTCTTTCATGAACATTTATGACCATCAAATAGTGATGGGAAGTTCGGATCATTTTACTGACTTGGATCTTTAAGTCTCGTTCATCGAGATGAATGGCTCTTTTTTCGAGTCATTTCGTTCAATTTGCCAATATATTATTAAACTGTTACGAATTGCTTCCAAACACATGTACAACTAGCCCAAATGTTGATCACACTACAAACAAGTCATAAATAGAATGCTATAAGAGAAAATAATCATTCACTGTTTGCCTGCTCTTTTATCTATGAAGATATTTTTGCCTCTTTGCTCAGCTCACCTCTTTATGTCTTCAAATTTCAGTGGTTCGTTCACGTCACACGGACAGTCCATATAATCTCAACCAATGTACACAGTCTGAGCCAAAAGGAGCCATGACTATTTCACCTTTCGAGTCTTTTGGTTCGTTCATCACGTGACAAAATGTAAAGAGACATGACTTAGACCGAGGACTCAGGGGGTGAACGGATCAAATCTCTTTCCGGCTCTAAATGCATACGATTGGCTTCTGTGTCTTTCACGTGTTGAATGACTCGGACCGAGGACTCGGGAGGTGAACGGATCAAATCTCTTTTCGGCTCTAAATGTATATGATTGGCTTTTGTCTTTCACGTGATGACCGAGTGACTCAAACAGAGGACTCGATACATGAACGGATCAAATCTCTTTCCGGCTCTAAACGCATATGATTGGCTTTTGTCTTTCGCGTGATGAATGAATTAAAAGACTTGAAAAATGAACGAAACCTGCACATCTGTGCGCAATCTGCGCATGCGCGGATGAACGAATCACTTCCTGAGAGGACTCGTCGTTCCCGAGTCATATTAAAGATTCGTTCAAAATGAACGACCCATCACTATCGTCAAAAGTGCTGGATCTGTTCAGCAAAAGCTTTGACTGTGTGTCACTGCATATCAAACAACTAAAATAATACAAAACAATATAACTTAAGCATTTCCCAGAGATGGGTTGCAGCTAGAAGGGCATCCGCTGTGTAAAACCAATGCTGGATAAGTTGGCGGTTCATTCCGCTGTGGCGACCCCAGATTAATAAAGGGACTAAGCCGACAAGAAAATGAATGAATGAATGAATAACTTAAGCAAAGTCCTCTACGCTATGATACGCTATTCGCATCATCAAGGACGTAAGCGTGCTCTGGCTTGGAAGGTAAAAATACAGTGTGAGTGCAGGCTGAGTGGGAGAGGGGAAGGGGACAATCACTCATGGGCACGGTTCAAGAAAACTCTGCCTAATGTGAGTATACCCTTATAACAGCCCATGCATTTCAACAGACCTCTGGTAAAGCTGAATGAGTCAATTGCTGAATTCTCTACTAACCCAGAACTCGCCCCAGGAGTTTCTGACGATCCAGTATTCGGTCCCGTCCTCTGTGACGCCCCATCCTGCCACTGAGATGATGTGATTGGGCATAGACAGAATGTGAAATTCAGCAAAAACCCCTCCATCATACGCCTCCAGGCCTTTAGTGGCCATTATTGCACAGCTAGAACACAGAATGATGGAGAAGAGGTTTCAACTCAATGGCAAAGTTCATCCATATACAGTTGAAGTCAGAATTATTAGCCCTCCTGAAATTATTAGCCCTCCCTCTGTATTTTTCCCCTGATTCCTGTTTAATGGAAAGATTTTAACATATTTCTAAAGATAATAGTTTTAATAACTCATTTCTAATAACTGATTTTGTTTATCTTTGCCAAGATGACAAATAAATACACATATTATTTGACCAGATATTTTTCACGATACTTGTGATGTGACGGGACGCTGACAACGGAGGTGCCCAAATGCAGGTTTATTAACAAGAATGGTCAGGCGAGCAATGGTCAAAAGTGTCAAACAGGTAGATGCAGGCAAATCCAGAGTCGTGGTCATAAACAGGCGGATTGTCAAAACGCAGGAAGCAGACAGGAATAAACAGTAAAACAAACAAAACAAAGTGAGGGTCAAAACCAGCAAGGCAAAGAAAATGCGTTGTAAAATACAGTTTAACAAGACTCAGCAACTAGTGTGTGTGTGTGCTGCTTTTAAAATCCATGTAATCAGTTCTGAACAGCTTCAGCTGTGTGTGTGAGTGTTAGCAATCAGCAGACATCTGGAACAGGTGTGAGTGTGTGGTGCTTGACTGGATCTGTAGTTCATGTAACGGCAGATTTGTAGTTCATTAGTAATCTGTGTATTTTACTAGGGATCTGCAACAATTAGATCGCTGGCTATTGTGACAATACTAGTATTCAGCTTAAAGTGACATTAAAATGCTTAACTAGGTTAATTAGGTGAGTTATGGTAATTAGGCAAGTCATTAGCCCCTTTCACACATAAAGACCTTTCCGGAAAATTACCGGCAGTTTTCTGGAAAGAGAAGTTGCAACATTACTGGTAATTTACCGGAATGCTGCTCTGTGTGAACGCAGAAGGAACGCTGCCAGAAAGAGCCCATTCACGCTTAGAACGCGGTGACGTGAGACATCTACTCCAGGCAATCAGAGCATTCAGACGCATTCATGTCTGTGCTGTTTATGAAAATAAAAGCCTTTGAATATTTTTCCAGACACATTTAGCTGCTAGATGTTAGTCAGATAATGTTTTTATGTTCCTTCTTAATGCCAGCGGTGGAAACAATTATTGATAAAATACTCATGATAAACCGCTGTTTGATTACCTTTAAGCTCTGCTTCAGTTGCTTGACGCATGTGCACGTGAAGCAGCTGGTGAGTGCCAGCACACACACATATTATGTAAATCTCGACATGTGAAAGTGTTCCTCCATATGTTTTCATCAAAGTCGTTTACAAATTCTGTGGATGGATAAGAATTGTGATGTCGTTATACGTGTACATGTATAGCTGTGGCTCGCGCTTCTGCCTTTGGATGTCTCTAGGACAAAGGAGCTGCATGAATGCTAATGGATAATGCTAAAAGTTCCAGAACATCCTCACCTGTATGAACAGTGCTATTTTCTGGATATTTACTGGTATCACTGTGTGAAAGGGGCTATTGTATAATGATGTTTTTTCTGTAGACAATGTAAAAAATAACAATAATGAGAAAATAATAATGTAAACAATATTAATAACAACATTTACACACGTCGGGGAAGGTAAAATATACACCTAATGGTCAAACTCTATTCCCAGAGATGGGTTGTGGCTGGAAGGGCATCCGCTGCGTAAAACAAATGCCGGATAAGTTGGCGGTTCATTCCGCTGTGGCGACCCTGGATTAATAAAGGCACTAAGCCGAAAAGAAAATGAATAAATGAATGAATGGTCAAACTCTATACTATCAATTTGTTCATTTTTCTTTGGCTTAGTCCCTATTTTATCAGGGGTCACGACAGCGGAATGAACCGCCAACTAAGCATATGTTTTCCCACAGTGAATGCCGTTCTAGCTGCAACCCAATACCGGGAAAATCTCTATACTAAAAATAATATTCAATCTTAGGTCTTAGTCTGAAGAGGAGACTGTGAGAGAAAGCTTACTGGTTATTAAGTTAAGTTTCACAAACTAATTTCAAGAGGAGCACGTAATACGATTGATCGCGGCTGGTCCCCCATCCGTAATCATTAGCAAGCCAATCAGATAGTTCCAAACTGAACATAAATATCTCATCTAACTTTACTTACTCATCTTTACACCCTGCTATCCACCCCATTTCTAGATTAATCCAGGATTGGGCGACAGTACAGCTCAGTGGCTAGCACTGTTGCCTCACAGCAAGAAGGTCACGGCTGGGTCAGTTGGCGTTTCTGTGTGGAGTTTACATGTTACCCCCGTGCTCACATGGGTTTCCCCCGGGTACTCCGGTTTCCACCCACAGTCCAAAGACATGCAACATAAGTTAATTTAATAAACCAATAGTAACAGTATAAGTACTTTTAGTACAGAGCTTTCACCGAGTGGGTATGCGCTGTTTCTCTTCGGCTGCCCCTGATAATCAAGAAATAGGCCAGCGAATTCGGGGAGCTTTTGAGAACTACCTGATCTCGTACCCCCTTACATGCTAACTGACCAGCTAACTGACCAGACTCCTGGTCATTGACATTATCAAGCAATATCCAAGTGTGAACTCCTGAAGTTAAATAAATTTGTATCTTGCAGATTAAAGCCAAGAAGAATTATTTTATGCTTCTACAAAATCTGGAAAAATAACCTGATACATCCAGTTGGTCCAGATATTTTTGAATGCATTCATTTGGAGGCGAAGGGAAAGTGTAAATTTTTCTAAAAAATAAATGTCATATACAATTTCTAACCATTCTTGAATTTTAGGGGAAATTTCAGAATTCTGTTTTAATTTATCAAACGTAAACATCCCTCTGTTAATAAACTATTATAATAAACATTCATTCATTTGCATCATATCTCCATTACTGTTGTTAAGGCTTCACAGTTGGTCACTTGTGGCTCACTACTTGTATTTATTTATGTTTAAAAGAAAACATTGATCGTAAAACTTGCCTGATTGGCCCATTTTTAAAGATCTCAGCCTTCATTCGGTCTCGTCCTGAAACGTCCCCGTAGTCTCCTACCTTCCACACTGTGTAGTTTTTAATTATGGAACAGGAACCAAAAAACGAGCATGTCCCACACTGATTAAACGGGTCACATTCTGCAAAAACAGGGAAGAGTTTATACATTTATGATGTGAATAAGACATTTAAGGTTTAAAATTTGCATGAAACAAAAGGTGCAATCGTTTTTTTTTTTCAGTGGGACCCCCTTCAATGTTTCACTCTTTAAGTTGTAGCCATTTTTAAAAAAAAATCAGTTAAGTTTTGTTTCCTCAATAATGTCCACACATCAGCACATATTGACAGAAATATTGATCCTCAGTACAAACTGTACATGCTGTCTTTAAGTTCACTTATTTAAATCACAATTTCATTAATTTTCTTTTCGGCTTAGTCCCTTTTAATCTGGGATCGTCACAGCAGAATAAACCGCCAACTTATCCAGAATATGTTTTACGCAGCGGATGCCCTTCCAGCTGCAACCTATCTCTGGGAAACATCCACACATACTCATTCACACACATACACTACGGACAATTTAGCTTACCCAATTCACCTGTACCACATGTCTTTGGACTTGTCGGGGAAACCAGAGCACCCGGAGGAAACCCACGCAACCACAGGGAGAACATGCAAACTCCACACAGAAATGCCAACTGGCCCAGGCGAGGCTCGAACCAGCGAGAGACGCTGTGAGACGATCATGCTACCCATTAGGCCAACGTGGCACCTAAATCACAATGTCTCTTTTCATTTGCATGCTGACGATGTACAGCTTTATATTCCTGTTGCACCAAACTTTTTAGATTCACTTGAGCCATTTAGCGCAAATGTTTTAAAGATCTGGCTGTCACACAATTTTCTCTGCTTTAATGAAGACAAAATCGAATGTATTCTGTTTGACAATTCTAAGAGTCATCCATTTCATCTCCAGCGCGTTTCCTCGCTTCAGCCATGTGGTCAAAAACTTTGTGTGAGACTAGACCGTAGTCTAAAATTTGATAAACAGATTGATTCTGTGATTTAAAGCAAGCTTTTTTCAGCTTCGCCTTCTCTCTAAAGTCAAGCCCTTCCTGAGCAAGGCTGATCTTGAGAAAGCCATCCATGCGTTTATTAGTTGGCGTTTGGACTACTGTAATGCACTTTATGTCAGAGTTAATCAGTGATGTCTTCATCGTTTGCAGCTTGTGCAAAATGCTGCTGCTCGCATGTTAACAAACAGTCGGAAAAGTGAATATATTACACCAATTCTCTACTCCCTCCACTGGCTCCCTGTTGAGTTTAGAATCGATTTTAAACTTTTGATGTTTGTTTTTAATGCCATCAATTGCCTTGCTCCTATTAATGCGAAATTTTGCACATACGCAAACCCAGCAGAGCTTTGCGATCTGCTGACCAACGTCTGCTTGAAGGCCCTCGGTCAAGATACAAGCAGTGGGGTGACCGCTCTTTTGCAGTGGCAGGTACTAAACTCTGGAATACCCTTCTCACTAAGCTTCGTACAATCACTGACCTGCCACTTTTTAAAGCCAAGCTCAAATGGCACCTATTTTGAAAAATCTACTTTTTAAGCTGTTTGGGCAGACATATGTGTAGGTATAGTGTATAGACCGTCATATTGGGGTGATGAACATGCACAGCCATAATACACTTCAGACAGCTATAATCAATAATCTGATAAGTGTTTTGAACTGAAACTTTACAGACAAATTCTGTTGACACAAAGGCTTATATTAAATATAAAAAGGGTTAAAATGTGCCCTTTGAGACCCACTTGTTTAAATTGGCTTTTAATGCATAGCACTTACACTTCATTATGTTTTAAAGGGCACCTGTTTTGAAAAATCTACTTTTTAAGCTGTTTGGACAGTCATGTGTAGGTATAGTGTATAGACCGTCATATTGGGCTGATATAAACACACTCAGTCCCTTTTCTTCAACTTAACATAAAAACGGTGGACCAATTGGAGCGGTTTTGAGACCGATGGCAACTTGACGTAGGAGTGCGGTCCCCCCGCCCACCGAATTGATTGACAGCTGCGTATTAGCATGTCTCCGTAGTAACGTGTATAATCATATCAACAAGACAGGACGTGTGCAAAGCAACTGGGAGTAAAAGATCTGTTCAGTTTGCTAGGATCATCGATCATCATCAAATGTAATGAAGAGTGAGGCCCTGTTTACACTAGTGCGTTTTCATTTTAAAACGCATAAGTTTTGCTACGGTTACGCCATCCGTCCACACTACGCTGGAGTTTTCGAGGTGCGAAAACGGAGCATTTTGAAAACGCTGGAGAGAGCGTTTTCATTCTAAAACGCTGCTGCTGCGTCTCAGAGTGGATGGAGGGACACGGAGACATTTGCAAATGGAGGCGTGGCTGCTGAGATCCGATACGTGATTGGGGCTTTTGATCATTGCGTATCCTTCCCTTATTCGTCAAGCGCACGTGGCTATAACGTCACCGGCAGACCAGCCTTCACTGTAAACACTGTATTTTCGATAGCCATGGATGTTTTATATTTATTTGTTACTTTAAGTAACAACTCGACCTCGTCGTTTGTCCACAAAAAGACCTCTCTTGCTTTCTTTGCCATCACGTTCATCGTTCAACCAGCGTTTGTTGACTAACAATAACCAAATACCGAGCGAGACATGTGCTTCCTGTTTATACTTGAACGCGCATGCCCAGAGTGCGCGAATGGTCACGTGATATACGTTTTTGGTGGCGTAATGTGGACGGACATCTGTTGAGAGACGCTTGGGTAAAACGCTAGTTTGGATGCGGATCGTTTTCATGCTAAAACGCCGTTTTAAAACTAAAACGCATTAGTGTAAACGGGGCCTGAGTTTCACAAGTTTAACACACGTTTAAAACAGTGCATGTTAATGAATTACAGCGATTTACTTCATCAGCACAGCCGCGTGTCAGGACAATTATGAAGGAAGACGCTTCAATCCCAGTTTGTTGACGTTAAATCAGGTTTATTTTGTACATTAACATAGCCATACAGCAGTGGATATTAACCTGTATCCTGTCACATTTGCTTGCAAAAAGAGTGCAAAGCTCAAAACGGTCTGTCTGTGTGTGTGTGTGTCTCCGCGCTATGCGTGAACTTTGTAACGACATTGTGTGTGACTCATCGTTGCAATTCCACAACAAACACATCAAACAATCATTGGTAAAGTTTATACTGTAGTATTTCTCACAAACGTTTCGTGAGATCTGCTTCCTTTACGTCTGTCTGTCTGTCTGAAGCAGCTGAGGACGGAGATTGAGGCACGCTGACAGGCACATGAGGAGGGTGGGCAGGGAGGACTAGCCTTAAAGGCCCAGTACTCAAAAACAGCAACAAGCTGTTTAGAGCTATAATACACAAACTTCAGACAACTAAAATAACTACATTTGATGGGTGTTTTGAGCTGAAACTTTACAGACACGTTCTGTTGACACAAAAGACTTATATTAAATACAAAAAAGAAGTATGTGCCCTTTAAGACCCACTTGTTTAAATTGGCTTTTAATGCATAGCACTTACACTTCATTATGTTTTAATGTTTGTTGAATTTTATTGATATTTCTTGTATTATATTGCATCGTCTCCTTTTCTGTTGTGTTGTATAATTTTGATTTTACTTGTGTAAAGAACTTTGGTCAACCTTGGTTGTAGAAAAGTGCTAGATTTAATAAAAGTTGATTAATCGATTGAAGTTAATTAATAACTTTAATTAATTAGTAACTAATAGCTTTTTACAGTTTAAGTAATTATATAAACATTATTAACCTGCAGTTATATAGTATATACAGTATGTGATGTCCGTGTACATTCAATCAAGTGTATATTAGTGAATTAGTTGTATGATGATGATTATTATTATTATTATTATTATTATTATTACTTACTTAATTGATTAATTACATTAAATAATTTGCATCTAAATGTTAAATTGCCTTGTATGCAACATTTATGAGAATTTAATAACAACTCTTTGTGTGTTCTTGCAGACTCAGGGTTTGATGACTTACTTTGGTTTCTGGCCTGATAATTATTGCAGGTCTCGTCAGGAATGCCGTGCTCATTTGCATATGCGTAAACACCCAGATGATCTCCTCCAAAGCATGACCCCGCCCTGCCACAGTCAATCACGTTCTGCACTGACAGGTATGCAGAAGGCCACGCCCCCTTCCTCTTGATGTTGATGCGGTCTGAATTAGGAATAAAGTAAGAAGGCTTGTTGAATTACTCAATGCTAATGTACTATAGGATTACTATAATATACTATTTACTGCACTTCTGCTGTGTTTTTACCTGCGAGAGCACTGGTGGAACCCATAGCCCAGCATGAGCCGCAGTATTGTGGGATGTGTTGGTTGCGGGTGATGCTCACATAGTTTTTCCCATCAATGTTGCGCCAGTCCCAGGAGGCGGGGAGATCAGAGATGTTTAAATATTCATGAGGACGGGCATATGTCCTAAAAAGTGAATTATTACTATTATTATTAGTGTCCATGACTTATCAGTTTGATAATAATAGAGAGTATAACATAAATTTTAAGTCAAAATGATTAACCCTCCTGTGAATTTTTTTAATTCTTTTTTTTTAATATTTAACAAATGTAATGTTATAGCAGAGAAAGCTCAAATGCTGTCCAAACGCTGCTATTTCCTCAGAGCTTCTTCTGTTTCTGTATTTGGGCTTCCAAAGGACACGACACAAAGACAGAAGTGCTTACAGTTTAATTTAATTATGTCCCAGAGAATTAAAAAAATATATAGCTAGAATTTGACAAAGGAGAACTTCCAGAATCTCTCCCAGTTCAGTGCTGGATTCGGCTAAAAACTCCTCCAAGCGACGAAGCTGTGCATTGTGAGCCACAAGCTGAACGTGGTTTTATTTGTTAAAATTGATCAACTACATTCACAGTTTCTAGCGTTAACGGTATGTTGTAGAGTGGACGCAAACAAGGATGTAAACAACGGGAAACGCTGTTTGGCACAAATTCATAAACAACTTAGAAACGGTTTTCGTATTTTTTTTTTCTTATGGCAAGGTTGACATTTGCATGCAAATGTATTTTTTGAACAATGAGATTACCATATCTATATAGAATGATGTATTGCACATGATCAAAAAAACAAACAAAAACAACATGATATTACCATGGTAAAGTACATGTAAAAATAAATGTATCAGCTTAAACAGCAGGGTACAATAGTAGAACATTATGTGGTAAAATACACAAAAAATATCCATAATGCACTCGTATGAAATATTACTATAGTCATTTATAGCAGATACTATAGTATTTTTGATCTCTAGAATCAGAATCAGAATCAGTTTTAATGCCAGGTGTGCTTCACACACACAAGAAATTTGCTTTGGCTACAGAAGCTACCAGTGTACATAAAGTGACAAGTGACAACACAGAATAAATATTAAAAAAAGAAGACGATAGACATTATACACAGATGCAGTCAGTCCAACAAGATCTGGATGTTGAAGTGTATGTACAGATTTGTTATAAATATACAGGTTATAAGGTGCTGTGTGCAAATGCATAAGTATTGCATTGTATATTGTTATAAGGAGCTGTGTACAAATGCGTAAAGAGAAGTATTGCATTATATATTGTTATAAGGTGCTGTGTACAAATGCGTAAGAAATATTGCATTGTATATTGTTATAAGGTGCTGTGTACAGATGCGTAAGAAGTATTGCATTGTATATTGTTATAAGGTGCTGTGTACAGATGCGTAAGAAGTATTGCATTGTATATTGTTATAAGGTGCTGTGTACAAGTGCGTATGAGAAAGTATTGCACGTTTATTGCACAATAGGGAAATATTAACTGTTCATAAGGTAGATGGCTCAAGGAAAAAAACTTTTCCTGTGTCTTGCAGTTTTTGTGCTCGGTGCTCTGTGGCACCGGCCAGACGGTAACAGTTCGAACAGGAAGTGTGCTGGGTGCGAGGTGCCAGGGTGATTTTGCGAGCCCTTTTACTCACTCTGGAAGAGTACAGTTCTTGAAGTGTAGGAAAGGTAGTGCCACTGTATTATGTAGAGTGCTTACAACACTTTAAGCATACTGTAGCACTAACTATAGTGAACTGAAAAACTGTAACATATACTGTTTTATACATAAGCTTTTACTACAATAAACGGTGATGTTTTGTAGTAAAATTAAATGTATAGTTGTAGAAAACGTGTAGTTTGTTCATATTACTAAACATGTATTACCACAGTAAATAATAACAATGAGCAATTGCATGCAAATGTCAACCTTGCCATAAAAAAATTAAGTTGTCATCATAATTAGTGAAACCTTTCTAATTGTTTTTTCTGTATTCTTGTATTTTACAGTGCTGTACAAATACTCTCAAATGTCTCAGTCAATGCTAGCAAACAATTATATTTGATTTACCAAAATCTCACCAGTGGAAATTTCACATCCGTCACATCTATAACAGAAAAGTGTCACGTCATAACAGAAAAGTGTCACGTCATAAC
>CAIGQQ010032929.1:4016682-4028852 GCA_903798035.1 Danio albolineatus
TATGTATATATGTGTGTGTGTGTATATATATATATATATATATATATATATATATATATATATATATATATATATATATATTGTGTCCTCTTTACACTGGCTGCCTGTTAAGATTCATATTGAGTTTAAAATATTACTTCTTACCAATAAAGCATTAAATAATCTAGCTCCTGTTTATCTAACCAACCTTTTGTCTCGCTACAATCCAACCCGCTCTTTAAGATCTCAAAACTCAGGGCTTCTAGTAGTGCCCAGAATAGCAAAGTCAAGTAAAGGGGGTCGAGTCTCTCATTTATGGCTCCTAAATTGCTCTGGAACAGCTTTCCTGATAAGGTCCGAGGCTCAGACACACTCTCTCAGTTTTTAGCAAAGCAAACACTCAATGCATCACTAGCTATGTTTCCATCCAAAAATGCGAATGAACTTTATGCTACAACTGGATTATCGCATATGAGACGTGCGAATAAAGCAGCGTTTTCATCCAACGAGTCAAATCGGACAAAACAATCACTTTCTTATTAACTGGCACCAAATATCAACAGTAAAAACCGTAATTTGCTGCAGTAGGAGAAGCTGTGTCAATCTTTTTCTTAATTTAATTAATGACTTAGGCCCAATCCCAATTCTATTTTGTACCCCTACCCCTTGGCCCTTCCCCTTCCCCTTGGCCCTTACAACCGAGGGTTAAGGGAAAGGGCTTCAAAACTTACCCCTAAGAATTGGGACAGCCCTTCAACACCTGCACACGTCATCATATGTCATCGCGATCTCTTGCTTCATATGAGATCAGACGATCACGACTGCTGGAGTTATTCCAGTTGTATTATTGTTTGGTGTTTATCTTCAGGAAATCACTGAAGGCGTATATTATGCTATCATAACGCTCTAATGTGGCAATAAGATCATAACTGTACTGTGTATTTACACCGTGGCCATATTCATCTATGTAAACACACGAAAACAACATTAACATTATAGCAGACACTGTAAAAAGCTCATTCCCAGCCACTAGACATTACTGACAGGGGATTCCAGTGTCATCGAGTTTCAAAATGTTGTGGGACGGCAGTACTGGAGTTATGATTATGGATTATACATCGCGAAATCTAGCGTTTTTTTTTTTTTAAGCATGACGGTAAAGCACGAACGCGGTTATGAATATAATAAAACGTGTTTGTTGTAAAAATTCATAATAATGACAAAAAAATACTAATTTGTGGATCTCCTTACTTCCGGGTTCAGCTATCCAGCCGCTGTGCCAGGTGTATTCTGGGAAATTTTCTTACCCCTCCGTTTTAAGTGTGGATGAGGGAAAACGGAGACATCTGAAAACGGAGGCGTGGCTGCTGAGATTCGCTACTTGATTGGGGCTTTTGGGTCTTTGTGTTTCCTTCCCTTATTCGTCAAGCGCACATGGCTATAACGTCACCGGAAAACAGCAAAACCAGCCTTCACTGTAAACAACATGGACAGAAATGGAAGTGTTGTTTGCACTATTGTCTGTTTTAGGCGCCATTGTGCAGGTAAACTCTGCCTTTTTTACTACAACAGCTGCATATATTCGCAAGAGGCAAGCTACTGTTCGAGCACTCGCTAATCACTTACGTTTCAAGCAGCGTAAGCCCTATTTAAATTGCTGAGCGAGACACATGCTTCCTGTTTATACTTGAACGCGCATGCTCAGAGTGCGCGAATGGTCACGTGATATACGTTTTTGGTGGAGTAGTGTGGACGGAGATATGTTCAGAAACACTGGGTGAAACGCTAGTGTGGACGCGGATCGTTTTCATGCTAAAACGCCATTTTAAAACTAAAACGCACTAGTGTAAACGGGGCCTAAGAAAAAAACATTTTATATAAAGTATCTTTGAGCATTTTGTGGATTTGTTTATACAATATCGGTGCAATAATCAAACTGTCGATGACCCACAGTATCTTACAGAAAGAGACATTTGCCTGTTTATTTGAAAACTTTGAAAGATGAAGCTTAAAAGCCTCAGTCGGCTCTTGAATGCTAATTCTACTTGTATGGCTGGAGTGTCTTTAATAATGCAGAGCTTTAAGGGTAAATGGTCATCCGTGGTTGAGAGGTTATCAATGTTTCAGGGCTCTGATGATGATGATAGTGATGATGATGAGCAGGCCTAATGAAGAGATACAGGCTTCAGTGACATCACACTCCTACAGTAGTTGGCCGGCTGTGATTGGCTGACTATGCAGACACGTGACTGTGGTTGTTCCAGTACAGAGGAATCCATTATTGATATTCCCAATTGTGGTCTTTTTAACCAGCACACTTTCTTTTATGTGAAGGCTGTAAAGCATGCCTCGGTGATGGAAGCGGTTGTCAAAGTGTCATTTTAATGTGATGCTTTTTTTTTTTTTTTACATATATATATATATATATATATATATATATATATTTCGAAACTTTTCTGTTAGGGTTGTTGTGGTTTAAGGCCCTGTCTACACGCACACGGATGTTTTCAAAGCCGCAGTTTCTTCTACGTGGTTTGAATATCCAGGGGTTTGAGTATCTACGTCAGGGGTGACCAACCCTGCTCCTGGAGATCGACCGTCCTGCAGATTTCAGTTGCAACCCATATCAAACATACCTGCTTGTAATTATCTAGTGCTGTTCAGGTCCTAATTAATTGGTTCAGGTGTGTTTGATCAGGGTAGGAGCTGAACTCAGCAGGAAGGTCGATCTCCAGGAGCAGGGTTGAGCACCACTGATCTACATGGTTGAGGTGATGACCAGGGACAAAAAAATCGACCCTAGCATTTTTTTGCCCACTACATACAACGAAAATGCTAATGTTTACCATCTCCTATTCTATAAATGAAGTTTGTTTATAAACTAATTTCGAGAGAGTCACGTGCTTATGATTGCTTGCAGCTGGTCCTGCATTATCCAATTAATGATTCACCAATCAGACGATTCCGAAGCCACTATATATACCGAGTTTCATATCACAGCCATCTTCATTTTGAAGAATCCACCCTTCCACCCCTACTCCTCCTCCTTTCCTAGATGGGTGGCACGGTGGCCCAGTGGTTAGCACTGTTGCCTCACAGCAAGAACGTCACTGGTTCTACTCGTTACCAAGCCAGCTGACTTCTCTCTGTGCGGAGTTTACACGTTCTCCCTGTTAGAGCTGCACAATTAATCATAAAAAGATCTCGATTCAACCCCCTAGACGATCTTAATATAACATTTCTACGATTCTGTCAATCATATCAAGTTCAGGAGAGAAGCAAAGGCGGTTGTTTTTCATACAATGTTCAGCAACGTAGACACCTCCAAATGGTGTTGAAAGAGTCACGTACTGTATTATCATTCATTCGTTCATTTTATTTTGTCGGCTTAGTCCCTTTATTAATCCGGGGTCGCCACAGCGGAATGAACCGCCAACTTATCCAGCATTTGTTTTATGCAGCAGATGCCCTTCCAGCCACAACCCATCTCTGGGAAACATCCATACATTCTCATTCACACACATACACTATGGACAATTTAGCTCACCCAATTCACCTATACCACATGTCTTTGGACTTGTGGGGGAAACCGGAGCACCCGGAGGAAACCCATGCAACCACGGGGAGAACATGCAAACTCCACACAGAAAATGTAATTTCTGTCTTCATGTAACGATGTATTCGCGGCCGCAAAAACACACGTGATGTGAGCTGACCGTGAGCTTTTACCACAGAGAGAGCGGGCGCACACGTGCCCTTTGAATGATGCCTACTTTAGTGAACACAAGCTGCATAGGCTGTGATTAACAGCTAATAAAGTTGTAAATAACATTCAGTTTGTGGCACAGAGCGATCGTTTGGGAGCCGCGCGGAAAGTATAAACCGCACTTAGCAGTGAATACGAAACCAAAAGCGCACATCATTTAAATGATCATATCGCATTTTAGATTAATGATCACGAAAAGTATATAATATGTTTTGTTTTCACAGAGTGTTGTGCATGAGAATAAATGTTAAACAGTGTCAGTATAACTACTCTATCCTATATAATGTTGAATATAATGCAGGAGGGAATCTGATAATGACAAAAGTCTGATTTTACCAGTGAAAAATATGGTCTAATAATGTTGTCAATGACAGAATGTGAGCATGTGTCTCAAACACAATTATGAATAGTTGTATTCTGAAATATCAATAATAATAATAATAGCCTCCTCATATTAACCTTTATTTCACATCTACAGAATCGTGAGAAAATCCTGATCTTTAATTAAAGTAAAAAAATTGCGACTCTCATTTTAGCCAGAATCGTGCTCAGCTCTACTCCCCATGCTCATGTAGGTTTCCCCCCGGGTTTCTTGGTTTCCTCCCACCATCCTAAAACATGCAACTTAAGTTAATTGACTAATCCAAATCGGCACCATAGACATGTTCCCGGTAAGGAGCAATCACTATCTGTTCATCAGCTACTACAGCAGAGGAGTTCTCAAGATCTACCTGAGCTCAAACTCCCCTCTCGCCTTGTAAAAGGGAGGGAGCCCCGGGCTCGAGGATCTTATGAGCTCTGTGCTCTCTCCAGGGACAGCATGCCAACAAGCTTTATAATCAATCCTCAGCTAAGTGTGAACTCTTGAAAAGAACAAAAGCCATATATAAGAAATGAATAATTACAGTCATTAATCTCAATTTAATTTTGGTGACTTGAGAAAGCCAACATACTAGCTGTGTCTCGTTTCAGAGGCTGCATCCTCCGAAGGATGCTTTCGAAGTACGCTGCATCATTGCGGCACGACGAAGGCTGTCTCATTTTAAAAAAATTGAAGTCTGCTTCAAATACAGCCTCAAAATGCGTCCTTCGTTTCCCAGGTAATGAAGGACACAACCGGTGGATCCTTTGCGGCCTCGAACGCCCCTAATATTCATTGCGCGCTGATAACGGCAGGACGTTTTTAAAAGAAAACTCCGGTTTAAATGTGTGAATTAGGTTAACTTGACCTGGATATATAAATACATGTTACAAAAAAGCATGACATGTCTTACTAAAAAGTGATTTTATAGACCGTTTACATTTTTAGGTGTACATGTATGGATCAAAGGAAATATTTTTTCTAGCTTCTGTAAACCTTGCATCACTTTCCGATCGCTTAAAATGGAAGGGGCGGAGCTAAAATGGCTGTAATTCATTCATTTATTAGATAGAACAGTAATGAGACAGGAAGCGAAGTGGAAGAGAGAGAGGGGTGTAGGATTGAGAAATGACCTCAGCCTGGGATTCGAACTCGGTACGCCCTGATGTGGTACTGCACCATATGTCGAAGTGTTTTTATTAATTAATTAATTAATTAATTAATTTATTTATTTATTTATTTATTTATTTATTTATTTATTTATTTATTTATTTATTTATCAAAATTTAATACAATACATTTATACACAAGACAGAAATTCTTACAAAACACAAAAATTATAACATGTAGTCAAACTAACATTTATTATAACCTTTCGCACTGTTGCATACAACAATTTACTCCAATCAACCTGCCAGACCATTATCAGTCTATTTTATGTTAACATTTTATATCATAAAAATTGACACTTAAGCCTTCTTTGCCAACCACACTTATTAAACCACATTTAGTATTGAAAGCATTCTCAAAACTCTCATTTTTCAGATACTTCCACATGTCGACGTGTTAACCATTAAGCTATTGCGCCGACAACATGCTCTGTACATTCCTGATCACATTTGATGATGACTGATGATCACAGAGCGCTGAACAGATCTTTTAATCCCGGTTGCTTTGCGCATGTCCTGTCTTGTTGTTATGTTTATATGTGTTACTACGGAGGCATGTTAATACGTGGCTGTCAATAAATTGGGTGTGTGGGGAAACCACACTCCTACATCAAGTTGCGGTCGGCCTCAAAATGGGAGAGACTTGGATCCTATTTTAACGTCAGGAAATTTAAAAATAGAGACTTATTGTGTTTCTATCACTCCAATATGACTGTAGACACACTATACCTACACACACTTCTGTCCAAACAGCGTAGAAAAAGATGATTTTCATCATAGGTTCCCCTTAATGCTCTGTGCATGTGGATCTGAGCCAGTCACAAAGACTTTTATTTTACATTCCTGTGACTGTGGAAAACTTGTTTACGGTCGATGGCAAGCAAAAGAGCGCAACAACATCTCCCTGGCGTCGTTTTATGATCAAAACATCAATCAGGAGCAGTTTAGTTTTTTCCTGGTCAATCAAACAAACGTTTGCGGAGCATTAAACGAGATCTGTGCCGTCAATCAGTCACGTTTATGTTTATGGAGAATTGACATGTCGGTGGATATTTGAGACGATCCGAGCTGATGGACGTGCATCAGAAAAGACGTTTCTTTTAGTTTAACTCATCCCCTCTGATGAATTATGGATAGAAGGCGAATGTTTCCTGACATCTCTTCGTCACTGAGTCTCTCCACCTTTAGAGAACGATCGTAAAACTATAGATATTGATCGATAGCTTCCTTTCGCGGAGTATTGATTAGCTGCGGGCCACTTTAGACCTAATTGTTGTTCCTTCGCTTTATGCTTGAGATGCTTGTCAAACAGATTTGTTCAGTCAGTGTTGTCAGATTCCCTGGAGATCTAATAAATCATGCGAATATTCCTCAACACCATCACTCAACACCATCACAATGCCTCGCTTTACAATAAGTTCCCATTAGCTGATGTTAGCTTATGAGTTTAATATAAAAAGCCATTAAGTGATATTTATTTTAGTATTAATAATGATGGTCACACTCTACTCAATGTTCCATTAGTTCATTTTAGATAATGAATTTAGTAACATGAACCGTTAATGAACAACTGTTAACAGTTCAACATTTACTAATGCAATATCAAAATCCAATGTTGAGCTTGTTAACATTAGTGTGAGTTAATATGAACTAACAACAAATAGCTGTATTTTCAATAACTAATGGTAACAGAGATAAATAAATACTGTAATAAATGTATTGGTCAATGTTTGTGCTTGTTTGTAAATGCCTTAAATAGCATTAAATACTAAACTTTTATTGTAAATTTTTAACATGTTAAATTATTTTATTTTATTATTAATTGTTTGTTTGTTTTATTGTTGTGTATTGTGTTGTGGTCTCTCTCTGCAGTTAGTTTGGTACCTCATCAAATCTGTTGTTGTGTGCTATGCAGTACATTTTTTTAAAAATGTGTTATTCATACATTGTATCTTTTTGTGTGTGTGTGTGTTTTACAAAGTAAATGACAACAAAAACATGCAACTAAGCAAATACACTGAAGAGTATTTTGAGCAAATAAATTAAATAAATAAACAAACAAACAAACACATTAACAAATAAACTGTACAACTGTACATTGTAAATACACTGAAGAGTGTTTTGAGCAAAAAACAAACACAAAAAATAATCAAACAAACATAAATAAACAATCAAACAAATAAATATACAAACAAACACAATTAAATAAACATTTAAACAGACAAACACAAATAAATAATGAACAAACAAAACAAACAAATTTTTTTTTATTTATACATTGTAAAACAGATTACAATCACATTGCCAGTGGTGTAGTGGTTAGTGCGTCAACACATGCACTCTGGTGCTCACGACGACCCGAGTTTGATTTTGCCTCATGGTCATATGCCGATCCTACCCCTCTCTGCTTTCCTGTCAATTCTCTCTACTGTCCTATCCAATAAAGGTGGAAACCCTTAAAAAATAATTATAATAAAAGTTTTGATTTAGCATTTGATATACCGCAACTGTGATTGCCTCGTGTGCACATGAATGTGCAGGGCGCCTTAGGGCAGATCTGCGTGAAGAGATGCTCAATGGTACAAACCTATATTTGTTGACAGACAGTGTGGGCTACTTATTAGAATTATGGGAATTATCGGCCTGATAATATTTAACTGGATGAACGTTTTTTTAGTCTTATTCCTCACCCAGAATATAAAAACACTTACTTTACTTTATACTTTTACTTTATACTTTATACTATTGTATACATAAATCAGTACTATTGGAATGTGAAGAGTCTTTCAACCAGCACAACAACAAATGTGTCTGAAGACCGTCACCTACTGCACATTTAATGTTTTGCTTTTCCTCAGTAAGGATATCTTGAGTTTGCGTTTCCAAATATAACGAAGAATCTCTTTCCTGAACATGCTGTAAATCTAAAACGACTCCGCCAGTGAACATATATTTGGATGATTAAAGTTATAAAATCTACTCACCGCCTCATGCGCTTCAACTCGAAGGTACTGCTGGTTTAAATATTTATGTTTAATATTTCATCTCTAAATGTCGGCATCTGTGTGTACTGTATATGCAAAGGATAATAAATGTGTGTGCAGACCACTAAGTATATGGATTATAGACATTATTCTATTATTAGCCGCTTATGAGAGCCAAGGTATTAAACATCCAGGAAGTTTGATCCGCTGTAAGTGCTTTGTGTTAAAATTTTGATGCCGTCCTGAGGCTGAGAGTTGACATGCAGTTTTTAAAGACCTCCTCTCAGATCTCCTATATCATCAACACCGTTAATAAACCTACTTGGATGGATTATTAATGGCTCACCTGCAGAATTAGATCACTTACTGACCGCTGGAGCACAGGTGAAGGGAACAACAGGTACAGTACATTGTTGAATATCCAGACCAGGCTTGTTGAAATTGCATGCCTTTACCTACATTTTTGCTAAACCTGAATACGTTACTTAGTACCAGAGGTGAGTAGAGTCTCCAAAATCTATACTCAAGTAAAAGTACAAGTACTTGCTGAAATTTTTACTCAAGTAAAAGTAACAGTATCAATTTAAAAAGTTACTCGAGTAAGAGTAAAAGAGTAAAAGTAGCTGATAAAAAATTACTCAAATAAATAGTTACTAGTTACTTTTTTCATCATATACACACACACACACATACACACACACACACCACACACACACACACCCCACACACACACACACACACACACACACACACACACACACACACATATATATATATATATATATATATATATATATATATATATATATATATATATATATATATATATATACATACATATATACATACATACATATATACATACATAAATACAAACACACAAATACATACATACACACGCACACACACACATTCATATATATAATTTATTTCACATATATTTCACAGTATGTCTGATAATATTTTTTCTTCTGGAGAAAGTCTTATTGTTTTTTTTCAGCTAGAACAAAAGCAGTTCTTAATTTTTTAAAGACCATTTTAAGGTCAATAATGTTAACCCCTTAGAGCAATATATATTTTTTAATGTTTACAGAACAAACCATCATTAATGATTTGCCTAATTACCCTAACTTGCAAATTAACCTAGTTAAGCCTTTAAATGTCACATTAAGCTGAATACTGCTATCTTGTAAAATATCTAGTCATATATTATGTGTATGACTAGATATTTTACAAGATATATTTAAACATTTTTAACATAAAATTGTGCTTATATATATATATATATATATATGTGTGTTTTTTTTTTTTTTTTTTTTTTTTTAACATAACATTGTGCTTATTATTGATTATTATTCTTGTTAATTCTCTTGAAGTGAAAACTTAGATTGAGCTTGAGGCCGCGGGTAACCTGGTCAGATAAACTCGCTGCACAGACAGCGTGACTCTCCTTCTCTGCACCGCAGAGGGCCGTGGCGTGACCGCAGTATAAACTCGCACGTCTTCCTTGACTTCAGCCATCATTCCAACATAGGCGCACGCGCTCGAACCGAAAGCGGGAGACTCTATAGCAAACTCTCACGACACAACCTCTCCAATGCGGCGCCTCGGGATATTTGCAAATAAGTCATATGAATCATATTTATTAACAGAGGAACGCCGCCAAATGTAGCGGAGTAAGAGTGATGATTTTTCTCTAATAATTTACTTACTAAGATTAAAAGTACACTTCTTTAAATGTACTCAAAAAGTACACATTACCCAACAATTTTACTCAAGTAAATGTAACGAAGTAAATGTAACTCGTTACTACCCACCTCTGCTTAATACACATTTGGTGGTTTCATTTGACAAATCCACTAGAGGGCGCTGTCTACTTTTTTGTGAATCTGAAATATGATTTTTAGGGTACATTTTAGATTAATAGTTCAAATGGGAAATCGAATGAATTTACACCATTTAATTAAACGTTTAATTTCAATTAACTTTTAACAATAAAACAAACACAGAAAGAGTTGCATTAAATTTGAATGGAGAATATTGAAACCATCCCCGTCATTCTTATCACTCTCCTCAGATGGGATGATGGGCCAAATCAAATGTTGCCATGGGCCAACTTTGGCCAGTGGGCCCTTGTTTGGGCATCTCTTCACTACAGGGTGCTGTCTACATTTTTACGAATATAAAATAAGTTACTTCGGGCTCATTTAGTTGTACAATTCAGATAAGAAATCTGCTACAGGGCATTGTCTGCCTTTTTTTGCGACTCTATAATACGTTAGGGTACGTTTAGTGGTACATTTCAGATGAAAAATCCACTAGTGTACTGTTTTTGCGAATCTGAAATTCATTATTTATGGTCAGTGGTGGCGCAAGCTTAACTGGTGCTCTAGGCAAATGATGGTGGTGGGGGTTGGGGGTTGTTGGACGATTGCCCGCTTTTTCAGATTAGAAATCCAATAGAGGGTGAGAAATCCACTGTAAAAACTCTCTGTAATTTTACGGTTTATTTCCGGCTGCTGAGGTGCCGGAACAAAAACGTAAAATAATGACCGTTAAATGACAGAAATTTACCGTAAAATAATAGAGATTAAATTACAGAAAATTCCTTCAATTTAAATTTCTGGTAAATTTCTGTATTTTAGTATCTGTTATTTTACCGTAAATTTCTGTAATTAAAAGACCATTATTTTATAGTAAATTTCTGTAATTTTAAGTCCATTATTTTACAGTAAATTTTTGTAATTTAAAGGCTGTTATTTTACGGTAAATTTCTGTAATTTAATGGCCATTATTTTATGTTTTTTTTTCTGCCGTCCCAGCTGCCGGAAATAAACCATAAAATTATGGATTTTTTTTTACAGCGTAGTCCACTAGTTTTTTTTTTTTTTGTGAATCCGAAATACGTTAGTTATTGTACATTATGTATGTTTCAGATAAGAAACCCACTCTACATTTTTGTGAATCTGAAATACATAACTTAGGGTACGTTTTGGGTACACTAGTCAACTTTTTTTTTTGCAAATTCAAAAAGCGTTACTTACGGTGTTTATGGTTTTACATTTCAGATGAGAAATCTACTAGAGGGTAGTCCCTCATTTCTGGGAATCTAAAATAAGTTACGTAGGGTTTGTTTAGTAGATTTCTCATCTGAAACGTACAACTAGAGTGTGCTATCTACATTTTTGCAAATCTGAAATTTTATATGGGGTACTTTTAGTTGTATGTTTCAGATGAGAAATCCATTAGCGGGTGAGAAACCCACAAATCTACTAGTTTTTTGTGAATCCGAAATAAGTTAGATATGGTACAGTTAATATGTATGTTTCAGATAAGAAACTCACTAGAGGATGCTACATTTTTGCAATCCGACACATTACTTGGGGCATGTTTGATGTACAATTCAGTTGAGTAATCCACTAGATGGCGCTGTCTACATTTTTGCAAGTCTAAAATTTGACTTACTTGTATGTTTCAGATAACAAATCCAAGAGAGGGTGCTCTCTACATTTTTGTGAATCTGAAATACGTTACTTAGGGTACGTTTAGTTGTACGTTTCAGATAAGAAATACTCTAGTCAATTATTTTTTTTTTTTTGCAAATGCAAAATGTGTTATTTATGGTACTTTAAGTTATCTGTTTCAGATAGGAAACTCACTAAAGGGCGCTGCCAATTTTTTTTTGCAAATCTGAACTATACATTACTTAGGGTTCGTTTTGTTGTAAATTCCAAGTTTTGCAGTCAGAAATTACTTGGGGCATGTTTTTTTTGTACAATTCAGTTAAGTAATCCACTAGATGGCGCTGTCTACAATTTGAAAATCTAAAATTTGACGTATTTACTTTATCGTATGTTTCTGATAAAAAAAATCCACTAGAGGCTGCTCTCTACATTTTTGTGAATCTGAAA
>CAIGQQ010032929.1:4028862-4040152 GCA_903798035.1 Danio albolineatus
AGATAAGAAACCCACCAGAGGGTAGTCCCTCATTTCTGGGAATATGAAATAAGTTGCGTAGGGTTTGTTTAGTTGTACGTAGGGTTTGTTTAGTTTAGTGTGCTGTCTACATTTTTGCAAATCTAAAATTTCATATGGGATACTTTTAGTTGTTTGTTTCAGATGAGAAATCCACAAGAGGGAGCCTCCTAGATTTTAGCAAATTAAAAATCTGTTACTTGAGCACGTTTAGTTTAGTTTCAGATGAGAAATCCATTAGACGGTGAGAAATCCACTAGTCTACTAGTTTTTTGTGAATCCTAAATACGCAAGTTGTGGTACATTTTAATATGTATGTTTCAGATAAGAAACTCACTAGAAGGTGCTACATTTTTGCAGTCAGAAATATTACTTGGGGCATGTTTGATGTACAATTCAGTTAAGTAATCCACTAGATGGCACTGTCTACAATTTGAAAATCTAAAATTTGACGTATTTACTTTATTGTATGTTTCTGATAAAAAAATCCACTAGAGGCTGCTCTCTACATTTTTGTGAATCTGAAATACATTACTTTGAGTATGTTTAGTTGTACGTTTCAGAAAAGAAATACGCTAGTCATCTTTTTTTGCAAATCCAAAAAGCGTTATTTATGCTACATTGTTATCTGTTTCAAATAAAAAATCCACTAGAGGGCGCTGCCAATTTTTGCAAATCTGAACTCTCTTTTCTGAGGCTTCGTTTTGTTGTAAATTCCAAATGATAAATCCACTAGAGGGCGCCAACAATTTTTTGCGAATCTGAAATACGTTAGTTATGGTACATTAAATTGTATGTTTCAGATAAGAAACCCACTAGAGGGTAGTCCCTCATTTCTGGGCATCTAAAATAAGTTATGTAGGGTTTGTTTAGTTGTGCATTTCAGATGAGAAATCCACTAGAGGTCGTTGTCTACGTTTTTTGTGACTCTATAATACGTTACTTAGGGTACGTTTAGTGGTACATTCCAGATGAAAAATCCACTAGTGTACTGTTTTTGTGAACCTGAAATGCATTAGTTCTAGTACGTTAAATTGTGTATTATAGATAAGAAACCCACCAGAGGGTAGTCCCTCATTTCTGGGAATATGAAATAAGTTGCGTAGGGTTTGTTTAGTTGTACGTAGGGTTTGTTTAGTTTAGTGTGCTGTCTACATTTTTACAAATCTAAAATTTCATATGGATACTTTTAGTTGTTTGTTTCAGATGAGAAATCCACAAGAGGGAGCCTCCTAGATTTTAGCAAATTAAAAATCTGTTACTTGAGCACGTTTAGTTGTATGTTTCAGATGAGAAATCCATTAGACGGTGAGAAATCCACTGGTCTACTAGTTTTTTGTGAATCCTAAATACGCAAGTTGTGGTACATTTTAATATGTATGTTTCAGATAAGAAACTCACTAGAAGGTGCTACATTTTTGCAGTCTGACATATTACTTATGGCATGTTTGATGTACAATTCAGTTAAGTAATCCACTAGATGGCGCTGTCTACAATTTTGCAAATCTAAAATTTGACGTATTTACTTTATTGTATGTTTCTGATAACAAATCCACTAGAGGCTGCTCTCTACATTTTTGTGAATCTGAAATATGTTACTTAGGGTACGTTTAGTTGTACGTTTCAGATAAGAAATATGCTAGTCAACTTTTTTTGCAAATCCAAAAAGCTATTTATGGTACATTAAGTTATCTGTTTCAAATAAGAAATCCACTAGAAATCTGAACTCTACATTACTTAGGGTTTGTTTTGTTGTAAATTCCACATGAAAAATCCACTAGAGGGCGCCAACTACATTTTTTGCAAATCTGAAATGCGTTTACTTTAGTAGTCCTTCCTTGTCGTGTGTGATCCTTCAGAAATTATTCTAATATTTGATGACCATTAAATATTTTGTATTGTTTACAACAAGATAGTCGCTGTTTCGAGTCCTGGCTAGGCCAGTTGGCATTTCTGTGTGGAGTTTACATGTTCTCCCCGTGTTGGTGTGGGTTTCCTCCGGATGCTCCGGCTTCCCCCACAGTCCGTACACATGCGCTATAGGTGAATTGGATGAACTAAATTGACTGTAGTGTATGTGTATGTGTGTGAAAGTGAGTGTGTATGGGTGTTACCCAGTAGAGGGTTTTGGCTGGAAGGGCATCCACTACATAAAACATATGCTGGAATAGTTGGTGGTTCATTCTGCTGTGGCGAGCCCTGATAAATAAGGGATCAAGCTGAAGGAAAATGAATAAATGACTATGTATTTGTCCCAAAATTTCCTGCTTGATTTAATTTGATGATTCTAAATATTAATATAGCATAATTAAAATATTTTGTTCTAGATAAATACGGTTAAAAAGTATTTTTTTCTGCAACTTTTTAGCATTTTGCTATTAAATAACTCCAGTCCATGAAAAATAAATCGATTTGTGTCTATCAATCCATGTTTTTGACAGGCTCATATAATAATTTATTTCCAAGCGGACTTAGTCAGCTGAAAAAAAAAGAGTGCATGATGACTGTGATAAAATCTGTTCTAGAAGCCCCGTCGTAATGATGATGAGTTCCTAGTAAAACAGCAGTCAAATGGACCGTCCCGGAGGAGCCGCAGGTCCCTCCCCTCGCGGCCTCTGATTGGACAAGCTACCTGTCAGTCACGCGCTGGCGTCTGTCATTGACCGGAATCCCTGAGGCTCTCAGAGCAGCTGTGAGGACATCCAGCGAGCAAGTCTTCAACAGGAGCGCCTAAAAAAGTGACTTCAGGACGGTTCATTTAGCGTTAAATAACTTTATTAAGCTCTCTGGTACACCTGGATACAAAGTGTTTTGTGTTTTCGCTTTTTATTTCAAGGATATACGCGTTTTTCTGTCGCGCGCTCTTTTGGATAGGCTGATGACCAACGCGCGCTCCTAAAAAAAAGCCATAAACAAAATAGCAAATAACGACTTTTGATGACGTCATGAGTTAGATTAATAACGTTAAATCTCTTCAGAGTTGTCTAAAGTACTTGTTTTGTCTAAACGGAGTGTTTTAAGTGTTGGGAGTGTTGCGCTGGTGGTTGATGGAGGATCCAGTGTGAGGATCCAGTGTTTGCTGCCCGGAGGATGCGCTCCGACCGCGGCTCCAGGACTTCAGGCGTCTGCTGCTGCTTCTGGATGCTGCGGTTCCTCCTGCTCCTCTGAGAGCCATGGCTTCTGAAGTTGTGTGTGGTTTGGTCTTCAGAGTGCTGTTGCCGGTGTGTCTGGCGGCAGGTGAGTGTTTCCAACATTGCTTTTCTTTTTACACGGTCTTCCCGTTTTTAGTTTGTGCGCAGTGTGGAGATTTTTTTGCGCAGTTTACGCAACAATTACGCAGCAGGTGAGCGCGTAAAGCTAACGTAACCTCTGCGAAATACAGCTTTATTTACTGTAGAATGGAGATGTAACGAATTAAATCATTTCAAAGAAAGTAATTTGCTACACATAAAAGAAAATACTTGGAGAACGTATATTTGTAATAAAAAACGTGGGTTAAAATTACCCAGCATTTTATTTTATTACAAATATAACGTTACTTTATTCAAGTGTTTTAGTTTATTTTTTATTATTCAAACAAAATACTTGGAGAAAGTATATTTGTAATAAAACACATGGGTCAAATATGGGTTAACCTCCCAGCATTTTACTTTTATTATACTCATGTTTTCTCCAAGTATTTTATTTTATTTTATATTATTTTATTTTTGTTTTATTTTGTTTTGTTTTATTAATAAAATATTACACTTGGAGAAAGTATATTTGTAATAATAATAAAAAATATATGCTGGGTTATTTTTAACCCAACGCAGGACAAACCCAGCAGTTAGGTTAAAAAATGTAATTTAATTGTAATTAAAAAATTAACCCATGCAGCATTGAGTTTGTTCATATTTGTTGTTTGTTAAATATTGAAAATGTATTATAAATAAAAGAAAGTACTTTTATTATATATTATATTGATATATTTGTATTAAAAAATGTTGGGTGGTTTTAACCCAACGCTGGGTTAAATATGGACAAACCCAACAGTTATGTTGAAAAATTAAATTTTAATAAAAAAAATAAACCAAACTTTGTTCATATTATATATTTGTAAAAGGTTATTTTAATTAAAATTTTTATGGTTATTAAATTATTTGTAATAAAAAAAATGCTGGATTGTTTTAACCCAAACCTGGGCCAAATAATGACAAACCCAGTTGTGAGGTTAAAAAAATAATTTCAAATAAAGGATTAGTTATAAATAAAATAAAATATTCGGAGAAAGTATAAAGTATATTTTAACTTTAAAAATAAAACCAGCTTTAAAATTATTTGATGTTTGATGTTTGTAAAAAAGGGTTTATTATAAATAAAAGAAAATACTTGTAATAATTATGTTTGTAATAAAAAATACTTTTGCTTTTAACCCAACTCTGGGTAAAATATGGACAAATGTAATTGTTAGGTTAAAAATGTAATTTAAATAAAGTACCCAACATGTAGTTTGTTCATATTTTGATATTTGTAAAAATAATTTAATATAAAGAATGAATTATAAATAATAAAAAAATACTTTTGAGAAAGTAATCGAAAAAGCATGGTGGTTTTAACCCAATGCTGATTCAAATACGGACAAACCCAACAGTTAGGTTGAAAATGTTTTTTAATTTAATTAATTAATTAATTTTTTTAATCCAACCTTGAGTATGATCCAACATTGTTAATACAACCCAGCATTTTTGAGTCTATTATTCTATGTATAAAATAATAGCGCAAGATCAAACAGATTTGATTAATCTTTAATGTGTTGGTTTATGGTTTAGGTTTTTTTTATGTTGTTTTTGTTGTTGTAGTATACATACAAATTACAGTCAGAAATAAGTTTTGTGCTCAAAAGTACAAGGAAAAATGTTTTTAAAACAGCAGAAAGGAAAGACAGAGGCTATAGATGTTTTAACAGAAATGCTTTTGAATAAAAGCAGAGCCATTAAAAAGCTAATTAGATGTTATATAGTGTCTATATTTACTTAATTTCAGATATCTTTTTATAATTTCAATAATTAATAAGATATCAAAGCAAACCAACAATGACCATTTGATTGATGCTGATCATAATAAATCAAATGAATAAATAAATAGATAAGATACACCATCTTTTCAACAAAATATATCAGTATGTAAAATATATCCAGTATTTTAAGAATACATTAAATAATGTAATAAAATATTTTTTAAATCTGCATTCTAATATACAAAATTGGTGCTTAAAGTCTACTTTGTGCCCAAAGTAGGAGAAATGGGATTGTTGTCAAAAAATACGGGATGCTTTTAACCCAACTAAAATATGGACAAACCCAACAGTTAGATTGAAAATGTATATATATATATATATATATATATATATATATATATATATATATATATATATATATATATAGTGCCCAACATGGATTTTGTTCATATTCTGGTGTTTGTAAAAATAATTTCAAATAAAGGATTAATTAAAAATAAAATAAAATACTTTGAGAAAGTAATTGAAAAAGCAGGGTGGTTTTATTCCAATACTGAGTCAAAATACAGACAAACCCAACAGTTAGGTTTAAAATGTTTTTATATATATATATATATTTTTTTTTTAAATCCAACCTTGAGTTTGATCCAACATTGTTAATACAGCCCAGCATTTTTGAGTCTATTATTTTTTAAATTGTAATCTAAATTCTAATATACAACATTGGTGCTTTAGTCTATTTTGTACCCAAAATAGGAGAAATGGGATTGTTGTCACACCAATAACAGATTTTGGATACAAAATATCAGTGTAAAGTTGTTTGTATTTTAATAGTTTTAAATATTATTTTCAATGTTGGGCGGCAGAGTAGCTCAGTGGTTAGCACTGCCGCCTCACAGCAGGAAGGTCGCTGGTTTGTGGTCAGTTGGCATTTCTGTGTGGAGTTTGCATGTTCTCCCCGTGTTGGTGTGGGTTTCCTCCGGGTGCTCCGGTTTCCCTCACAGTCCAAACACATGCGCTGATTGGGATGAACTAAATTGGCTGTAGTGTATGCGTATGTGTGTGAATGCAGGAGTGTATAAGTGTTTCCCAGTACTGGATTGCGGCTGGAATGGCATCCACTGCGTAAAACAAATGCTGGAATAGTTGGTGGTTCATTCTGCTGTGGTGACCTCTGATAAATCAGAAGCTAAGCCAAAGGAAAATTAATGAATTGATTTTTAATGTAACTATACTTAAAACTCTGTCAAGAAGCGGTACATTTCAGAATTAAAAAAAAAAAATTAGTATCTGTTATTGGTTAATTAAGAGCTTGTCTCCAAAATATCGACAGTGAAACAATTATGAAATACAAAGCAATGTATAAAATGTATTCTGATGTTATTTTTTAGCTTAGAAATATCAATTGATCTGATGCATTTCCATTTTAGGGGCTAAAATGACATTTTAAACAGAGTTGTTGATTTAATTTAACTTTCTGTAACCTTAAAATACAAGCATTGAGAAACTACAGTATAGTGATCAATTATATTTCTCAAAGCATCGTTTTAATTGACTACATTTGATTTGAGTGGAATTTTAGGTCTGAGTATAGGGAATTGTTTTTACAAATGTTACAATAATTAACTACTACTCTGGTGGAGTCATTAACTGCTTCATGTGGTTCTGTGTTTGTCTTGTTTTAAGAGCGCATAATGCCATTTTTGTCAGACAGCTTTATGCCTGGACTTAATTTTATTGTCATCTGATGTAAAACACAGCAGGCTGACTAATTAATTACCATTTGACTGAATCTACAGTTGAAGTCAAAGTTATTAGCCCTCTTGTGAATTTTCTTTTTGAAATATTTCCCAAGGAATTTTTCACAGCATTTCCTATAATATTTTTTTCCTCTGGAGAAAGTCTTATTTGTTTTATTTCAGCTAGAATAAAAGCAGTTTTAATTTTTTTTTAAGCTATTTTAGGTCAGTTAGCCCCCTTAAGCAATATTTACTTTCAATTGTCTACAGAACAAACCACTGTTATACAATGACTTGCCTAATTACCATAACTTTAACCTAATTAACCTAGTTAAGCGTTTAAATGTCACTTTAAGCTGAATACTAGCATCTAGAAAAATAGCTAGTCAAATAATATGTGCTGTCATCATGGCAAAGACAAAAGAAATCAGTTAAATTGTCTTTCTGTTGTACATATAATAGGGCAATAAATATACAGGAGGGCAAATAATTCTGACTACAGTTGTACATGTTGAACTCTGATTTTACTCATCGGCAGGGATTGTGGCCGGTTAACAGGATTGTTGGGTGTATAATTAGTGTTTGATCACAAGGGATGAGTTGAAGTCTTAGATTATTGACAGAGTGATACGGCGTAACTCCTCTGAGTGTTTTAAAGAGTCATTCGACACCATTGACTTCTGCATAAATCGTATGGAAGGATTTATTACTTTATTTCTTCTGATTGTTTCCATTTAGGCCTGGCATTTATAGTGAAAATGATGTACACTTTCACATTTTTCCATTATTTGTTCCTCTGCCATTTTTAATTTCTAAACAAATTAAATTTTCATTTTTTATAATATTAAGATTATTGTATTAATTGGATATAAATTTTCATTGTTCCAAATGATCTAAATCACATTTATTTATTTGTTTGTTTGTTTATATTGTCATGCTTTGATTATCTTTTCCTTCAACACCATTGACTTCTGCATGATTTATTAATTTGTTTCTTCGGCTTGATTCTGTTTAGACTTGGCATTTATAGTGAAAATTATGTAGACGCTTTCACATTTTTTTCCATTATTTGTTTCTCTGTAATTTAATTTCTAAACAAATTCAATTCACATTTTTACAATATTCAATTATTTTGTTAATTCTTATGGGAGGTATTAATTTATTTTATTTATTTATTTATACATTCATTTTTCATGAACCTTTTCATATTTTGTTCTTCTGTGACTTAATTTCTAAACAAATTTTATTTATATTTTTACAAAATTTAAAATATTGTATTAATTATGATAAAACCTTTCATTGTTCCAAATGATCTAAATCACATTTATTTATTTGTTTGTTTGTTTTTTTTGTTTGTTTGTTTTATCATGCATTGATCATCTTTTTATCCGACGCCATTAACTTCTGCATGATTTATTAATTTATTTCTTCTGCTTGATACTCTTTAGACCTGGCATTTATATTGAAAATTATGTAGACACTTTCACATTTTTTGTAAAAGTAAACTGTAAAAGTTAAAACACTAAGATTTAATGAAATAATTAAATAAACAACAAAAGTCAACTTATTTAGTTGTAAAAATGTAGGAAAGGTACAAAATAGTTAAAATAAACAATTAAAACACTTACAAAAAATACTTTAAGTATCTAAGTACAAAGCAAAAGGATTAAAATTAGTGATTTAAACAGAAAATATAAATAAAACTAATAAAAATTTGATGAAAATTGTTTGTAATGCACATTAAAATGGCTCTGTTGAATCATTATTATTATTATTATTATTAATAATAATAATAATAATAATAAACATTTACTCATAAATGGGGAGAAAATAGTACTAAAGGTACTAATATTATTCAAAAGCAATAGATGCCTGATAAATAACAGCATACAATAAAACAGTAATGCATAAACGTAGTTTTAAAACGATTCACACAAAAAACAAGAAATGCTAAAATGAATAAAAACAAATGTACTAAAATTTCACCTAAAATATTGTTAACAGAAAATATAAAACTGAATGCAACAAATTGTGATATAGTAAATGCAAATTTAATAAACATTTACTCATAAATAGGGGGAAAATATTGTTCAAAAACAATAAATGCAGCATGCATAGATTAAAATAGTAGTGCAAATTTCACCTAAAATAATGTTGACAGAAAATATAAAAGTAAATGCAATAAATTGGGATATAGTAAATGCAAATTTAATAAACATTTACTCATTAATAGGGGGAAAATAGTACTAAAAGTACTAGTATTTTTCGAAAACAATAAATGCCTGCAAAATAACAGCATGAATTAAAACAAAAATACATAAATATGTTATTTAAAACCACACACACACACAAAAAAACAGGAATTAGTCAAATTGAGAAAAACGAAATATTTGTACAAAAATGTCACCTGAAATAAGTAATGCTAACAGAAAATAAAAACTAATGCATTGTGATATTGTAAATTTCTTCTAAACAGGGAAAAAAAAGCGAATTATACGAAATTATTCAAAAACAAATGAATAAATGCACGGTAAATAACAATATGCATGGACAAAAACAGTAATGTATGAATATTTCCAGCTGAAGACTTACAGCATTCATTTACAATAAGCGTATGATTGTTTTAAACTTAAGTGTCACACTGTTAATGCTTTTACCATCACAAAATGAATCTAGAAGCTTTACATTTATTAACCTAATCGGTTCTATGGTTGCCCACGATTAATCCATATGAACATTTCCTCTTATTTAAATATAATTAACCCCCAGATAATATTCACACACATGCAGACTCGCGCTTTTTCCTCTCGCTGGGTTTCTTCCTATAGGTAGATAAGATCCACTCTATAAGATGGTAATGTATCTCTTGACAGCCTAAGACCTTTTCTTCTCTCTTTTTTTTCTTCCTCCAAACGCAATTGCCAAGCTGTGGAGCATCTCCATTAATCGGTGGAAAGTCGTTTTAACCGCATGAATTAATAATGCGGCATCAGAGGGGAGAAGAATCGGCTGCCCATTATCGTAAACACACCTTTAATATTTGATGATTTTATTTTTTCGGTTGAAGTAGTACTGGGCAAAGGTCATCTGCTCAAAACGGACAGACAGGAACGCTGAAAGTTCATGTTTCCGTCGTTAGCATTAAAAATGTTTGTCTGATGAATTTCTGTTCATATGATCGTCTCATAGAAAGTCTCTTACAGCAAGACTGGAACTAAAACTAGACCATTTTCACTCAGAAAATGCAGAAAAGTGTCCAAACTTTATTATAAAGGAATGGCAGGTATTTGACACTTTGAATTAAAAGTGAAATGCTCATCATGATCGTAAAATGTACTGTGGTAATCTTTGTGTTATTATATACTTTAAAATATTTTTGTAGAAAATTGTGATTTATATAAAATAGCAAATTAACTCTTGATTAGAGAATGTGTTTTCTCTTAACAAATTTTATTTACATATTTATTATATTTAAATGATTGCTATACACAGCAAAAAAAAATCAGTGTACATTTAACTCAATTTGAGTTAAACTTAACACTCCTTGGGTGTACATATGACTCCCTCCATTTTGAAGTTAAAATAACACTTTCTAAGGTGTGAAATTTGAACATTACACACAGAATTTATTTTAACACAGTAAGAGTTTATTCTTACATCGGACTGGAGTGTGTGTGTTACACTTCAAAGTGTTAATATATTACCTTTTTTCACTATATTATCAATTGGTGTGTGTGTGACAGATCAAATATGTTGAAAATAGTTTTAATTTATTTAATATTCATTTATCTTTTTAGAAATAATTTCAATACATTCTACTCGTTGTTTTTTAAAAATGCAACCAGACATGTTTCATGTTTAAGTAAAACACACTGGTTTGATCACTGTTCGTCCTAAAGAACCGGTTGAGTAAAAAAAAAAAAAAACTGGACTTCCCATAGTGGGAAATACACTGCATTTTGGGTTAAAAGTTTAACACTGAAATAAAAACTCTTAAATATACACTCTTTCGCACTCATGGATTAAATTGTACTCCGGTTTTAACACTGAACAACACCAAAATAATCACACTGTATATTTAACACTGGATTTTTTGCTGTGTAATGTCTCTGGGAGAGATTAGTTTCAGTTTCAAATGATCTAAATCAGGGGTGTCCAAACTCTTTCCTGGAGGGCCGTTGTCTTGCAGATTTTAGCTCCAACTTGCTTCAACACACCTGCAAGAATGTTTCTAGAAAGCTTAATAAGAGCTTGATTAGCCAGATTAGGTGTGTCTGATTGGGGTTGGAACAAAATTTTGCAGGACACCGGCTCTCCAGGCCACCTGTATGTATGTATGTATGTATGTATGTATGTATGTATCTATGTATGTATTTATTTATTTATTATTCATGCATTTCTAATCTTTATTTTGTCAGATTGCTTCTAATAGTTTTCTACATAAATATGTGCAATTTATTTATATTTTATACATTATACTATATTATTATTATTATTATTATTATTATTATTATTATTATTATTATTATTATTATTA
>CAIGQQ010032929.1:4040162-4050298 GCA_903798035.1 Danio albolineatus
TATTATTATTATTATTATTATTATTATTATTATTATTATTATTATTACTATTATTATTATTGAAATGTGTTCAACAAGAAAACACTGAATAAAGCATAATGTTTAAACCCATGTACTGATACTTGGAATCTGATACATACTGAAGTATGGAAATATATGTCATATATGCAACATGTATTTCAAAATATTGTAAAAATGTAAAACAAAAACTTAAATATATTTTTTTACCGAACATTGGAATTCCAAATTTGTACATGTATGTTCAAATATATTAGATATACTTATATGCTCATAAATAGTCATAAGCTTATATATTTGAACATGTAATTATAAATATGTATGAAAAAATATTAATTAATTTTAGGGGGTAGAAAATTTGCCATTTTTTGTAATATTTCAAAATATATGTTGCAAATATGACTTATTTTTTAGTCAAACAATTCATCGCAAAAAAAATGTTTACTGTGCCTATTTATTATGTATATAAATAAAACATTATGGGATCAGACAAATATCAATCTGAAAACAATTTTCATACTTTAAATGAGGAAAATAAACATGCGTTATGGATGTGACCAATAAAGTCTGCGAGTTTACAGTATACAACATACTTTGTAGAAATTCTGTGGATTAAACTGCACAACCCAAAAGAAATAATGATAATCACAAGAATAAGTGTCGGCTCTCTGTAGAACAAAAATGGTTGGTTTTATTTTAATTTACATTTTTACATTTATGAAGAAAAAGCTTGGTTATAGATGTGACACTTTTCTGTTATGGATGTGACGGATGTGAAATTTCCACTTGTGAGATTTTGGTAAATCAAATATAATAGTTTGAAAACTTTGACAGAGACATTTTTGAGTATTTGTACAGCACTGTGACATACAAGGAGACACAAAAAAGATTAGAAGGGTTTCGCTCTATTTTGATGACAACTTTTTTTGTGGCAAAATTGACATTTGCATGGAATTGCTCATATATAAATAAATAAATAAATAAATAAATAAATAAATAAATAAATAAATATATATATATATATATATATATATATATATACTTGTATTAGATTTATAGTTTATGCATAGTTTTAGATATATACATATTCACATTACACATTCATATATTTTGTAAACACAAACTTTTATTTTGGATACGATTAATCATTAGATAGTAACTTTTCTTATACAGTATAGAAATGCATTGCCATCTAAATATAAACTTGTTTAATTTGCTTATATTTATATCAGCTTTCTATGTGGTTAATGTGTTATTTGCAGTTTCTTTGTAAGTAATGGTGAAATTAAAATGCAATATCTGAGTGAAAATCGTGTTGTAAATCTCTGGATGTAATTTGATTTCTGTGAAACGGTTTGGTTTGATTTTATTAACTGAGGGACAAGTTGAGTTTATGTCTTTTGTTCCTGCAGAAGTGTCCAATCATCTGTGGTTTAAGTCTGAAAATGCAAAGTGTTTTTCCACCTGCTCTTTTGAAAGGCTTTCAGTTGTCCAGAAGCATCAATTATTCCTGAGATGGAGGATGCTTTGAGTCGGCCGCTGTGGTTTAGCTGCTGTCTCTGTAAGAAAACACATGACCGGAGCTTTGTGGAGGAATTAAGCTGTGATTCTGATGTAGCCACAGTTTTTATTAGCTTCTCAAGTTAACCATCCATGTCAGAAGCATCATGTTAAAAGGAAAACACCCTGATATTTATATACCCGATTTTCATCTGAGAAATAGTGTTAAGTTACAAAGTATCCATCTCATATGCAGAAAAGCTAGTCCATGCCTTTATGACCTCTAGGCTGGATTACTGTAATGCTCTGTTCAATGACTTCCCAGTGTCCTCTATTAATAAACTTCAGTTAGTGCAAAATGAGTTCTTACCAGGTCTAGAAAGTATGACCACATCACCCCAATTTTATCCTCCGTACACTGGTTGCCTGTTAAGTTCCATATTGATTATAAAATATTGCTTCTTACAGATAAAGCTTTAAATAATCTAGCAACCCACAATTAATTCATACATAAACAAAACATGGCAAAGGGAATGGGACAACTGCATAAATATTAAATTACACAAAATTAACCTAAAAATAAATGAAAGACACTTAGCAAATTATAATTTTGAGACCAGACATGAACAGACTTTCTACACTAGATGTCGAATTGGACATTCTAGGTTGACTCATTTGTATTTACTCAATATCGAAGACCCACCTAAATGTATAACTGCCAGGCTGCTCTTTTTGATTACAGGTATTAAGTAGACAGTCTACTAATACTCCAATTGACCATCGAATAAAGTGTTTCCCAGACTTCTTTCCCTATATATATTATTTTATACATTATATTTCAAACTATGATGTCAATAAAAATCACTTTGTTAAACTGTAGAGCTGAATTTTTAACATCAAAAGTCGACAGAGCAGAGATCAACATCCCATAATGCATTTCACAACTGCAAATAAACCTAAAACACAAAATACAGAAGCTGGTAATTAACAGATATATTTTACAGTGTATAATAAATGATCCGTGAGTTATTTCTGATCTCGTACTTCACTTATAACATCTGGAAAAGGGTGCAATTGTTTTCGTTTGCTGTAAACGGTGTAAACTTTGTTTAATTAAGCAAAACTCAAAGCCATAATGTTAACATGTGGTTGGTTGCCAGGATGTTGCCGTAGGGTTGTGAATGGTTTCTGAGTGGTGTTAATGTGTCTTATGTGGTTCTTGGGGTTTTCTGAGTGGTTGCACCAAGAATCTTACTGTTAAATCATTAATCAAACTAATCACACTTTACGATTATGCTTTTTTTTTTTTTTATAGTATTGGTGAAGTACATTAGTTAACCTGAATTACAGTATATACATTAATGCTCCTTTATAGTATATAGTATATAATATACTGAAAAAAATATTTCTGCAAAATTGTTGCAAACTATTTATTTGGGATGAATTTAAACAAACAAATTACATTTAGTAATGTTATTTAAAAAAAATTTATTTTGTTTTTTTGTTTATTTGTATAAAGGTGCTCTATTTACGTTTTTGACTCATCTAAAGCATAAAAATACCTTAATATGTTTGCAGATATTTTAGAAACATGCTGAGTGAACATTATTGTTTATCTAAAAACAATGCTGAAGTCAGATATTCTGCTTTGAAAATGTGTTTTCCGTGCAGGAACACTGTCTTTGTTTTGGTCATTTTAATCCGCCCAATGGCAGTTTAGCCAATTTTATTTCAGCACCCCGGGTTGCCTTGGTGGAAAACAGCGTATTTCATTTTGGTGCTGTATGGCGGAAGGGTGTTGTGGATGAAAGTGAAGAGGGTTGGGGAATGGGGAGTTGCGGAAGGAAGTGAAAGTGAACAACGGACGGGGGAGGAGGGCGGTTGAGGAGGGGGATCGGTAAAATGAAGTGCCAGATCAGATATTAGAGGTTCCAGTGTATTCCGGCACAAATTAAGCCCTGAACAAAAACATGTATTTTTGAATCACTATCAATGTTGTGCGATCGCATATAGCCACTTGGTTTTGACCACCCCACCTACTGGACATTTAAGGTACTGTACCGTGTTTTCGGGTTACTTTTGGTTTCTCTCAGTGTGTGATCAAGAGTAACGCACATGCAGATTATTTCTGGGGCTGATTTAAACGTTGAAATACTTGTCCGTAAGTGCTCTATTTTTACTAAAGCTCTATTTTTGTAAATATTCAAGGGTCATTTGATTATTATCAGTTTTATACCACCTGTATTTTGTTTTACAAACATCTCTTCATGGCTTACACCTTATGCTGGTGATAATTTTGATAATATTCAATTAAAATGGTCTCAATAAAATATTTCCCTAATATGCATATTAAGATTTGTATAAAAAAGGTGCATTAGTAAAATATTACTGCTGGCTGAATTAAACATGTTCAAGTAAATGTGATGCATAGCTTTCTCCTCTTTGTTGTAGTTTTACAAAAAAAGAAAGATATTGACAAGAACAATTGCCAGTAAAGTCAATAAAGTTACGCAAACTGCATTCTGCTGTCATATCTGTTGAACTTACTGTTACGCAACAATTGATTGTGACATAAGAATTGTTATTATTATGCACATTATTATTAAATTGTAGCATTTTCATAGCAATTTAAACTACCCCTTCAACAAGACACAAAAAGAAAAAGCTTTGATACTCTGGGGAAGAATGTCTGAGGGCATCAATTACATCAAGTTTACATTTTTTTCGTGTGCACACCTGGACGCTTTTCGTTTACGTTTATCGTCAGTGTTTTTCGACATGTTTTTCTGCATTCAAGCCCAAGCGATTTTCTCTGGCGTCGAGCAGAAGAGTGTGCAAAATCACTCCTTGACGTTAGATGGCGCACAGGGTGGCACCAAGCTTCTGACACCCCCTTGTTACACAGAAGAAGCAAAGAGAAAGTTGACAAGCTTGTTGTTGGCGATCGGCAAAGCATGGATGGTTCAAGTAGCAGCTCTAGCGATGAAGAAATGATTATCGTTCACCAGTGCAATAAGCAGCTCCACGTTCATATCGCCTCTGGTCATCTGCGCTCACATTGACAGTTTTGCGCTTGAGCGCCTCCAAGGGGTGTTTACTGTAACTTCAGCGGCTCTATACACGTGAACAAAAGTGCCAATCTGATTGGTGGAGAAGGTTTTGACGTGGCGCGTCAAAACAAAAAAAACAAGCATGAGGCGTTTCTTTAAGACGCTTTTATGCCTGCCGTTTTGCGCGTTGGTGTGCACAATCCCATTGACGCCCTTTATTTAGTCAAGAGGTGTTAAACGTCGACCGAAAATGTGAGCAAAAAACGTCTTGGTGTGCACAGGCCTTTAAAATGGTCACTGATATAGCCCCCGCCAATTTGAGTTTGAGACCTCTGCACTACAGCCAATTTAGTTCATTCAATTCACCTGTAGCACATGTCTTTGGACTGCAAGGGAACTGGAGCACCCGGAGGTGCCAACTGACACAGCTGGGACTCGAACCAGTGACCTTCTTGCTGTGAGGTGACAGTGCTAATCACTGAGCCACCGTGCCACCCCACAAAATACAGAAAACTGCTAATTTATGGATATTTTTTTACAGCTGATTTACTGTGAGTTTCCTAAATCATGATAATCAGTCACAGTCATCAGCTCTAATGATAATGAAAATCTGTTAATACTAACCTTCAGGAAATGTACCGTGGTTTACCTTGAAACCGGTGATCGTGACAACACTAGTGAGGCTTGAACTGGTGTTTAAGCGATTGTGTTTTCCTCTGTATTCACTGTTCTGCTGCTGCTCCTGCTGTTATTAGCAGGATGAATGTGATCTGTAAGACTGAGTTTAATGGCCTCCATCTCTGTGTTTAGTGGTCCTACACTTATCTCTATATTGCACCGGTATGCCTGCAGGACTCTTTGACCAGCGGCGCTGCTGTTTTTCTGTCAGATGCTTTTTTTGGACAGACTGTGAATTGCTTTGCCTCTGTTGCACACAGTGGATTAATCTAATGTGTAACTATACATTACATACAGTTGAAGGCCAAATTATTAGCTCTCCTGTGAGATTTTAATTGTTTTCTTTTTGTTGTTCACCAAGATATTTACCAAGTTTTTTTCAACATTTTAAAACTTCTCATTTCTTTCGTCTTTGCTATTATGACAGTACAGATTATTGTATTCAGCATTTACTTTGACTTGTACTTCATTGCAGATAATACAACAGCACACGTTATTAAATGCATTCCTCATTTTTTGTTTGTTTGTTTGTTTGTTTGTTTTTTTAATAAACAAATATTCCAATTTTGGTTCTTGCAACACATTTCGGTCCCACTTTATATTAAGTGTCCTTAACTACTATGTACTTGCGTCAAAAAATAAATGCAATGTACTTACTGTGTTTATAATGTCTTGAGGTGGGATATGGGTAGGGCCACACGGAATCTGCGCACGCAGAATTCCGCAGATTTCCGCAGATTTTTAGCCCATCATTAATTCTGTTTATTTACTGGTTTAAATGTGTGTAAATTTATATTTATTCAGTTTTCAAATTAATTTCAGTAAAAATATTGATAAATATAAAAATATTCATATGGTTTATTTAAAATACAGTTTGTAAAGTAATATTTTCTGTCTTTTAGAAGAGATTTTATACGAGAGACTTGCTTTGTTTACCAAATAAAGTGGATCTAATTGGATCTGCATTGTAAACATTAAATAAAAGTTAAAAAGTTATTACTTTTTATTTCATACTTAAATTTTTTAGTTATGATACTCCTAAAATCCTTCCGCATAAATCCGCAGATTTTTAACAAAATACTCCACAGAAATAGCACAAAATGTCCGCAGATTCCGTCTGGCCCTGGATATGGGTAAGGTTAGGGACTGATTTGGTGGTATGGGTAGGTTTAAGGGTGGTTTAAGGTGTAAGGGATGGTCAACAGTGTAATTACAAATGTAATTACAAAAATTAATTACAGACAGTTATTTAATCAAGCATAAGTACAGCGTAAAAAGATGTATTTACACTATGTACATTGTAAAAAATTATTAATTTCGGTGTAAGTACATATTAGTTAAGGCCACTTAATATAAAGTGGGACCCACATTTAAAAAAAAGTTGTAACAGTAAAGCATTTACCACTTTGTAATGCTGCTATTCCTTTTCACAACTCTTAAAGATGTTTAGGGACTAAAGACAAGTGATTTCAGGTGTAATTTTGTCCCATTCTTCCTGCAAAGAAGTCTTGAGGTGGTCAACGGTACGAGGCCTACGTTGTCGCATTTTGCACTTCAAAATGTGCCAACATTCTCTATTGGAGACAGGTCGGGACTGCAAGCAGGCCAGTCAAGTACCTTTATCCCCTTCCTCCATAGCTATGACTCTGTAATGTGTTCAGAATTGTGCTGGGAGATTTTGCCTAAATTCATAATCTAGGTTAATTGAACATTTTAATTTGATTACGATTAATGAACGATTATTTTATTTATTTATTTATTATGTTACCATCATTAACGCTACCAAGCTGACCAATCACAGAGCTTGCGCTATGTGTCGAAGTGACGTGTAGTTACATTTTTTTGAGAGGTCGGCGTCAGTCATGGCAAGGGTATGTGATCGTGTAAAGCCTGCGTTAAACTGTGCGCTGCGCTCAACACAGAAGTGTAAATAAAGCGGGGTCACGTGACTCCACATGCGGTAGGGAAAGTAATTGAAAAAAAATGACCTGGAACAATTAGATCGATTATAGACTCTGAATGCCGATTTCGATTATTTTTTTGATTAATCACCCAGCCCTAGTGCAGAATGTAGTGTTGCATTGTGTTTGTTGAAACATTCATGGGTGTCCCTGGAAAAGAAGGCAGGATATTGTGCTCTAAAATCTCTGTATGTTTCAGCATTAATGGTGCCATCACTGATGTGCAAGTTACCTTTGCCTAGGGCACTGATACAACCCATACCATGATGGATCTTGGCTTTTGAACTTGTTGCTAGCAACAGTCTGGCTGATCCCTTGTGTCCCAATTTCTCCTAATAATACCTGAAATACTGATTCATCTGAACACAGTACGTTTCCACTGTGTGATGGTCCATCCCAGATGCCTCCAATCCCAGAAAAGTTGACAGCGCTTCTGGACATTGTTAACATAAGGCTTCCTTTTGGCGCAGTACAGTTTTCATGGCATTTGTGTAACTATGTATTGTGTTACTTATCAAGGGTTCGCCAAAGTAGTCCTGAGCCCATGTGGTGATATTGCTAATACATGAATGAGGATTCTTGACGCAGCGCCCCCTGAGGGATCAAAGATCACGGTAGTTCAGCTTAGGCTTGCGCCATTTACTCCTTTACGCACTGAAATTCCCTCAGATTCTTTTAATTCTGTTATGCACCTTTGAAGGTGAAATATGCAAATGTCTTCCTATCTTTCTTTGAGGAACATTGTTTTTCAACATTTTAATAATTATCTCACATATTTGTTGTCAAACTGGCAATCCTCGACCCATCTTTACTCCTAAAGGACTAGACCAGGGATCACCAAACTTGTTCCTGGAGGTCCGGTGCCCTTCAGAATTTAGCTCCAACCCTAATCAAACACACCTGAACAAGCTCATCAAGCTCTCACTAGGTATACTTGAAACATCCAGGCAGGTGTTTTGAGACAAGTTGGAGCTTAACCCTGTAGGACACCGGACCTCCAGGACCGAGAGTGGTGATCCCTGGACTAGACCCTTCTTGGATGTTGCTTGTGTACCAAATCATAATTACAATCCCCTGTTGACATCACATGTTATAAATCAAATCATTATTTAACCAATCTACCTGATTACTAGCCCTAAAGTTCTCCTGTCCCAACTTGTTTTGGAATGTGTTGCAGGTCTGAATGACAGAAAAGGATGTATATTTACAAATGAAATGAAGTTGACCAGACAACACATGAAATATTAGGTGTTCATATTGTTTGCAATGAAATACAAGTCAGAGTATACTTGTAAATCACTACTTTCTTTTTTAAATTTGAGTTTTCCATACTGTCAACTTGATTTGGGGTTTTAGTTTTCAGCTTAAAGAGAAATTGAAAGAGCTTAACTAGGTTAATTAGGTTCACTAGGCGTGTTAGGGTAATTAGGCATGCCATTTGACAACAGTGGTTTGTTCTGTAGACAAATGACAAACATATTTCTCAAAGGGGCTAATGACTTTAGTGGGTGTCTGCTGTACAGTAAATCAAGCTGAAAACTGCAATCGAACACACTGAAAAAAAAATTCATTGGATTCGCTACTTTTAAGCTAAACAGTTTCAAACAATCTATATGAGCTGAATTGAAACAAATAAATGAAGTTAAACATTACTGCATTTAATTTGTTTGTTTAAAATTAGCCCATATAAATTGCTTGCAACCACTTACTGTACCTTAAAGTTTATTAAATCCAATGAATCGCTTTATTCAGTGCAGGATATTTATTTTATTTTATCTTATTTTTAAAAATATATATTTTATATATTTTATGTTTTTTTTATCTGAAATGTGTCTATTAAATGCGTAAATATAATTATAGGGTTTTATAGTTTTTGTAAGAAAAACTGTTCTTGTGTTAAAATAATTAGTGTTTACTTGTTTTTATTTGTGTCATTTCAGTTTGTTGCGTATGGATTGCATAATACAGTTTAACTTCCTCAGAAGCGCTAAAACACTCATTAATGGGATCATTAAGGGACTGAAATCGTTAACTGGGATCAAATCAGAGCCAGAATCGTTATATTCCTCACGATTTCCATCCATACTTGGCACAAACCAGATCCCGTCTCCTCAGAGCTTTCAGACAAAACATTCACATATGGGGATTATGATCAAATGATGCATTATAATAATGTCTGTCTGTGTTTGTACTGTCTTATATTTAATATCACATTTCTATATTGTGCCTAAGTTTAGAGGTCGACCGATTAATCCGCCGACTGATTAAGCAGGTCATTATTTGGCTCTTTTTCTTTATTTTTATTAGTTGGCCTTGGCTGATTGTGGTGCAAATTAGGTTGATTAGGCTCAGGATTATTTGGAAGCAGCTGACTATTGTATAACACATGAACTGACTCCTGCAGCGAACACGTTAACATTTTATCATCAAAACATTTGGAGAGAACATGCTTTTTGTTAGGGCTGAACAATGTATTGTTTGAGCATCGATGTTGCAATGTGTGTATCTGCAACAGTCACATTGCAGGATTAGATTATTTCTAAAAATTTAAGAGATAAAGATATTATTATTCATTTTAAATTATTTATACAATGACAAACATGTTATTTTGCATTTGATTGTTTAGTTTCTATACTTGAATACTATTAAGGCTGGTTTATACTTCTGTGATCGGTGTGACCCACTGCGCCGCTTCATCTGTTATTTCTCTCTATAATTTAAGCCTATAATGCAGAATTCTAGCCAACGTTTTTTTAAATAGACTGATTAATTCAACAGATAGATTTTTACAAAACTTGACAGATAAAGTGAGGCTATGTATGAGAAAGTCTTACCTCACTGATTTATATTTGGTGACTGTCTGTGGGTGTCAATATTAAAATGCATATTTTCGCTTAGAAATTGTATATATATATATAATTATATATAT
>CAIGQQ010032929.1:4051705-4066353 GCA_903798035.1 Danio albolineatus
ATATATATATATATATATATATATATATATATATATATATATATATAATTTATTTATTTATTTATTTTTCAAATTTTGTCACATCACAATAATTTTTTTTTTAATTTATAGAAAAGTTATGCTAAATAAAAAGTCTATGTATACAATTATGTTTGTTTTTTGACACTTTATTTGAAATATGTGGCTAAGAAAAAGCTATTACCTTTTTTACCTTTTGGTGGGGTCAGTTAAAAGTTTTGGCCGGGTAAGTGAAAATCTGAACGACTGGCCCGATCAGGCCAGTAGAAAAAATCTTTAGTGTTGAACCCTGCTTCAGTCTTATACAGTACAACAGAGCTCTGCTTTACTTCGGGCTGCTGAAAAACTTGTCGAACCTGCTGAAGTCAGAATTATTAGCCCCCTGAATTATTTTTCCCCTAATTTCTGTTTATCGGAGAGAAGATTTTTCCAACACATTTCTGAACATAGTTTTAATAACTCATTTGTAATAACTGATTTCTTTAACTTAATTAGCTTAACTAGGCAGGTTAGAGTATTAGGCAAGTTATAATGAGGGTTTGTTCTGTAGATCGAAAAAATATAAAGCTTAAAGGGGCTAATAACATTGACCTTGAAATTTTTTTTTTTTTAATTAAAAGTGCTTTTATTCTAGCCGAAATCAAAATTAGACTCTCTCCAGAAGAAAAAACATAATCAGACATACTGTGAACATTTCCCTGCTCTGTTAAACACTAGGTTTTTAATGTGTGTCAAACACATTTATTTTTTGTGTTTTTAATTTAGTTTTGTATTTTGTTGTTTTTAATTTAATTTAATTTAATTTAAATTAATTTTATAATTTTTTTTTGTTCTGCCAGTCATTTAGTAATTCTGATTCTATTTGGGAAATATAAAAAAATCAAAGGGGTGCTAATAATTTTGTCTTCAACTGTATATCATTATCTGCATATGAGATGACTTAATCATGATATGAGATCCATTAAACCAACATTAGGTTTGCTGGTGTGGTGTAATATCGAAGACTGATGTCTGTTAATTGCAGTGGAAAGTCCTTGTGGCTGTCATTTACGCTCTTTTACTTTAACTGCTTTAATTGTCATTACTATGTGATTTGTCTCAAATGTTGTTAGAGTTATATTATAGCCAAATATATTAGAGTATAATTGGCTGTTAGATGGTGATGGAATTATATTTTTGTCATCATTGGCCTTCTGATGTTGGATTAATTCTGCTGAGCTTTGGAATAAATGTGTGTAACATTAACAGCATCTGCATTTTAAGGTCAGGAGAAGGTTTTCAGATGCCGTTCCTTCAGTCTGATTGTTAAAATCAAGCCGTGTCACAAGCGTTTTGGAAAGAGCTTTAATGAAGGATGAGTGAGTTGATGGAAAGAGAGGATCAGAGCAGATAGACTGTGGAAAACTCTGACAAACACAGACGGAGACTAAAGGTCTGAGAGGACTTTCATTTGAAGCCTGTAAACAAGACGCTGTAATTTGACCTGATCTGACTTGAACACAGGTCTGTTACTCTTCATCTTTAAATCAGAAATGGCGAATAAAGTGTTATAATAAATGCAAACTTTATGGAAAGCAGAGGAGAGAATGTTATTTGTTTATTATTTATCGCTTAAATATTGACAAATATTAAGACGTGTAAATGACAGATGTGTAAGTGCAATAAAACAAATGATCTATTTATTTATTGACAGATAAACAGATGTAGAAGGAAATTTGAATATTCATTTACAGATTTAAATAAAACCTGAATACGTAAAGATAAATAATTATTCATTTTATTTATTTGTTGACAATCCTGAAGATATGTTCAAATTGTATTCGTTTCGTTCATTCATTTTCCTCCAGCTTAGTCTCTTGTTTATCAGGGGTTGCCACAGCGGAATGAACTGCCAACTATACCTGCAGCTGATGCCCTTCCAGCCGCAACCCATTACTGGGAAATATTAATTTAATTTATTTCATCAAAATATATATATATTTAACTACACAAATATTAGTTTTTGTTTTTAAATAATGTAATATTACTAATGTTTATTTAAATTAATTATTTATGCATATAATACAAATACTATTTATTGTGATGTATTTAATACCACCCATGTGTGCATTACTGACGACGTTCTTCCTAATAAAATATGCAGTAAATCATTGAGTGCTTTATATATTTTTATTTATTTTTATTTTATTTAGTTGTTTGTTTGTTTGCAAATAATGTGCGTGCTATTTTGTTATTAATTTGTTCTGGATTGTCAAAGTGCAATAAGGCCTTGTTTATCTGTTTGTCAAAAATGTATGACAGTTTATAGACAAGCTTGTTTTGTTTTCTGTTTTGTTTCATTGTTTCTTTTCCTTTTTTCTTTTCTTTTTATTTCCTTTTACCTTTTTCTTTTCTTCTTTTTTCCCCCTTTCCCTTCACTTCCCTTCCCAGCCCTTTTCTTTCTCTTTTTTCCCCTTTCCTTTATCCTGTTCTTTTCTTTTCTTCCTTTATCTTTTCCATTTCTTTTCTTTTCCTTTCTTTTTTCTTTTCTTTTTTTTCATTTTTCTTTTTCTTTTTCCTTTTCCTTTTTTCATTTAATTTCTTTTCTTTTTCCTTTTCTTTTCTTTTCTGTTTTCTTTTCTTTTCTGTATTTTTCTTCTTTTCCCTTTTCTTTTCTTCCCTATCTTTTTCTTTTCCTTTTCTTTTCCCCCCCTTCCCTTTCCTTTTCGTTTTTCTGTTCTTTCTTCCAATGCATTATTTCTCACATTTTTAAAAAACAGAAAATCATTAAATATTTTTTATCCAGCGCAATAACTAGTTGTTCTTTCACTGTTGTGCACCTTTTCTTTATTACATTATTAAAATCAATTTATTGTCACAAGCATGTATAGCAGCAATTCTCTAACATCCATTTCTGTGTGTTTATATTCTCTCCACAGCCTGTATGTTCAGTTTAATTTATTAAAATATTTATAAATGAACATTGCAGTAATTCTCTACCATGCAATTCTATTTTAATTTAATATAATTTCATTTAATTTTTTTTTTTTTTTTTTTGTTTTGTTTAGTTTTGTTGTTTTATTATTTGTAGGTTTTTAATTTAATTTAATTTTGTATTTTGATGTTTTTTATTTTGTTTTGAATTGTTGTTTATTTTATTTTCATTCATTCATTCTTTTTCTTGTCGGCTTAGTCCATTTATTAATCCGGGGTCGCCACAACCGCCAACTTATCCAGCATATTTTTACGCAGCGGATTCCCTTCCAGCCGCAACCCATCCCTGGGAAACATCCACACACACACATTCACACTCATACGGACAATTTAGCCCACCCAATTCACCTATACCACATGTCTTTGGACTAGTGGGGGAAACCAGAGCACCCGGAGGAAACCCACGCAACCACGGGGAGAACATGCAAACTCCACACAGAAATGCCAACTGACCCAGCCGGGGCTCGAACCAGCGACCTTCTTGCTGTGAGGCGAACATGCTAACCACAAGGCCACCGTGGCGCTTTATTTTATTTTATTTTATTTTATTTTATTTTATTTTATTTTATTTTATTTTATTTTATTTTATTTTATTTTATTTTATTTCTGCCTGTCATTTAGTATTTGATCCAATGCACTATTTCCCAATGTACACCACCTTTAAATAATTTATTAAAATCTACTTATATATTCTATATATGCTCTAACATGCGTTTCTGTGTGTTTATTTTCTCACCACAGCATGTCTGTTCAGGTTCAATGGGCTGTCCTTCATCTACCTCCTCTTCCTCCTCCTCATCCCGCTGTTCCCAGAGCCCTCCAGCATCACTATGAGAGGTAAAAACAACAATAAAACATCTGTCTGCTTTCACATTCAGCAGAATCACATTTATGTTGACCAGGGCTTTTGTTCAGGGGAAGTTGTTTATCAATCGCTTTTAATCACATTTATTTACAAATGGTATGATGTTAATAATATATATCATATATAAGACATGTTAATATTAATAACAAATGATCTATTTATTTGTTGTTTTATAAATAAACAAATATTGAAGGAAATTCTAATATTCATTTACAAATGAATACAAACCTGACTATGTAAAGTTGTTATTCTATTTATTAAATGTCCCGCCATCCTCCCTTTCTTTCCTGGCATAATTCATGGTAGGGGGCTCAGTAGTTAGCACTGTTGCCTCACAGCAAGAAAGTTGCTGATTTGAGTCCCAGCTGGGCCAGTTTCTGTGTGGAGTTTGCATGTTCTCCCCATGCTCTCCTTTCCTCTGGGTGCCTCGGTTTCCCCCACAGTCCAAAGACCTGCAGTATAAGTGAACTGAATAAACTAAATTGGCCATAGTATATTAGTGCAAGAGTATATGGGTGTTTCTTAGTATTGGGATACAGATGGAAGGGTATCCGCTGCATAAAACATATGCTGGGATAGGTGGCGGTTCATTCTGCTGTGGCAACTTCTGATAAACTAAGAAATAAGCTAAAAGAAAATGAATGAATGAATTTTGGGGGAGCTCTCGAGACCTGCCTGAGCTCAGACTACCCTCTTTCCTGATGAAACAGAAGGGATCAAGGATCTTCCAAGGCTCAGGGCTCTCTCCCGAGACAGCAAGCCAAACATTGTGTGTGAACTCTTGAATTAATACTATATCACCACTAGTAGAGCAGCAGAAACATTGACCAGAGTCACATTTACAGTATGTTGATCAGGGCTTTTGTTGGGAGGGAAGAACTCATTGATGGGTGTAATGAAGGTGTGCTGATCATGCTGAATAATTGAGCAGAGCATAATGGTAAATCAGTGTTAATCCCCAGAGACCAGCAAGACTAAAGTCTTAGGGAAGAAAAACTCATCAGTGGGATTTATTTTCCCAAGAGGGAATTTAAGCATTGAGCTTTGTTGACTTTATCAATTAAAGATTACGAGGAACTTCAACTTTTTTGATTTCTAATTTAGTTTCTGGAATTTCAGATTATTATATACACTGTTAAAAAAAACTGTAATTTTACCTGCGTCATCCAGGTGGATGCTGCACACTTGTGGTGGATGAGGAGATTCTCCCCATTGTGTTAAGCGCTTTGAGTGTCGAGAAAAGCGCTACATAAATGTCAGGAATTATTATTATTATTATTATTATTATTATTATTATTATTATTATTATTATTAATAATATTATTATTATTATTATTATTATTATTTAACTAACTATTTTACGGCACCCCAGCTGCCAGGAAAAAAAAAGAGTAAAATAACAGCCATTAAATTACAGAAGTTTACCGTTAAATAACAAATATTAAATTACAGAAATTTACCAAAAATTAAAATTTAAGGAAATTTCTGTAATTTTAATATCCATTATTTTACGGTATATTTCTGTTATTTAAAGGCAATTATTTTTTACGTTTTTTTTCTGCACCACAACTCTTTCTGATTTTTTTTTTACAATGTTATGTTACAGCTATTTTAGTTTCATTGAGATTTAATTTTATAATTATTTAGTAAATATAACATACCTTCGGCTTAGTCCCTTTATTGCAACATTCTGTGTAACCTGCTGGTATGGAAATGCTTCTGAGGCCCAGAAGAGGTCACTGGGGAAGGTGGTAACAACAGCCAGTAAGTCGTTGGGAATAAAACTAGAGAGTATTGATAGTATAGGTATACAAAGAAAGAGTACTAAATAAGGCTATCATGATTGTCAATTATGTTACCCTCATGTCTCCGATACAGTGTTCCCAGGTGTGTAAAAAATAGGAAAAAATTATCATTTATACCCCCCAAGCAATTAAGTTTTTAAATTCCTCCCTCAGTTGATGGCTATAAGATTGGATTTATATTTAAAATAGGTGCTCCATGTTCTTAAATGATTTATTTATGTACATGTATATATGCCAAAATGTGAAATGCCGGGAGTCTCTGTAAGTGTATGCTGAAGTTTCCCTACAGGGACAAATAAAGTTAACTAACTAACTAACTTTATTTATCAGGGGTCACCACAGCAGAATGAAGGCCAGCTGGAAGGGCATCCGCTGTGTAAAACATATGCTGGAATAGTTGGCGATTCATTTCACTGTGGCGACACCTGATGAATAAAGGGAATAAGCCACAGGAAAATGAATGAAAAACTATTGACATATAGCCTAAATAAATAAGAAAAATTAATAAATAAATTGATCAATTAATTAATTAATTAATTAATTAATAACACAATTATATTTTAAGCTATTTGCCAAATATATCTAATATTTCTTGATGTTATTGAAATAAGACAACATAAAAAATGTTAAATAAAAAACAAACAGTATAAAAACATTTCGAAAACATTTTAAAATCCCTTCAGATCTCAAACTTTTAAACTACTGAAATTGTAAGTATCATAAATTTATTAATATTTGAATTAACATAATATTTACCCCAAATTATTCACTGCCCTTTATATTTTAAACCCAATGTGCGGTCACTTACACTCACTGGCCACTTTATTAGGTACACCTTACTAGAACCAGATTTGACCCCATTTTGCCTTCAGAACTTCAAAAGCTTCTGGAAATATTGCTCAGAGTTTTTGGTCAGTATTGACATGATAGCATCACGCAGTTTCTGCACATCCATGATGCGAATCTCCCGTTCCTCCACATCCCAAAGGTGCTCTATTGGATTGAGATCTGGTGACTGCGGAGGCCATTTGAGAACTCATTGTCATGTTCAAGAAACCAGACTGAAATGATTCACGCGTTATGACATGGTGCGTTATCCTGCTGGAAGTAGCCATCAGAAGATGGGTAGACGGGTTGTAAAGGGATGGACATCATCAGCAACAATGCATGTATGTTCTCCCCATGCTGGCGTGGGTTGCCTTCGGGTGCTCCGGTTTCCCCAACAGTCCAAACACATGCTCTATAGGTGAATTAGATGAACTAAATTGGCTGAAGTGTATGTGTGAATGAGTGTGTATGGGTGTTTCCCAGTAGTAGGGTGCGGCTGGAAAGACATCCGCTGTGTAAAGCATATGCTGGAATAGTTGGTGGTTCATTCTGCTGTGGCGACCTCTGAAATAGAGACTAAGCTGAAGGAAAATTAATGAATGAGTAATTAGTATGTTAACGCTGTATTCAAACCAACAAGTTAGCTCAGAGTCCTGAAGCTCACCTCAGTGTACAGTATTTGAAATCCGCTCTGCTATACATTGCAGTGAGTAATGGAGATGTCTGCTCTGTTTTCTGGAGGTGTGTTCGGATGTTTGTTTTCTGATTGTTAATTATGCATTAGAGAAGGTTTTCATGGAATAAGATAAAGGAGGAAGAGGGCAGGACATTTTTAAGTGGTCCACTTACTCTCATCAATAGTTATGAACACAGGTCTCTGCTTAGTAAGAGAAACGCATTCTGGGCTTCACACAAATTCATCAGGCCCTGACTGGCATTATGCAAATATTAATTTTATTATGCAACCTCTTTAAAAATGGTATACAGTTGAAGTCAAAATTATTTACCCTCCTGTGAATTTTTGTTTTCTTTTTTTTCAATATTTCCGAAATAATGTTTTACAGAGGGCGCCACGGTGGCGTAGTGAGTAGCATGTTCGCCTCACAGCAAGAAGGTCGCTGGTTCGAGCTTTGGCTGGGTCAGTTGGCATTTCTGTGTGGAGTTTGCATGTTCTCCCCGTGTTGGTGTGGGTTTCCTCTGGGTGCTCCGGTTTCCCCCACAAGTCCAAAAATATGCATTACAGGTGAATTGGGTAAGCTAAATTGTCCGTAGTGTATGTGTGTGAATGAGAATGTGTGGATGTTTCCCAGAGATGGGTTGTGGCTGGAAGGGCATCCGTTGCGTAAAACATATGCTGGATAAGTTGGTGGATCATTCCGCTGTTGTGACCCCGGATTAATAAAGGGACTAAGCCGACAAGAAAATGAATAAATGAATGAATTTTTAACATATTCAGGAATTTTTCACAGTATTTCCTATAATATTTTTTCTCCTGGAGAAAGTAATTTGTTTTATTTCGGCTAGAATATTATTAAATATTATTAAATCAATATTTTCGCCCACTTAAGCTATATTTTTTAAGCAAAGATAAAAGAAATCGTCCGTTAAAAATTTGTTCTTAAAAGTTTCATGTTTAGAAATGTTGAAAAACTTTTTTCTGTTAAGTGAAGTTTTATAAAACTAATTTCGAGAGGATTGAGTACGTTTACATGGACACCAATAATTCGATTTTAATGTGATTAAGACAATACTCGGATTAATTATTATTGTTATTTTTTATTTATTTATTTTTAAATTAATTTAATCCGATTAAGGTCATAATTGAACTTGCTGCGAAACCGATGAGGGCTATTAATAGTGGACGGGAAATCCACAAAATTAGGAAAATACTCATCAACTATGCCACAAAATCAAGTTTCAAGAGTTTTTCAAGCGAGAATGTAGTTATTTTAAAGTCAAATCAGCAGTTTGTGTGTAAGAAAAGCGTGTTTTAAAAATGTTGGAAGCTCCAGGCGGTCAGCGGCAGCTCCACGAACGGCTCCCCCCGAGGGAAGCTTTCTGTTGGCCAGAGAATCTCCGGTTCTACGCCGCTGGATCTAATGTCTTGCTTCTCTGTTGTTAAAACGGGATATATAATTAATCTTTGGTGTATCTAACGGTCAGTCTTTGGATTATTTTTTTCTCAGGTGTATTTTTTTGGCAGATCACAGAGATAAGTTTCTTAATTAATCTATGAGCGTAAATGTAATATTACACTGATCCTGCGTGTTTGGCTGCTTTTGTTTTAAATAAATAAAGCAGAATGTTCTCCTGCCTGTCCTGATATGTGTTTCTTTTCCTAAATTTCCCTACATATTTAACAGCAGAGATTTATGAAATAGGCTCTGGCTGCTTTCTCTTCATAATACGCATTCCTAAAGCGTATTTAATTGATATGGTTCTTTTTATAGGTATAATAATATTAATATTGTATGTTCATTATGAAATTTAAATCGTAGCCCAGCTTTCGCTTTAAGAGATATACGTTAAGAGATATACAGACAGATCCTCCCTCAGCATGCAGATGCTCTCTCTTTCTCTCTCTGCCTGTCAGCTTGTCACAGCTGATTCAGTGGAGGGACTAGAAAATCTAACATCTAAAAACGGACAAAAATTTGGACAAATATTGCCCAGCAAAGAGAAAAACTAGTTTAAATATAGGCCTACCTTGGCAAATGACCATGGAATAAGCGGGATAATCAACGGCTTGCCGTGCTTTAAAGGATTTTAATGCACTTCGCTGCGCTTCATGTGGTCCTTTGCCTCCACGTCGTGCATTAAAATCCTTTAAAGCGTGGCAAGCTGTTGATGATCCCTTATCCCATATATATGCACACACACATACACAATTCACACTCCTTCTTTACCACAATGGACCGGTACATCGACCACATCACTGCTGCCGCTGCACCAATCTGCCTGTCAATCTCACGTTCCATCTTTCCCTCACTCGTGAACAAAACCCCTAGATCACATAAATGAATATATTAACTTGTGATAACATAGCTGTTCAGAAATGTGGATTGTGGTGTGGACATGGATTGTTTTCATTCTAAAATGCCATTTTAAAACTAAAACGTATTAGTGTAAACAGGGCCTTAGTTCACCCTTGCTTACAGGGTTAAAAAGGGCTCTAAATGTTGGTAATAAAGTCAAGTAAAGGTGGCAAAAATGCCATAGTGAATTGAAAATTTATGGTGTTCAGGAGTGCTTCTGTTAGAACAGAGTGTTTTCAGCTTGTTGTCTTGTTTTTGTCTTTAATGGGGATGAAATATGTGAGATGAATGGGGGTTTTGGCAGAGATCTGCACCCGAGGTGCTTGCTAAACTACACATTAACAACCTCTTCCACCAGTTTGGGGGAAATTAGCACAAATTGTTTCGCACACTGTGTTTTATAGAGTAAATCAGGACAAGGCCTATCCCAGACCGAGGACAAAATCCAGTAGTTAGCATCTGGCAGCGCTTCTCACCGTCTGCTTTCTTACGATTATGTCTCACTTGTGGCTAAAATGATCTCCATTAGGAAGCATTACATATGATGGGCCACGCAGCCATGCTCAGGCCTGCGCTGCATCGGAAAATATTGATTGTTGGTAGAGAAAAACACTCTAAAAATACTTTAATACTTCATTTGACCTTGGTGTTATGCTATTTGAGAGTGCTAAAACAAAGAGGCTCTCACAATTAGCTGTCGCTGGTCTTGTAAGAACAAGGAAAAGCGCTTGTGCTGTGGGAAATGAGCAACAGAAGCTCCATTAGCTTCATCTCCAGCAGCTGGAGGTGCTTTATAAAAACCTGTGAAGCAGCCGTGTGTGTAAAACACATGCAGAGTGTGTAAGCAAGTATTTTACAGTATTTTTCACGGCAGCGTCTTGTTGTCACATTTGATTTACATTGTTTGCTGATTTCATTCAACAAAACTAGCATAAGCCGAGTATTTAGAGCAAGTTGTGCTGTTTTGCCTTATGGTGAATGCATTAGGTGACTGTATTTTCATCAATAACGTTACTTGTTGAGCACAAAAGTCACAGGTTCTACAGTAAGTTATGTTTGTTTAAACCAAAAGTTTGCAGTACTGTTTTTGTAATAAATGGAAAGCAAATTACATTTGTCATCTTCTCTTTTTCTGATCCGAAAAATGGTCTGATCCGTGGCTCAAACCATAAGGTGATATGAACTGTAGGATTTGTGATCTGTGTGTGTATGCCCTTTAATTATTCAGATATTTTCCTCATGAATAATCAGAGATATTTACAACGCCATAGATGTGGCGTAGATATTTATATAGATATTATATAGATGTATATAGGTATTTATATAGATATTTATAACATAGATATTTATATTCGCCAACGCTATTGTTGTCTATTGGAAGGAATGCATCAATAGAGTCATAATTTTAGTAGGCATGGGCCGGTTTCAGATTCTGACGGTGCGATAATCTTAGATAAAAATATCACGGTTTCACGATATCACGGTTTTGTGATTACTGCTCTAAAATATGATCTTTTTAAATATCCGGGTAAAAAATAACAACTTTTTCCCCCCCCATTGAACACGGCATATTTTATTTTAACATTCAAAATATTGTCAGGCTAAATAATTATGTGAAATATGTCAGGCTAAATAATTAAAATAAGTCATGGACTTCCGCTGTCTTCATTAGTTTCAAAAACACAGATTTAATATCGACTTGAAAAGGCATGGATATCTTTCTTTTCTTTGGAAATAAAGTAAGTCACTGCACTCTTCAGGTCTGCATGCTGGATGATCGTTTATAAGCGATTTTGTTTTTCAGATATTTCCTAAATCATAGACTGATCACTAACTTTTGATGTAGAGGGTCCTTTTCTGCTGGACATACTGTTGCCCTAAAAAAAACCTCGATAAAATAATCGTAAAAACGCGTAAAAAAACCCTTACAAATACCTTAGGAACGATGAAAGAAAATTTTAACGGTTTTAAAACTTTGACTTTTCAAAACCGCGGTAAACCTTTAAAACCGGTTATCGTCCCATGTCTGCATTTTTTAGTAAAGCTCAGCGCTCCTTTGAAATGAATGTGGGACTAGGGTGTAGTGGAGGACTGGCCATCCGGTGCTATAGATATAGACAGTAGTCAACATTTGAAGTGGTTCAAAACCTTTCATCAAAATTTCCTCAAACTATTCAACAGCACTCATCTTGAGACAATTTTGAAAAACTTTTTTGATCCACTTCAAATGTGGACCACTATCTACACATATATGCATATATCTATGATCAGGAGTTTTGCTACGGAGACATGCAAATGAGATAAATGACGTCAGTACATAATAGCTGGTTATGATCTATTACTGAACCGATAACGAATCGTCCGTGTCTGCATCGCGGTGCACCAAAGAAACAATTAATTTTGACACCCCTATAGTTGACAGGTATGGCTGTTGTCATGTTTGATTAACATTTGTTTACTGATTTCATTCAACAAAACTAGCATAAGCCGAGTATTTAGAGCAAGTTGTGCTGTTTTGCCTTATGGTGAATGCATTAAGTGACTGTATGTATTTTCATCAATAACGTTACTTGTTGAGCACAAAAGTTCACAGGTTCTAAGTTACGGTTGTTTAAACCAAAAGTTTGCAGTACTGTTTTTGTAATAAATATATAATATATAATATATTATATTATATAATATTATAAATATATCATAAATATAAGGTGATACGAACTGTAAGATTTGTGATTCGTTTGTGTTTGTCCTGTAATTATTCAGATATTTTCCTCATGAATAATCATAGATATTTACAATGCCATAGATGTGGCGTAGATATTTATATAGATATTATATAGATGTATATAGATATTTATATAGATATTTATAACATAGACATTTATATTCGCCAACGCTATTGTTGTCTATTGGAATTTTGACACCCCTAGTTGACGGGTATGCCTGTTGTCATATTTCATTTACATTGTTTGCTGATTTTATTCGACAAAACTAGCATAACTAGCAGTATTTAGTGGAGGTTGGTGCTACTCGGGGCTTAGTTTGTGCTGGAACACTGACTGATTTCAGCCCAAACCCTGTCCAAAAGGTTTTTACCTGCACAATCAAATTCAAAACCGCCCAATCTGGCAACTTTTGCTCGCTGGTGTTGTTTGTGGGTGGGATTGGGGGTTTCGAATCTCCCGGGGCTGCGTGCGCACAAATGGGCGGGGCTTATGTTTCGTGTTCACGTCATGCCGAAACGGCTAAAGACTCGTAAGCACGGCGATTCGTTTGAGGAACTATGAGTCGACTCTTTTATAGATGAATCAATAGTTTTAAACACTGTGTACTTTCAGATTTAAGCCTCAGCTGGACATTTCACTTCACTTAGAGCTGTGTTACACACTGCATACAAGCTCATTTTCAAAAACCCATAATAGGGGCTCTTTAAGTAATATGGGGGTGAGTGTTACATTCGCCTGCAGATCACATTTATTTGCGGTTATGTATTTGCATTTGTATGTGGGTGTATCGCTTTACGTGTATCTCACAGGTATTAACAGCATTGGAGGATCTGCATGTGGTGCTGATGACGTCGGTCGCTGGGTTCGCATCACCAATAGCTGGTCGGCGTAGCGTTTAAAAGCCGAGCCCAAACTGCAATGGCGATCTCTCGCTCTCTCTCAATCTCTTTCTCTTTCTCGCTCTCACTCTTTCTCTGGGTCTCAATGAGGACAGTCTCTCTTGCGAGGACTAGTCTGAACGAATGTTTCCTTTGCTTGTGATTTAATGCGCTTGTCTAAGTTCTGAGATTTGAAATTGCAATGTGTTTGCTTGTGAACTTGTCCAGTTAACTGATGCTACTGAGTGATACCTCGGAGAGGGTGTAGGAGTGAGAAAGTCGCGCAATATACATATACAACACTCAGGATCTCTTCTTTTGTATTAGTTTATCAGGTTCAGGAGAGTGTGCTGTTTGGTGTATGTTTTGTTTTTATTTAGAGTAGTTTAGTTAAGACGTTTGGTACGTTGAAGAGGTTTCTTTTCATGTTTTTCCTTTTGATATTTAGTTTAGGTGTTTAATACAGGTAGTGTGTTTTGTTTATTTTTTTTCTTTGATTTAAGCACCTCTATCTACCTCCTCTCCAACAGGTAATTCTTTATTTATTGTAAATATTTTTCTTTCACTGTATAATATATTTTCACTGAAAGTATAGGCAATAAATAATTGCAGTGATATTTGGTTTTCAGTTGTTTCTTTCTCCATCCATTTGTCACACACACACTAAATTATTATATGTTATGTCAGAGACCCTTAGTTTAATATTAACATCTAAAAAAGACGTAACACTTTGTTTGGGTATTACTACACATGTACACAGCGCAAAAGTCCAGCATCTTTAGATTGTCTTTGGTTTTGGCTAAGTGTGGTTGAATGACTTTTGTCCTGGGAGCACTGTACAAACATGGCGGTGGGATTGACGCATGCTCAGGGGCTGTATGCGATATCTAGTGTATATATCTATGTAGAATAATTAACAAAACATTAATTACAGGTAGAGTTCACCTGAAAATGTTGGCTCATTATTGAATCATCATTTTGTCATTTTAAACCATCTTTAAAGAAAGAAGTGCATGAGGATGTGTAAATAATGATGAGACTTTTTCCACGACACCAAACCTGTCCTTGACTTCCTTGAGTAAATAATTGATCAAACTGTTCATCATCATGTCAGACTGAGTTGATTATTGACCCTTGATGGTTGTTTCTGCTGTTGTTTCTGTTTCAGGCCACACGGGGCACTTGCTGAAGTCTTTATGCTGCTGCAGTGTGACCTTCCTCTTCTTTCATATCATCTATCAAATCACCATCCACAGTTTGCTGGCGAGAGGAAGAGTCGATTCCGGGTTCAACTGTAAGTTATGTTGTTATATTATAGCAATGTACCTTTTTAAGGCCATGCTCCATGATAAAATCCAAGGACATTTAATTTAATTTAATTTAATTTAATTTAATTTAATTTAATTTAATTTAATTTAATTTAATTTAATTTAATTTAATTTAATTATTTAATTTTATTTAATTAAATTTAATTTAATTTTATTTTATTTTATTTTATTTTATTTTATTTTATTTTATTTTAT
>CAIGQQ010032929.1:4102040-4115552 GCA_903798035.1 Danio albolineatus
ACCTAAATGCTTTCATACACATGCTTTGAACAATGCTGGAGGCGAACTCTCTGCAGTTGTTATAAAAGTTGGATTAGCCTACAACAAGGGTGCTCAACCCTGCTCCTGGAGATCTAGGCTACCTTCCTGCAGATTTCAGTTGCAACACATATCAAACATACCTGGCTGTATTATCAAGTGCTGTTCAGGTCCTGATTCATTGATTCATGTGTGTTTGATCAGGGTTGGAACTGAACTCTGTAGGAAGGTAGAGCACCCCTAACCTAACCACCTAAGTAAAAAAAAAAACGTTATTAATCCACGGGTCATGTGCGTTCCAAACTGTGGGTTGTGATCTGTGATCCATTACACCCCTAATATACAGTGAGGGAAAAAATGATTTGAACCCCAGCTGATTTTGTAAGTTTGCCCACTAACAAAGAAATGATCAGTCTATAATTTTAATGGTAGGTTTATTTGAACAGTGAGAGACACAACAATAACAAACAAATCCAGAAAAATGCGCTTCAAAGAAAGTTAGAAATTAATCTGCATTTCTATGAATGAAATAAGTATTTGGTCCCCTATCCGTCAGCAGGATCTCTGGCTCCCAGGTGGATCTTATACAGGTAACGTGCTGACATTGGCAGCCCTCTCAGCTCGTTACCTGTATAAAAGAGACCTGTCCACAGAAGCAATTGATCAATCCAGATTCCAAACGCTTCACCATGGCCAAGACCAAAGAGCTTTCCAAGGATCTCAGGGAGAAGATTGTGGACCTACACAAGGCTGGAATAGGCTACAAGACCATCGCCAAGCAGCTGGGTGAGAAGGTGACGACAGTTGGTGCAATTATTCGCAAATGGAAGAAATGAACTGCCAATCTCCCTCGGTCTGGAGCTCCATGCAAGATCTCACCTAGTGGAGTTTCAATGATAATGAGAACGATGAGAAATCAGCCCAGAACTACTCAGGAGGAACTTGTCAATGATCTCAAGGCAGCTGGGACCATAGTCACTAAAAAAACTGTTGGTAACGCGCTACGCCGTGAAGGACTGAAATCCTGCTGTGCCCACAAGGTCCCCCTGCTCAAGAAAGCCCATCTAAAAGCCTGTTTAAGGTTTGCCACTAAACATCTGACTGATTCAGAGGAGGACTGGGTGAAAGTGTTGTGGTCAGACGAGACCAAAATCGAGCTCTTTGGCATCAACTCAACTCGCCGTGTTTGGAGGAGGAGGAACGCTGCCTCTGAGTCCAAAAACACCATCCCCACCGTTAAAATATGGAGTTGGAAACATTATGCTTTGGGGGTGTTTTTCTGCCAAGGGGACAGGACAATTGCACCGCATCAAAGGGAGGATAGATGGGGCCATGTAAGGCAAGGTGAGAACCTCCTGTCCTCAGTCAGGGCATTGAAAATGGGTCGTGTTTGGGTACTCCAACATGACAATGATCCAAAACACACGGCCAAGGCAATAAAGGATTGGCTCAAGAAGCATATTAAGGTCATGGAGTGGCCTAGTCAGTCTCCAGACCTTAATCCCATAGAAAATCTGTGGAGGGAGCTGAAGGTTCGAGTTGCCAAACATCAGCCACGAAACATTAATGACTTGGAGAGGATCTGCAAAGAGGAGTGGGCCAAAATCCCCCCTGAGATGTGTGCAAACCTTGTGGCCAAGTACAACAAACGGCTGACCTCTGTGATTGCCAACAAAGGTTTTGCCACCAAGTACTAAAGCACGTTTTACAAAGGGCTCAAATACTTATTTCAGTCATAGAAATGAAAATAATTTCTAAGTTTTTTTAAAACACATTTTTATGGATTTTTTTTGTTATTGTTGTGACTCTCACTGGTCAAATAAACCTACCATTGAAATTATAGACTGATCATTTCTTTGTTACTGGGCAAACTTATAAGCCCCCCTGTATATTTTTCAGTATTACAGTTAAAAAAAAAATGGAGTAAATCCAATGAATATTTTTTTTCCAGTGTAATTCTTGTTATGTCTTAAACACAAGTGTGAAGCAGCTTAAACTCTCCCTGTGTTAGTGTGTGTTGTTCTCTATCTGTGAATAGAGCTGCTGTACTTCACTCTGCTCAGTGCTGATGTTAGAGAACAGTATAATGCTATTGAGCGTCCTGTGCTCGTCGATACACTCACCTTGCCCCGTCTGCTCTCTTTCTCTTTCTCTCTCTTTTCAGCTGATTTCCACTCAGGACGGGTACAGCACCTCGGAGGTTTGCGTTCATTGTACTTTTGCCAAGTCTTATGCAACTCTGTGTCTGCATATTTTAACTGTAGACAAATATAGTGTGATTGATTTAGGCTTTTAGCGGCTTGTGTTTGTGCGTTGGCTGCTCTTGATGTGGCATGATTCAGTGGCGCAGCAGGCGAAACTTGATCTCTCTGGGTGAACATCACCGTGGATTTAAACTAGATTGAAATGTTTCAGTGAGTTTAAATGAATGTTAATAAGGTCATTTGAACTGAATATTATTAAACAGGTTACATATACTGTAATATTGTGTACAGTTATTTATAATGCTAATATACAGTATATGCATTCTAAATTAATTATTTTAAAATCCAATATATTTCTTAAATATTAGGCAAGGCAAGTTTATTTACAGCATATAGCACATTTCATACAACAATGGTCATTCAAAGTGCTTTACATAAACAAGATTAAAATAAACGAGAAAATAAAACAATTAAAATAATTAAAAATGATTAAAAACAGATTAAAATGTGTTAAAACAGGTTATAGAAGAATGAAAAGGAAAAGAAATACACAATAGTGCGATCTGTGGGATGTAGCACAGTGCTCATTCAGTAAAGGCACAGCTAAACAGATGTGTTTTCAGTCTTAATTTGAATGTGCCTAATGTTGGAGCACATCTGATCATTTCTGGAAGCTGATTCCAGCAGCAGGGGGCGCTGTTATTAGCTGAAGATTGATTCTCCCTACTTTGACTGAACTCTTGGATTTTCTAGTTTATGTGATCCTAAAGATCTGAGTGATCTATTAGGTTTGTATTCAGTGAGCATATCTGTAATGTATTGAGGTCCTAGGCCATTTAATGATTTATAGACAAGTAATAATACTTTTAAATCTATTCTGAATGTAACTGGAAGCCAGTGTAAAGACGTGAGGACAGGTGTGATGTGCTGTGATTTTCTGGTTGTGGTCAGAATCCTGGCAGCATCAGAATCCTGGCAGCAGCCTTCTGTGTATATATACAAATATATTTAAATAGTATTAACATATATAATGTTAAGTATATATATATATAAGTATATGTATATATATATATATATATACACAGTTGAAGTCAGAATTATTTGCCCCCCTTTGATTTTTTTTCTTTCTTTTTTTCTTTAAATATTTCCCAAATTATGTTTAACAGAGCAAGGAAATTTTCACAGTATGTCTGATAATATTTTTTTCTTCTGGAGAAAGTCTTATTTGTTTTATTTCGGCTAGAGTAAAAGTTTTTAAGTTTTAAGGTCAATATTATTAACCCCTTTACGTAATTTCTTTCCAATTGTCTACAGAACAAACCTTCATTGTACAATGACTTGCCTAATTACCCTAACCTGCCTAGTTAACCTAATTAACCTAGTTAAGCCTTTAAATGTCACTACGCTGATAGAGGTGTCTTGAAAAATATCTAGTCAAATATTATTTACTGCATCATGGCAAAGATAATAAAAATAAAATAAATCAGTGATTACAGATAAGTTATTAAAACTATTATGTTTAGAAATGTGTTGAAAAAAATCAGTCTCACTTTATATTAAGTGGCCTTAACTATTATGTACTTACATGTAAATATAATTACAATGTACTTACTGTGTTCATAATGTATTGCAGAACACTTCTGGTGCTCTTGAGGTGGGATATGGGTGTGGTTAGAGACCGGTTTGGTGGTATCGGTAGGTTTAAGAGTGGGTTAAGGTGTAAGGGATGGCAACAGTGTAATTACAGATGTAATTACAGAAATAATTACAGATGTAATTACATGCAGGTATTTAATCAAGCATAAGTACAATGTATAAACATGTATTTACACAATAACTACAATGTAACTAATTATTAATTACAGTGTAAGTACATACTGTATTAGTTAAGGCCACTTAATATAAAGTGGGACCAAAAAAATCTTCTCTCCGTTAAACAGAAATTGGGTAGAAACATAAACAGAGAGGCTAATAATTCTGACTTCAACTGTGTGTGTATGTGTGTGTGTGTATATATATATATATATATAATTTTATATTGTTATATATAGTATTTTTACATAAAAATATATATTATATATATTTCTTACTATTATTGTTATTATTATTTATTAATTTTTTCAAAAATGTCAATTTTTTTCACTAATTATTGTAAGGAAATTTACTGTACCCTAACCATTCTCTACCATATCTGTAATTAAAATAAGTTATGCGTTTTAAAATCTATTAGAGTTTGTTCATTAGTATTAGCATGTAATATTAATAATGGAAAAAAATTAGCCTCTTATTGTAAAATATTTGTGTGTGTGAGTGTTCTGATTATGAGATTTTGAGACATAAATTTAATAATTCTTTAATTTTATGTATACTAAAAACAACAGCAAGATGATAACCTAACTACTGTATGACGCCCATAATAAATAACAGCAAGGTGATAACCTAACTATGATGCCCTTAACTCCCCTCAGTGCCATCATGAAGTTTAATTTGATTATGTGTAAAGAAATATTAGATGCTGTATTTTATGCACTGTATGACCTGATTTTTGTGCTATTTTAAAGGTGTTAGTGGTCACCTCCAATGGGACGTCGTTTGATTATGTGTCCGCCGTGCCCATCGAGAATGGACCGGTCAGTCTGGACATTTACTCCACTCCTCAGTACAAAGTGGATCAGTCTGTCGAATATGACGGTGAGGTTTGTTTCCATGTTCCAGGGTGTCCACAGAGCCTTAAAATGGCTCAACTTTCAAAACAAAATTACAGGCCTCAAAGTGCAAAAGAAAATCTGGTATTGGACCGATAAATGCTCGTTATCGATATCATTACAGCTGTCGATATATCATAGATTCCTAGTTTCTGCTTAAGTGATCAAGTAGAAATGACTGTAATTTTACTGCTCCTCACAGAGAAGACAGATGAGAACACTAATGAGGTGCTGGACTCACAGCTGGAGGAGGAAGAGGAGAAGACAGATGAGGAAGAGGAAGCAGAGGAGGAAGAGGAAGAGCAGGGCGGACCACCGGCAGCTCTCGTTAAAGTGTTCAAGTTCGTCATGAAGCAGAGCTACATCTGCGCCCTCATCGCTATGATGGTATAATATTGACAAAAGTCATTCATTCATTCATTTTCCTTCAGCTTAGTCCATTATTTATCAGTGGTGGCCACAGCGGAATGAACCGCCAGCTATTCCAGCATATGTTTTACACAGCGGATGCCCTTCCAGCTGCAACCCAGTACTGGGAAACATCCATACAGTATTCACACCAGAGCAGAGATGCCCAAACTAGGGTCCCAAAGTTGGCCCATTCTAACCTTTGATTTGGCCCACCGTTCCATTTGAGAAGAGAGGGAGAATGATGGGTTGGTGGTCAGGACGAATATCTTTGAAAATATTGTCATTTCGAATGTAACGTAACCTTTTGTTTGTTTGTTTTGTCTTTAGTTTTGTATATTCATCAGATTTAAAAAAATAAATAAATACTGTCATTCGACGGATATCATGCAATGCACAAGACATCAGTGAGCAAATCAATGCAAAGGCAGGTGCAGCTTATGCCGAGTTCAGACTGCATGATTTTCAAAGTAGTCGAGTCACAGATGTGTTCACACTGCATGACTATCTGGGCTAGCGGTTTGTCGCTGCTTTGTTTACACTGCAAGATGGATCGGCGACAGGGAGTTTCACACTGCATGACTTCAAAATAGGAAGAATCGCCGACAACTTTGTCCATACTACGTCTCACACCCAAAAACACGTCATATATCTTTAGTTATTAACTACATAACGAGAAAGAAGCCTTTAATGGGGTAGAAATGTACATTTTTGCTCACCTGGCTTTGAAGGGAATTAGCAATTTCTCCTCAACTGTTTTATTGTTTGACCGGGTTGGGTTGTGATATTGCTCACATGACACGTCAAACAGACACAGGGGCTCCTGCCAAATTTACACAAATTTTCCCGCCATTTCTTGGGTCGGAATAAACTGAAATTAAGCGCTTTTACCTTCTCCCTCAACCTCCCGCTGGCCTGCAGGTACCCACACTAGTGGATGCTGCTCTTTCATTGGCTAAAGGCGATCGCCAATGTTATTTTCAGTCAAAACTCATTTCACACGGCATGATTTGAATCGCTGACAGCTCCAGATATTCAGCACGCCAAATATCTCCCGGGCATCGGCGACTCATCGGCGATTCTCTCAGATCGCGTCTTTGATAGTCCATATTGTGTGATTGTCACTCGTGATGAGCACCGATTTGCCTGATTTCAGGCATTTCTCTGCGATTTCTCAAAACAGGTCGGCAAGTCAAAATCGGGGCTGAAATCATGCAGTCTGAACTCGGCATTAGTGTATTCAGCATTGAACTACATTGAAGGCCGTCTTCCGGTGGCGTTATAGTCATGTGATAGGGGCTTGACGAATAAGGAAAGGATACACAATGACCCAAAAGCCCCAATCAAGTAGTGAAGCTCAGCAGCCACGTCTCTGTTTTTAGACGTCTGCGTTTTCCCCCTCCACACTGAGACGGAGCAGCAGCGTTTCAGAATGAAAACGGCCTCTCCAGCGTTTCCAAAACGCTCAGTTTTTGGGGCTCGAAAACTCCAGCATAGTGTGGATCGTAGCAAAACTTATGTGCTTTAAAATGAAACACATTAGTGTAAACAGGGCCTCAGTTCCTTCCAATGCAAACTTCATACAGATATGCCAACTGTTCCAGCCAGGACTCGAACCACCGACCTTCTTGCTGTGAAGCGACAGTGCTAACCACTGAGCCACCATACCACCCAATTAAAGCAGTTTTTTTATAATTCTCCATTTCTAACGATGTGAGAAGTTCAAAGGTTAATTATAGAACTCCATTTTTTATTATTTCATTAAAGTATTACTTTTCAATTTCCCAGGGATGGGTTGCGGCTGGAAGGGCATCCGCTGCGTAAAAATATACTGGATAAGTTAGCGGTTGATTCCGCTGTGGCGACCCCGGATAAATAAAGGGACTGAGCCGAAAAGAAAATGAATGAATGAATAATTACTTTTCAATTTTGAAAAGCATTTGTTTGAGTACGAATATAAATCATAGCGTCTCATCAATGTTTCTTCTTTCCTAAGGCGTGGAGTATAACGTATGTCAGCTGGCTGACGTTTGTCTTTCTGATCTGGTCCTGCACTCTCTGGATGGTACGCGACCGGAGGAAATACGCTATGCTGACTTCGCCGTTCATGGTGGCTTACGGGAACTTCCTGTTGGTCCTTCAGTATATCTGGTGCTTTGAGAAGTTGGAGCCGGTGTCTGGTTTCTTTGTGAAAATGGAGGTGCCTTTCACTGAACTAAGCACCAAGGTAAAGATCACTCCATTATTTACTCGTTTGTACCTTCTCACTTCAGTTTGTTCTCCAGTCCAGGTCAGATTTGTACTTTTTCAATGTAATAAAGAAGCATGGTTTATTTTTATTTCTTTTAAATATGAAGTAATACTTTAATTTAGCTGTAACGGATCATAGGGAACACAAAGGCGGATTAACAGAAAGAATGGATATTTAATGATACTTTAAACAAACAGTGTAAAGGAGGTTGTTCAGAACAGAAATATCATCAATTCCTAAGGATGGCTGACGTGAAACTAACGTTTAAACACAGTGTCGAGATCCCGAAGCGCAAGTGTATTGAAACACTGCGCCAAAGCAGTGTTTCGATACACCCTATTTTTTTACCTCACAAAAGTATATATATATATAAATATGTCTTTGTTGTTGTTTGTTAATAATAATTTACTAATTAATATTATTATCTTATTTCCCACCATTTGATTTACATTTGGTTATTATATATTATTTTCTGTTTTTATTATAATAGGCCTGCAAGTAGGCTATACAAAATAATGACATAAAATGAAATTTAAAGATCAAACAGGCTGCAAAAATCAGCAGCAAAAAAAAAAAAAAAACATTTGCAGTACTTCCTCAATGATAGCTTTATAATTAATACTTTAAATATGGGTTTAGCTTTAAAATGTTTCTTTAGAACTTTTTATTCTATTTTATTATTATTTTTTGTTTTGTGTTGTTTTGTTTTGTTGTTTTGTTTTGTTTTGTTTTGTTTTGTTTTGTTTTGTTTTGTTTTGTTTTGTTTTGTTTTGTTTTGTTTTGCTTTGTTTTGTTTTGTTTTGTTTTGCTTTGCTTTGCTTTGCTTTGTTTTGTTTTGTTTTGTTTTGTTTTGTTTTGTTAAGCCAGGACCAATATTTCATTGCTCAATATTATTAGTCGTTTTTATAAAAGGGGAAAAGTAAACTTATATGAAAAGGTTTGCTTTCTTACTGGTTTAGTTAGACTTACTGTAAAGCATGACCGAGTGTATTTCCTGGAAATAAATACTCTGCAACGACGGACATTTTGATAACTGCTTTTTGATAACTGCTGCTGCGGGCGCACACTGGTTTCTTGAGTCCAGTTATAGCAGCCACTCGTCTGAGACTGCGCTTCGAGTATTAGTCCATTCAGCATGATTCCGCGTTCTGTTACTACATGTACAAGTAAAAAAAATGTTTCGTTTTTTTTTTCTTTCTTTTTTTTTACTACGAGCTTAGTAAGCCTACCTGGACGGTTCACATGGTAGTGCTGAAATAAGGGACTTTCCTGGAAACATTGGGACATCTGATGAGCCTTATGGATGACTAAAACATGGCTATTCTGATTGGGTTACAGCCACTCCGAGCCCCAGTTTAGCACCGGCGTCACTGTTTTTAAACAGCAGCGAACCGAAAGGAATACTTCACATGATCGACGAAAGAAAGCATAACCCAAATAGGCGTTTCCTGCATCCTAGCGCAAATGAATTCTTCAGCCAATCAAGGGCCTCCTTCTTCCGTGGGCCCTGGGGATTCAGCCCCACTTAGCCCTTATGTTAATCTGGCTCCGCCTGGATGATGGAAGCTTCAGCGGTGCTTCTGACTGAGCCGAGCCCAGTTTGATGAGCTGTTGTCCAGTGTCAGCAAGAGGATGTCATAATCACGTCCCTACAAGAGCAAGCTCCTGATTGGTTAACGCGGTGCGAATGTCTGCTGAAGTTCTGATTTTTTACCTCGATACGCTTACTGCCGCTTCATTCGCCCGAATTGTGTCATTTGCGCCGCCCCCTCCTGTCTCCCCTGACACCCACATTGCATTCGAGCCTGAGCACGCTTATGTCAATCTACGACAGTTTACGTTTATTAGAAGTCAAGTAAAGTCAAGTCTCATCTTCAGTTTCGGGCTCAAGTGAACCGCTCTCAGGCACACCTCTTCCAACCAGGCCAGGGCCGGCCAACTGAACTGCACCTGAGCCCGATTCAGAGCACTTACACTTCGGGAAAATGGGCCTGGGCACGGTTCGGATAGCATAGTGTGAGTGCACCCTTAACATATAAATCACTCGTACTTGATGCTTCATCCGTGTCTGGTTTTAACGCAGCATTGCTAAGAACATTTATAATGTTATATAAACAAACAAACAAACAAACAAACAAATAAATAAATAAATACAAATTTCCAGTTATTTTTTTCTGTTTATTTATATTGTTAACACTCACATGTGGATCTCAATATGTGATCTTAAATTACATGAAATTTACATACATCACTGCCATTGTGTACTAACTATACATAGTACTCAATCTTTGTTAAATTATAAAAAGATTTTATACATTTGTTTAGTGTTGTTATTATTAACAGTAGTTAATACACTTTTTAAAAATTAATATACAACTATATGATAGTTATGACTTCATAACCTCTCACTGTGAAAGAGCCATATGTAACATGATTAATGTTTACATTTCAGCCCTTTGTTCCGGTTTGTGCCACTGTATGTGTTTGCAGGTTCTGTGTCAGCTGAGTTTCTGGCTGCTGCTCAGACAAACTTTAATGGAGAGACAAGAAAGGAAGGAGGAAGAAGCAGCACTTTCTGACATCAAAGTAGATGAGCAGAAAAAAGGTGATTTATTTATTAGAGTCTAAAAACTAGCGCTTACTAAAACACCATACAAATGAGTAGGGATGCAGAGATTTAAGATTTTGGTTGTACAATTATAGGAATAATCCCGGTTATCATGATTATTATGCATTTATTAATTTCAAAACACTACTAGTTTAACACTTTAAAGTGTTATTTATTGCTGCGCTGTAGCCAATTATTCATTCATTAATTTTCTTTTAGGCTTAGTCCCTTTATTAATCTGCCCTTCCATCACTGGGAAACATCCATACACACCCACTCACACACATACATTACGGACAATTTACCTTACCCAATTCACCTATACCACATATCTTTGAACTTGTGTGGGAAACCGGAGCATCCGGAGAAAACCCACTTGAACATGAGGAGAACAGCAAACTCCACATAGAAATGACACAGCACAAAATAATAATAAAAAACAAGCAATCGTCCATTTCTCTTTGGACTTAAATGTAAGTGAAAAAAGTCTTTGACATTTAAACGTAAGTAATAATTTTACACTGAAAATAAAAAAACAATGAATGAATAAACAAATAAATAAAAATAAAAAGTTAATAATTAAGAATAAAAAGTTTTTATCTAAAATGGGTGCCTTTGAAAACACTGTCAGTTGAGTTTATAGGGAAGGCGGTGGACGGGTCAATCTGTGCTTTTGAAAACACTGTCGGTTGGGTTTAGGGAATGCGGTGGGCGGGTCAATTTGTGCAGTTAAAAACGACTGTCGGTTGGGTTTAGGGAAGGCAAGGGGTGGGTCAATCTGTTTGTGAAAACACTATTGGTTGGGTTTAGAGAATCGTTGGGTGGGTCAATCAGCATTTGAAAACACTGTCTGTTGAGTTTAGGGAAGGCGAGGTGTGGGTCAATCTGTGCTTGTGAAAACACTAATGTTGGGTTTAGGAAAGGCGGTGGACGGGTCAATCTGTGCTTTTGAAAGCACTGTCAGTTGAGTTTAGGGAAGGCGAGGGGTGGGTCAATCTGTGCTTGTGAAAACACTATCGGTTGGGTTTAGGGAAGGCGAGAGGTTGGTCAATCTGTGCTTTTAAAAACACTGTCAATTTGGGTTTAGGGAAGGGGTGGGCAGGTCAATCAGTTCTTTTGATAACACTGTCGGTTGGGTTTAGCAAAGGTAGTTAGCGAGGGAAGTGTTCGATTAGTCAGTCAGTCAACAATGGCCTCTGGTGGATTTACATGAGAGCAGCAGGTGCAATTGGCACTCGCTATAGCACTTTGAGATCTTAAAAAGCATACACAGTGGCCTCTTGTGGATTTGTGAAAACAAAAACTTCAAATTAAAACGTACCTCCTGGGATGTATTTCGCGATCTCCAGAAATGTATAGAGGGTTGCGTATCAATATTGAGCCTGGGTTGCCTATTATTACAGTTATGGTTGTTTATTATACAGTAGTATAAGTAGGCCTTTTATCAAAAAAAGTTTTTTTTTATTAATCACATCCAACATAAAAGTTTGTTTTGACCTAATAAATGAGTGTGTATTAAATAGATTTACTCTTATATGTGATATACACACGGAAAATAAAAAAGTGCACATTTCAAAGCACTTCATGGGATCTTTAAGAAATAACTTTCAATGTGTTTTTAGTGCAAGAAAAGAGCGAAGAGGAAGTGGATGAGAATGACCTGATGCAAGTACTGGGCAAGCTGGTGATGGCTCTCCTGGTCAAATACTGGATCTACGTCTGTGGAGGAATGTTCTTCTTTGTCAGTTTTGAGGGAGATATGGCCACTTACAAGATCATCTACATGATGATGCTGCTGTCCTGCGTCGCTCTGTACCAGGTCCACAACTGGTCCTCATTTATCTTTCTTTCTTTGCATTAATTTATCAAATTTTTGGCCTAAAAAAAGATGAAGCCTATTTTGTTGTGAATGAAGCTAATGATTTCATTCTCTTCAGGTACATTATGAATACTGGCGCAGGATCCTGAAGTATTTCTGGATGTCTGTGGTGGTTTACACTATGCTGGTGCTCACCCTTATCTACACCAGCCAGTTTGAGGACGGCATCCCGACCTGGACAAAGATGACCGGCCTGGACAAAGATGTGTGAGTTTTGATGCAGACCTATTGACAAGGGAGTGCAGCCATTGGCATCTTTTTGGCTTGAGACTTCCGGCCTCATTTACTTTCATTGATTTTTAGATGTTAAAAACAGCTGGTTATGCTGCCTAATGTTGCAAACACACTTGTTTGTAGAGCAAGTAGTATGACCAGTTTCTGCCATTTGTTATTCCTAGTCATTTCTCCTGTAGGAAACTGAATCAGAAGTTCTAAAACAATCGCAAAAGCAATCGATTAAAAAAAATGCACATAAACTACGATGGAAAAACTTTTACTGAATGAATTTAAGTATGTGCTTTAAAAAAAGTCATGTAATTTTGTTGTGAGAGATCATGTGATGATAAAAGTGCAACATAGGCTCATTCTGAAAATGTAGCCCTATATACATTTCTTTAATTTGCGAATTATGTAGCCAGAAGTACATATGGCTGCATTTCGTCTTTAAAATTAACACTACAGGGCGGTATGACTGGTATATCCTTTTCACGCTTACCAGTTGACCGCTTACCTTTAGCTTTACCGCTGTTACCAGTTTGTCCAGTAGCTCGTTAAGTATGTTGGTGGACTTAAAACGCAGAGAGGAGTTGACCACAATGATGAGGTGTGAGTCCGGTGAAGAACGGTTCCAGATAGCAGGTAACACAAAAATAGAAGCCAAAAAATTAAATGAACAAGTAAATAACACGGTGAGAATGTGGTAAAATCTGAAAACATGGTAAAAATCAGACGAGGGCTTTTGTTTTCCTGGATTGCTTTTTAAAACTGTTGGTTGGGTCTAGGGAAGTGGGTGGGCAGGTCAGTCGGTGCTTTTGAAAACACTATTAGTTGGGTTTAGGGAAGGAGGAGAGCAGGTCAGTCGGTGCTTTTGAAAACACTATCAGTTGGGTTTAGGAAAGTGGGTGTTCGGGTTGGTCGGTGCTTTTGAAAACACTTTCGGTTGGGTTTAGGAAAGGAGGAGGGCGGGTCAGTCGGTGCTTTTGAAAACACTGTTGGTTGGGTTTAGGGAAGTGGGTGTTCAGGTCAGTCGGTGCTTTTGAAAACACTTTCGGTTGGGTTTAGGGAGGGAGGAGGGTGGGTCAGTCTGTGCTTTTGAAAACACTGTTGGTTGGGTTTAGGGAAGTGGGTGTTCGGGTTGGTCGGTGCTTTCGAAAACATTTTCGGTTGGGTTTAGGAAAGGAGGAGGGCGGGTCAGTCAGTGCTTATGAAAACACTATTGG
>CAIGQQ010032929.1:4115562-4133267 GCA_903798035.1 Danio albolineatus
CGAAAACACTATCAGTTGGGTTTAGGGAAGGAGGAGGGCGGGTCAGTTGATTGGTCAGTCAGTCAGTCAGTCAGTCAGCCGACAGTGGCCTTAGAAAAATTAGAAATTTTAAAAAGCTTACACAGCGGCCTCTGCTGGATGCGTAAAAGCAATAACTGCGAAAAAATTTACCTCCTGGGACGTATTTGGCACTCTCCAGAAATGTATATGGGGTACATTTTCAGAAAGAGCTTGGGTTGTAAAAATCGATGCAATGGACAGCATTAATGGACAATGCAGCGTTGAACAGATTGTAAAACATCTGCGTTTTGGTCATTTCTAAAATGTCTCAGCTAAAGATCATTATCACAGTGGTTAATTATTATTACTATATTATTATGACTTCCATACCTGCCTTGAGCATCTGTCTGTGCTCCCAAAGAGCACTGCATTGCATTCACTGTGTTTCAGCTTCATCCTCTGAGGTACAGGCCATTTATTAAAGAAGAAAGTAATTTCTTTCCTTTTTTGCTGTCAGTTTATCAGGAACTGTCGATTTTGTTCTCTTTGATCAATTGGATGGAAGCGCTGCATTATTTGCAAATATTTCATGTGATATTCCAGCTTTGTGCATACATTTAATTGGCAACTTTGGATGGAAACATAGCTAATGTTACTACTTCTTAACCTTTTTGAGTTGCTGGAAATAGTCCTACAAAAAAAGTAATAGAGCAGCATAATCTCTTTTGTGTGTTTGTTTGGGTCAGACTGAAGGATATTGGTCTGGAGAAGTTCAGCCTCTCTGATTTGTTCACACGTATCTTCATCCCGACATCCTTCCTGTTGGTGTGTATCCTGCACCTGCACTACTTTCATGACCGTTTCCTGGAGCTGACGGATCTGAAAGCAGTGGTCAGCAAACAGGAGAGCACCATTTACAGGTGAGAGAGATCAAGAGGAGATTTTAGGTGAGGTGTAACATTAGAAATCTCTTAGATGAGGCACACTTGAATTCAAGTCTGTTTATTCTTTGTTCTATTCATCTATCTATTTGTCTGTCTGTCTGTCTATACATACAACCCCTAATCATAAAAAGTTGTGACAGTACGGAAAACGCAAATAAAAAAGAAAGTAGTGATTTCCAAATTTACCTTGACTTGTATTTCATTGTAGACAGTATGAACACACAATATTTCATGTGTTGTCTAGTCAACTTCATTTCATTTGTAAATATAAATCCTTCCCTGTCATTCAGACCTGCAACACATTCCAAAACAAGTTTTGACAGGAGGTGATTGTAATTATGATTGGCTACATAAGCAGCATCCAAGAAAGGTCTAGTCCTTTAGGAGCAAAGATGGGCCGAGGATCGCCAGTTTGTCAACAAATAAGTGTGAAAATGGTTGAAATGTTTAAAAACAATGTTCCTCAAAGAAAGATAGGAAGATATATAAATATTTCACCTTCAACAGTTTCAAGGAATCTGGAGGAATTTCAGTGCGTAAAGGATAAGGGATGCAAACCTAAGCTGAACTACCATGATCTCCGATCCCTCACACGGCACTGCGTCAAGAATCCTCATTCATCTATAAGTGATATCACCACATGAGCTCAGGACAACTTTGGCAAACTTTTGTCAAGTACCACAAAAATGGCAGTTAAAACTGTACTGTGCCAAAAGGAAGTCCTATGTTAACAGTGTCCAGGAGTGCCTTCGACTTCTGGGATGGACCATCACACAGTGGAAATGTGTACTATAGTCAGATGAATCAGTATTTCAGGTGAATCAGTATTTCAAAAACTGGTATGGTACGGTTCGGTACGCTTGTAGACAATGGAAACGGCCTTAAAAGCGTACCATACCGTACCGTACCACTCAGTGAAAACGGGCCATAAACGTCTTTTAAGGGTTGTGAAAAGAAATAACATTAAGTGGTAAAATGCTTTACTGTTACAACTTTCTTGAAATGTGTTGCAAGAACCAAAATTGGAACATTTTTTTTTTAAACTATGAAAATCATGAGGAACACATTAAGTGGAGTTTATTCATAATTAAATTTCGAGAGGATCACGTGTTTATGATTGCTAGCAGCTGACCTGCATTATCCAATTCACAACGCACCAATCAGACGATTCCTAAGTTACTATAAATACCCTTGGTTGCATATCACAGCTATCTTCGCTTTGAAGGATCCCCCCTTTCACCCCTGTTCCTTCTCCTTTCTAGATGGGTGGCACGGCGGCCCAGTGCTTAGCACTGTTGCCTCACAGCAAGAACGTCCCTGGTTTCAGTCCTTACCGAACCAGCCGACATTTCTGAGTTTGCAGGTTCTCCCCGTGCTTGTGAGGGTTTCCCCTGGGTTCCCCGGTTTCCTCCCACCGTCCAAAAACATGCAACCTAAGTTAATCAACTAATCCAAATAGACACCATAGATATACTTCTAGTAAGTAGCTATCTCCTAAGAACAATCACTATCTGTCCTTCAGCTACTCCAGCAGGGGAGTTCTCAAGATCTACCCGAGCTCACACTACCCTCTCGCCTTGCAACGGAAGGGAGCCCCGGGCTCGAGGATCTTATGAGCTCGGGGCTCTCTCCCGGGACAGCATGCCAAACTAGCTATATAATCAATCATCAGCTGAGTGAGAACTCTTGAAATAGTGTTTGCTGTGTTGTCTGCAATGAAATACAAGTCAAAGTCAATGTAGAACTACTCCTTTTTTATATATTTGCGTTTACCTGTTCCAACTTTATCTGACTTGGGGATGTCCATCAAATACACACAATTGTTTATTGTTAGCTCTTACATCATTGATACAATAATTAATTGCAGAGTAATGTTGTGTATACCGTTATGCAGTGGTTGTTTAATGTCTTGTAACCCTGACATTGTGTCCTCATTTGTTTCATTCCTCATGTCATACCAGTTTCCTTTATGTCATTTTATTGAATCTGAATCAGTAAATCAGTCATGTTTAATCATCTTCTTGGTTATCCATTTCATTAATCATCTTTTTTTTTTGTTCATCAGTGTATAGCACATTTGACTACATTGGTCTCCATTCTAAAAAGCGCTGTAGAAATGATGATTTGACATGATCCAGAGATTCTGCCAGTCATCTTTAATAATTTAGATCCTCTTCTTGTGTTAATCATGTGCTCACATCTTTCCCCTGCCATCCTCATGTCACAGCTATGCTAAAGTCAGTGGTCGTATCTATCTGATCGTGGATAGGTGGGTGACTGCTTGTCTTTCTCTGGCATCCATGGAAAATCGCAACCAATGTTTAACCTCTCCCTCATTATCCCACAGTCCCTCTCCTCTCTCTCTTCTTACTAATCCTGTCTGCCAGTGCACCGTTTCCTCACTTTTCCACTTTTCTAACAGTTGTGCACCAATAGATTCCTGGATAATCAATAAACAATGACTTCATTTCCTGTCTATAACTTTGTTTTAAATGTTACAGAAGTCAACATGAAGCATCATTTTATTTCTGTGAGCTAATTTAAGAGTGAGAATTGAAAGACTGGAGTGTTCATTATTATCGATTTACATATTTATTATTATTATTATTTATTATTCTATCTATCTATCTATCTATCTATCTATCTGTCTGTCTGTCTGTCTGTCTGTCTGTCTGTCTGTCTGTCTGTCTGTCTGTCTATCGATCTATCGTTCTATCTATCTATCTATCTATCTATCTATCTATCTATCTATCTATCTATCTATCTATCTATCTATCTATCTATCTATCTATCTATCTATCTATCTATCTATCTGTCTATCTGTCTATCTATCTATCTATCGTTCTATCTATCTATCTATCTATCTATCTATCGTTCTATCTATCATTCTATCGTTCTGTTGTTCTATCTATCTGTCTGTCTGTCTGTCTGTCTGTCCGTCCGTTCATCCATCCATGGTTCTAACTATTCATCCATCCATCCATTTGTCATCTGTCTGTCATCTATCCCTCCATCCAACCCTGCTGCCATCCCTACCTTCATCCATCTATCCGTCAACTCTGTTATCTATCACTCCTTCTGTCCCTCCCTCAAACCATCCATCCAACTATTCTCACTATCCATCCAACATTTTGTAATTGCCAGAAGTAAATATTAAAATGCTAAATGGGGTGGTTTTTGATGTTTTCATGTTGACTTTAAATCTCTGCCTGCTCAAATAAAGATAATACTGACAAGTTCCCTCACACGTGACGCTCTATAAAACAAATTGATCATCTTTTTCCTGAGCATGTGTCTGAAATGCACGGCCCCTTCATTCCTTAAAGCATCTCCAAATCTCTTCTTCATCTCATCCTGTCATTCTTACTCTGTACTGCTGTTAAGTGTCGACTGTTTTCTTTTATTGATTTCCCTATGTTTCCATTCTGTAACTTACTTCAACAGCATCAAGCAAAAAATATCTTCTTCTCAGAGCAAGTAAGTGTGGTAAAAACATGGTTAAGCTTTGACATGAAACCTCACCATGCAAGCGTTTGATAGCAACACGGTGCTCTGGACGAGACTAAAGCCACTAAAGTCTGACTGCTGAATATTAATTTGTTTTTTTATGATCACATTGATTGATGTATGGCAGACACATGCATTGCTTCTGACACTGTAATGCAGTAATGCACACTGCATCTATTATTACACCCAAACCCTGCCTGTGGAGTCCTGACTCAAGGTTTATGCTGGTTATAAGGCACTAACTTTTAAACAACCCAGATAGTTGTTTAACCCAAACTAAACTAACTTGATCAGCATGTGATCTGCATTCTGAGGAATATATATATGGGTGATTCATCAATTAAAGGAACTTTTTTGTATTCTGACTGTGTAAAAAATGTATTGCTGGCTACTATGTTTTATCAGGGAACTTTTACAGCCAACTCAACATCAGTCAAAACTAACTGAACTTATTAAGTTAAACTTTGTATAACTAAAAAAATGTAACTGAATCCTGATTAACTCATTCATTTTAGTTTTTTACAGATTTTTACAGAAAGCATTTAATTTTATTCAATTTTATAATATTTTATTTTATTATTGGTTTGTATTTGATATTTGTTTTTTACTTTTTGGATTTTAAGTGTTGTTTATTTTGTAAGAATTCAAAATATTGTTTTTACAATCATAAAATCATTTAATTTAATATTTTTTTTTCATATTTAATTTTATTATTGGTTAGTATTTGAAATTTTATTTATTTTTGTTTCTTTTCGAATGTTAATTATTGTTAATTTTGTAAGTTTTCAAAATGTTCTATAATTTGATTTGATTTGATTTGATTTTATTATTGGTTTTTATTTGAGTTTTTTTTGTAACTTTTTTTGGATTTTAATTAATGTTAATTTTATTATTGGTTAGTATTTAAGATTTTATTTATTTATTTTGGTTAGTTTTTGGTTAATTTAATTAATGTAAATTTAGTAAGAATTAAAAAAAATTCTAATGTTATTTAATTTTATCATGTTTTTTTTAATTATTGTTTAGTATTTGGGATTTCTTTCTTTTTTACTTTACTTTTTAATTGATGTTAATTTTGTAGAAATCCAAAAAAATACAATCTCATGTAATTTATTTTTATTATATTTTATTTTATTATCGGGTAGTATTTAAGATTTTATGTATTTGTTATTTTTTTTTTTTTATTTTAATTAGCTAATACATAAGAATTCAAAATAATGTTTTGCAATCTCATTTAATTTAATTTTATCATATTTTTTGTTATTATTGGTTAGTGTTTTTAGATTTTTAAAATATTTTTTTTACTTTTAGTTTTAATTAATGTTAATTTAATTCTAAGTACTCAAATGTTTTACAATCTCATTTAATTTTATATTATCATATTTTGTTTTGTTATTGGTTAGTTTTTGAGATTGTTTGTTTTATTTTATTTTTGCACTTTCTTGAATTTTAATTAATGTTTTTTTTGTAAAAAAAATTTACAGCGAACTTCCCATATAGAAAATCTGACATATGGCCATAAATTAAAAAAAAAAAAAAAAAAAATATATATATATATATATATATATATATATATATATATATATATATATATATTATGTGTTATTTATATGTGTATATATATATTTGAACATGCATTTACATATTTGTAATTCCAGTGGTTAAATATATGACATGAATAGTATGTCATTTGCATATATTTCCATACTGTATATCAAATTTTGGATCAATTCTCACTATTATCTAGTCTATCTTATAATATATTGGCTGTATATTTATATTTATAAAGTACATATTCTGCATTATCTTATTCTACATTATAATACAGTACCTAAACCCAACTGCTATCCTAATAATTATTAATAAATGCGAATCTTTCAGTAGATAAAAAGTCTCTCTAATTGAAGAATCACTCATATTTCACATTAGGGCTGCACAATATATAATTTTAACATCGATATTGCAATGTGTTCATTCGCAATAGTCACATCGCAGGATACAATTTATCATTTGCATGTGTTTTTCAGGCATTTTAAAAGCATTCAGGCGTTTGTAACTTTAATAACGATTAATTCTATGGAATTATTTTTATTTAACTGAATACTGTTAGACTTGGAAAACCATGAAACACTGTTTATATCAGTTGTAGCTTCTTCTTTTATTGTATTGATCTATGCTTGTAGATTAGATTTATAAGATCCTATGCATCAATTTAACATTGTACATTTTTTCCAAATAGAAACATTAAGCCCACTGATCGCAATATACAGTTGAAGTCATAATTATTAGCCCTCCTAAATTGTAAGCCCCCTTGTATATTTATTTTTCCAGTCCAATTTTTTTTAACACATTTCTAAACATAATAGTTTTAATAACTCATTTCTATTCACTGATTTAAAAAAAAAATAATTAATCTTAGCCATCATGACAGCACATATTATTTGACTAGAAGATACTAGTATTCAGCTTAAAGTGACATTTAAAGTCTTAACTAGGTTAATTAGTTAAGTTAGGGTAATTAGGCAAGTTATTATATAACAGAGGTTTGTTTTGTAGACGATCGAAAGCAAATTTAGCCAGCACCCCGACGAGGACGCATTGAGGCGCTATTTTTCCCACATGTCAGTGTTTATGAATAGATTCCACCACAAAGAACACAAGTAATCTTCACAAACTATACATCAGTCTAAAGCTACAACCCTCAAGCACCCATTGCAGCTATTTGCTTTTCAATAGGAGGCTTGCAAAGGATGTATTTGCTAAATTTGTGTAAGTTATATTTGTGTAAGATAGAAAACGCTTATTAGATATGGAGTGAATATCATAGTGAAAACAACACACACACACACGCATTTATTGCTGTACATCAGGGTTTATTTCGAAAGGTAAGAGTCCACAGAAAACATCCCATCGAACACATTTAGTCCACGGACACAATAGTATGGATTATGGATGATTAATTGTTTGTTTATGTCACCGTTTCTACCGGAGACCTGTTGTTTACCATGGTACTTACACGTGAAAACGGCGTCTTTGTAGTAAAAAGCAAGGCAATGTCATAGCTTACAGTGTTACAGATAAAATTACACCACAAGCTAAATAAAAAGTCAAAGTTATAGTTACTAAAATCTAAACAAAGCTGTCGAGTGTTTAGACACTCTGCATATGCTGTCTCTCAGTCATTGTAAGCTAATAATATTGACCTTAAAATAGTCTTCAAAAAATGAAAAACCGCTTTTATTCTAGCCGAAATAAAACAAATAAGACTTTCTCCAGAAGAAAGAATATTATCAGACATACTGTGAAAATTCCCTTGCTCTGTTAAACATCATTTGGGAAGTATTTGAAAAAGGAGGGCTAATAATTCTGACATAATATCGCAGTGTTCGTTTTTTTTTTTTCAAAATATCGTGCAGCCCTATGTCACACTGATGTAATTGGTCAATACAGTGAGTGTTTTGTCTAATATAATGTTGCTGTTCTCCAGATTGGCTCATCCGGATGGAAGTTTGGCGGATCTGACCATCGTGAGCTCGTCTCCGGAGCCGCTGCTGAAGGATGAGAAGGAGAAAGAGTCTCTGAATGAAGTGCTGGTGGTGGACTGTGTGGAGGAAGAGAAGAAGAAAGAGACTTTATCCATTTATTCAGCTCAAATGTCCAGTCAGGAGGACGTTCATCAGTCTAGTGCTGCCACAGACCCTGAACTGCCATCAGAACAAAGCTCAGGTATTATAATGCATATCACAGCTGGCAGATTTTTTTACCTTAAATTTACAAATTCTTTTTTACAGTGGAGTTCTAAATAATTTTAAATTTTATTATTTTAGTGTCATTTTATTTTGTTTTGTTTTATTTATTTTTATTTATTTTATTTTTATTAAATTGTATTTGTAATACTAATGTTTTATTTAATTTAATTGTATTTAATTTATTTTACTTTCTTTTTTTTATTTTGTGTATTTGTTTTTATTCAATATTTTACTTTACATTTTTTAATTATTAATTTTTATTTTATTTTTAAATGTAGTTTAATTTAATATTACTTTTTTATTTTAAGTTAATTTTATTTAATTTTATTTATTTATTTTATTTTATTTTATTTTATTTTATTTTATTTTATTTTATTTTATTTTATTTCATTATTTAATTTAATTTAATTTAATTTAATTTAATTTAATTTTTAAATTAAATTAAATTTAATTTAATTTCTTTTTCTTTTCATTCATTCATTCATTTTCTTTTCGGCTTAGTCCCTTTATTATTCCGGGGTCGCCACAGCGGAATAAACCGCCAAATTATCCGGCATTTGTTTTACGCAGCGGATGCCCTTCCAGCCACAACCCATCTCTGGGAAACATCCATACATTCTCATTCACACACATACACTATGGACAATTTAGCTTACCCAATTCACCTGTACCGCATGTCTTTGGACTGTGGGGGAAACCGGAGCACCCGGAGGAAACCCACGCAACCACGGGGAGAACATGCAAACTCCACACAGAAATGCCAACTGGCCCAGCCGGGGATCGAACCAGCAACCTTCTTGCTGTGAGGCGAACGTGCTAACCACTTGGCCACCGTGGCGCCCTCTTTTTCTTTTCTTTTCTTTTCTTTTCTTTTCTTTCTTTTTCTTTTATTATTTTATTTTTTATTTTTTTATTTTATTTTATTTTGTAGTAATAATAATAATTCCTGTACACCATTAAGTTTACTATGCTGCCATGTGATTGGGTGATTAGAAATTTGCATTAACGAGCAGTTGGACAGATGTACCTAATAAAGTGGCCGGTGAGTGTGTATATGTATTCCTTTTGAAAATCACGTACAAACAAAGGAAGTTGATTTGTTTTATCCTCAATATTGTTTTCACCATAGAGGATTGAACCTCTCATCATTTGTGTTTCAGAGCTGAAGAATAAGTGGCATCTGGTGGTGGACCGGCTCACAGTGCTCTTCCTCAAGTTCCTGGAGTATTTCCATAAGCTGAAGCTCTTCGTCTGGTGGCTGCTGGAGATGCACATCATCAAGATCGTGGCCACGTACATCATCCTGCTCTCCGTCAAAGAGGTAAAACCATAAAACTCTTAGCATTCTTACTGGATTTGATGAGGTGATGAGCAATGCCAACCTTGCTGTTACAAAATAGTTTTCACCAAAATAGCAAAACTAGCGCTCATTCATTCATTCATTCATTCTTTCATTTTTCTTTGGCTTAGTCCCTTATTTATCAGGGGTCGCCGCCCATACACTCTCACATTCATACACACTCATACACTATGGCCAGTTTAATTCATCCAATTCCCCTATAGCGCATGTGTTTGGACTGTAGGGGAAACCGGAGCACCCGGAGGAAACCCACACCAACACTGGGAGGACATGCAAACTTCATGTTTGGCCCAGCTGGGACTTCAAACTTCACTGGCCCAGCTGGCACTCTAGTACTGGGCCAGTTGGAAATGAGTGCTGTCAAACAATTTTTTAAAGAGCCCATATGTTGGGTTGAGAACGGTTAAATTTCACTTTTTGAAGTCCCAAACAACAGGATGATATGTATGCAAGGTTAAAAACACTTTTAATGTCTTATAATATCTATTTATTTTTACCTCATTTTCCCACCGAGCCTGAGCGAGTCTTTTTCCCAAGCACCTCCTTTACGTGACGCTACCACATCACGTCACGCTACCACGTCACGTCCTTTACATGTCAGCAGCCCAATGCCAGAACATATTGAAAAAAATCACTGCAGTTGTACAACAGCGTATTGCTCTATTCTTCATCATAACAACAAACATTCAGTAATAATGAACACTTCATAGACTATTGTAAGCCAACAAATAGTTTCATTCGGCAGTAAGCTAAATGGCTAACGCTACATGCTGCACGGAGCAAACACAATACAGACAACTACATCCATATTTACCTTGTTACAGTGAGCAAGACTGGAAGAACACGCTGGTCCAAATAAAACTGGGTATTGATCCATCCTTTAACAACAACCGTGCAACAAATCCCGCGTTGTAAGCGTATAGATTGATGTAGCTCTCTTCAGAGAAATGACGCGAACACAGCACCATGTCGGGGCTATAATTCTCAGGTATTTTACCAAAAATAAACCTCAACCACTCCAGGTAGGGAAAAGAGGTTTCCAGGTAGGGAAAATAACACAGCTTTTCCCTCAGACTTCAGAGCACAGCGTCTACGGGACATGATTTAACCGGCTTGTCATCTTCCACTTTTTCTTCCTGTCTGTGGGCGGGACCGGGGAGTTCAATTTTCCCGGGGTCTGCGCGTGCAACTAGTGGGCGGGGCTTATGTTTCGCGTTGATGTCAAGCTGAAACGGCTAAAGACTCGTTCTAATAATGATTCATTTAAACAACGATGAGTCAACTCTTTTATAGATGAATCAATCATTTTAAACACTTTGCACTTTCAGATTTAAGCTGGACATTTCACTTCACTTAGAGCTGTGTTACACGCTGCATGGAGGGTCATTTTCAAAAATCCATAATATGGGCTCTTTAAGATACTAGCATTCAGCTTAAAGTGACATTTAAAGACTTAGCATAGGCAGGTTAGTTTAATATGGAAAGCCATTGTATAAGGATGATTTGTTCTGTAGACAATTGAAAAAAAATATTGCTTAAGGGGGCTAATAATATTGACCCTAATATGGTTTTAAAACATTAAAAACTGCTTTTATTCCAACCGAAATAAAACAAATAAGACTTTCTCCAGAAGAAAAAATATTATCAGACTTACTATGAAAAATTCTTTGCTCTGTTAAGCATCATTTGGGAAATATTTGAACAAGAATATAATTTAGGAAGGATAATAACTTTGTTCTTTAAATTTATGTTTCAAGTTTTTACCGCAAATGTCACAACCATAACGCTGGAGTATCTGTTATAAAATAATTTGATGTGTTTTTGTGCGTCTGCCGCAGGTCTCGCTGCTGAACTTTGTGTTTTTGATCTCCTGGGCGTTTGCGCTGCCGTATAAGCAGTTTCGAGTTCTCTCCTCCAGCGTCTGCACCGTATGGACGTGCGTTATTATCGTCTGCAAGCTCTTTTACCAGCTAAAAACCATCAATCCTGCCAACTACTCCAGTGTTTGTATTATGGTGGGTTTCTTTTAACCTTGGATGATCTCACTATTCAGATCCTATTTGTTTTCAAATAAAGTCAGTAATTTAAATATAATTAATATAAAATATAATTCATTCATAAATATAAATGTAAGGAATTATTATTATTATTATTATTATTATTATTATTGTTGTTGTTGTTTTTGTTGTTGTTGTTGCTGTTGCTCTTATAATAATAGTAATAATATTTTTGTTATTATTATTATTAGTTTTATTAATAATAATAATAATACTATTAATAATAATAATAATAATATTGTTGTTGTCATTATTATTATTATTATTATTATTATTATTATTATTATTATTATTATTAATGTTGTTTTTGTTGTTGTTGTTGTAGTTGTTGTTGTTGTTGTTGTTGTTATTATGGTTATCATTGTTATTATTATATTAATAAAAATACAATACAGTGTAAATAAGTTGATAATTAATATTTTTGCTAATTTTTTAAGCCAGTTATTGTTGGTGCATTAAACAAAACAGTATTATGAATCAGTTATATTCATTAAAATGAGCATTTTGTCATCTAACATCTTTATGAGCAGAAAGATAATACATTTAAATTCGAAGAAGCTATTTCAAAAAAAATTAAAAAATTAAAAGCTACAACATTTTAGCAAAATTTTATATATTTTAAGTTTCTTGGGATTTTTTTCCCGTTTATTAACATTTTATTTAATATTATTCCCCAACATATTCGTTTGGGTGTACTATTTTTGTCATTTTAGCTGTGATCTTATGTTGTAGTATAATCTATAGGTAATATTATAGACATCATAATTTTGTCATGAATATTTTTCTGATCACGTTTAACTTTATTTGGCGATAAAACGTCTCATTAAATGTCAAATTGTTTTGAAGAGCCTCATTAATATTTAATGACATTTTAATGACAGATTCAGCTTGTTTCACAGTAGTTGAAGTCAAAAAAATAATGATGCTGTTATAAAAATCATGGCACATTTATAATGACTTCATGACAATTATGTTTGTGACAGATTTATGACAAGCTATGTTGTCTTAGGAAGGTCAAGCTGTCATGACAACAACAGGTTATGTATTTATGTCAAGTTGTCATAACAAGCAATGTACTCCTTGCATTTAAAGTGTCATAAATGAGCGAAAGACACCTAATGACAGTTATAAACATGCGTAAAATCTCATTCACATTCATTACAGGCATGATTATAAAGGTTTAATGGAAGTCTTATGAAGACCCTGTCAAATAAAGTGTCAAATATGAATTTCAAAGAGGGGTCTGTGAGTAGGCCTGTGATAATAATCAATATATCGACTTATCACACAACACATGGACATGACCTCAATCATTTTTGGGGATGTATATCGCCCATACATAAAAAACAAGTGTAGCACCATTGTAGCTGATTGTGCAACATCTCTATCTCTATTGGACGTGTCAGTGTAAGTATGGTTAAAAACACTATAGTATTTACTGGAAATTACTGTAGTATATATTAATGTGCGTGTCTGACAGCTGAAAATAGATCTGGGAGCAGATATCACAGCCTCTGTTACTTCTTACCTTGCACTTTTGTGTTAACATTCATTATTATTTATTTAGGATATACCTTTTCACATTCTGATTCCAATGCCTGATTATTAAACTATGAGTAGATGAAATATACTTATGAATAATGTACTTATGTGTTCTTTTTAAGAGTGTACTTGCATTGTGATGATATTATTTTGTCATTCTGTCATTATATAATGAGATAAAATGGTCTTAAAATGACAATAATATTGTTTATAGCAACATAATTTGGTGCAATATGCAATACAACAAAAAATGGACATAGTGACAGGCCTGAAGTGTCCTTGTTTATGCTGAGCACTGCTATTAGGCTTTGTATAAAGAGTAGCTTCTTGTGTTTAATCCAGCAAGTGTTCTCTCTGTAGCCCAACTATACAGAAACAGAAAAAAAGGACATGCAGACGTCTCTACTGTACCATGAACCCGTGGATCCTGCTAACTGGGTTGGCCTGCGGAAGTTTGATGATGGGATAATACTGCCTAACCTGAGGGTGAGGACACATTCATATGTCATTCATTTATTTTCCTTTGGTTTAGTCACTTATTTATTAGGGGTCAGTGGAATGAACCACCAACTATTCCAGCAATGGGCCGCAACCTAGTACTGGAAAACACCCTTACACTCTCTACACATACTCCAGCCAATTTAGCTTACCCAATTTACCTGTAGCGCATGTGTTTGGATTGTGGGGGAAACCAGAGCATCCGGAGGAAACACGGGGAGAACTCCACACAGAAATGCCAACTGGCCCAGCTGGGACTCGAATCAGCGACCTTCTTGCTGTCAGGCGACAGTGCTAACCACTGAGCCACAGTGTTGCCCCAAATGTATAATAATAAATTAATAATTAAATAAATAATTATAAGGTTATATAATACAATCATTCCTTTATATAGTTTAGTAAATTGGTTTCATAAAATTGTCAAGCATCAGTAGTTATAGGTTTGCCCTTATGCTGCTGTGTTTTTTTTTATCTTGAAGTTTGGGGACTTTTTCTAAAATGATGCCAACATTAGAATAAAATCAACCGTTTTCTATTTTCATATTTTTGTAAAGGCTGTACAGGCTGTGTCGAGTGATCGGCGTGACCCACGGGGCATGCAGTGCACATAGCCGTGCATTTATACTTCTGCGCGCTGTTTGTGTTGCTCTGCAATAACACTTCTGAAACACTAGCTGGCAGTAGGTGTCGAGTTGAATTTCTTTGCTGGCGTTTTGTTTTTTTCTGAAAATTACCTGTTAGCCAGCAGTCACTTTTGGGGATTTAGACCTACCTAACTTTAAATAGTAATAGTTCCTGTCTCCACTAAGCTACAAACACAAACTAGGTATCATTGGAAAGAAGACACTTCGGGCTTTACTGTGCCAAAAGGGGAAGTGTCATGCTCAAAAATATAAAAAGTTCTACATTATGAAATCATGAGGAAAAAAATTGTATTGTGTTCAATATTTGTTTTTCCATATACAAACACAGGAAAACATTAATGCAATGTTCTAGAAAAAATATGACAGGAAAGCCAAGTGTTTCATGAGTTTATATTTCAAATTTGATTCAAATATCATGCAAAATGAGATTTCTGTAAAATGTTTTCCGAGACTATATCGGTGTCCTCCTTCCCCTCACCGTCAGAGGCCTTTTCTGAAAACTGACCATCCCAAACTAAAACATTAACAGATGCTGAATGATTTGTTCTACATTCACAGTTCATGTATCTTTAGAAAAAAAGACACTCTAAGCTTTATTATCCATCATCTAGAGTTTAGAATGCTCAAAATAAAAATAAAAAGTTAATCGATGCTTAAGTAAATGTACAAAAAATGCAATGCACTAAACATTTAACATTTAATAAACAAATATATGAAATTAGTCCTGAAGCAACACAGAAAAGTAATAGGTCAAAAGCCACACATCTTCTTAGTATAAGTTTTGAATTTGATGCCAATATTATGCAAAATGAAATTTCTAGAATTATTTTTCTGAGACTATGTCTTGTGATTTTCTCCTGCTCCTTGTTTGGGGAGAAGCAGTCTAATCACCACACATGTTTCTAACAACTATTTTAGTCATTCCGCATACCACTTATTTTTAATTGTAAAATAATAGGCAAAAACATATAGTATGAATGTTGTTTTGCTCACTGGAAGTGCTTGAACATCTTTTTATATTGAAGTTTTAGAGAAAAATAGAGAATTAGGATTCTATTGTAAACAAGTGTATTTCCCCCCTTGAGTAGAAAACACAATTTAGTCTGATGCCCACATATACATATGATAATGTAGCTTAGCTAACAGTGGCCATTCAGATGAATGGAAAACATGATACAAGCGACCTAAACTCGCTCGGAGCATATGTGTGTGCTTAATGCAGAAGTATAAATCAGCCTTTAGAGTACAAAGGTTGTCTTAGGCCCCGTTTACACTAGTGCGTTTTCGTTTTAAAAAACGCATACGTTTTGCTACAGTTACGCCATCCGTCCACACTACGCTGGAGTTTTCGAGCCGCAAAAACGGAGCGTTTTATAAACGCTGGAGAGGCCGTTTTTATTCTAAAACGCTGCTGCTCCGTCTCAGTGTGGATGTGAAAAAAACAGAGACATTTAAAAACAGAGGCGTGGCTGCTGAGATTCGCTACATGATTGGGGCTTTTGGGTCATTGCGTAACCTTCCCTTATTCGTCAACCTCACATGACTAAAACGTCACCGGAAAACAGCAATACCAGCCTTCACTGTAAACACTGTATTTTCGATAGCCATGGATGTTTTATATTCATTTGTTACTTTAAGTTACAACTCGACCTCGTCGTTTGTCCACAAAAAGACCTCTCTTGCTTTCTTTGCCATCGCGTTCATCGTTCAACCAGCGTTTGTTGACTAACAATAACCAAATGCCGAGCGAGACACATGCTTCCTGTTTATACTTGAACGCGCATGCCCAGAGTGCGCTAATGGTCACATGATATACGTTTTTGGTGGCGTAATGTGGACGGAGATCTGTTGAGAGACGCTTGGGTAAAACGCTAGTGTGGACGCGGATCGTTTTCATGCTAAAACACCGTTTTAAAACTAAAACGCACTAGTGTAAACGGGGCCTTATGGGTCAATTTTGACCTGCTAGCTATAAAACCACTGGAACTGCTGGAAAACACTGGCACATGCCTACACACACAACCACACAAAATGGTGTCGGTGGTTTACAAGGACTCTCCATAGGAGTAATCTATTTTATTCAGTAAGAAAACACTTATTATATAGACTTATCATATAATAACACACTCACACACACACACACACACACACACACACACACACACACACACACACACAAGACACCGTTAAGTAGGATTTTGAAGTATTTTTAATTACAACGACATCAGGTATGTCCACATAAACCACTGTAATAACCATCATATCATACCAGTGTCATCATACAAACAAACTGTCCTTGTAAAGCATCAACCAGTACACACTCAAACACACACCAACACTCATTATAAACTTATTATAATAAACTTTTTTTAGAGGTTTAGTGAAGGCGGCTCATGTTCGACTGTCAGGACAATCTGAATATACAGCATTCTTAAACCATGGCATATTATCATTTCTCCTACAGTATATGATTTATAGACTTTTTGTTGAGGGTTTGTTGCAGAATGGCACAATCGTGTGTTTTAGCTGTTTTCAAACACTGCACGGTTTAGACAGAAAAAAATATATTATATAATAAAGTATAATTATATAATAGTATTATTATATAATAAATATATTACATTATAAACATAAAAATTCATTCATTTATTTTTCTTTTCGGCTTGTCCCTTTATTAATCAGGGGTCACCACAGCAGAATTTACCACCCACTTATTCAGCATATGTTTTATGCAGCGGATGCCCTTCCAGCTGCAACCCAGAACTGGGAAACACCGAAACACACCTATTCACACACACACACACTACAGTCAATTTAGTTTATTCACTTCACCTATAGCGCATGTGTTTGGACTTGTGGGGGAAACCGGAGCACCCGGAGGAAACCCACATCAACACAGGGAGAACATGCAAACGCCACACAGAAATGCCAGTTGACTCAGCTGAGGCTCGAACCAGTGACTTTCTTGCTGTGAGGCAATTGTGCTATGCACTGCGCCACCATGATGCCCTTAACATAAAAATGAAGGACAGTAATGGTTAAAATCATTGACGAGCTGATTGGCTTGTGACATTTATCCGTTATTTTGCTCTTGTCTTTCTCTCCCAGAATAACCTGCTGATGTTGGCCCTCTTGGCGTTCGAGGTCACCATTTACAGACACCAGGAGTTTTTCCGTCTGAGAAACAAGCTTTCTCCTCCTCCTTCTCGCACCATCTTTCATGACATCACCCGGCAACACCTTGACAACGGCATCATCGAGTGTGCCAAATACTTCATTAACTACTTTTTCTACAAGTTTGGTTTAGAGGTACTCTGTCTGTCTGTCGGTTTATCTGTCTGTCTGTCTGTCTGTTTATCTGTCTGTCTGTCTGTATGTCTGTTCATCTGTGTGTTTGTATGTTT
>CAIGQQ010032929.1:4155071-4190268 GCA_903798035.1 Danio albolineatus
CAGAGCAGAGTATGATCATCTGTCCAATCAGAGCAGAGTATGATCATCTGACCAATCAGAGCAGAGTATGGTCATATTCAATTCAATTCAATTCACCTTTATTTGTATAGCGCTTTTACAATGTGGATTGTGTCAAAGCAGCTTCACATGGAAGGTTATAGTAAATTAAAAATGACAGTTTAGTTATTAGCTAGTAAATTAATAGCTAGTATATAGCTGAGTTCAGTTCAGTGTTGTTTAATATTCACTACTTAGAGTTCAAACACTGAAGAGTAATCCATCGGTGCGCAGCTCTAGCTGCAGTCTAGTCGCCGGAGGCTGGAGAACTCGAGGCTCGTCTGTCCTTGGAGGGTCACAGGAATCCGTCTCTTGCTTGCTACTCCGCCAAGCAGCTGCTCAGGATACAGCGAGGTCCAGGGTTGAGGAGCCTTGGGATCGTCTCGTCACGGGTCTTGGATCGCATCCGTGGCGCTGCAAAGTCTTTGGGGGCCTGGGGATGAGTATCCCCAGTTGGAATAGAGAACAAAGAAAATAATTAGCGTAGCTGCAGTTCATAGTGTATATAAATGAGATGCGTGGAGCACATTCATGCATCATACAGCTAAGTGACGTATTGAGTGTATGCTTTACTAAAAAGATAGGTCTTTAATCTAGTTTTGAACTGAGAGAGAGAGTCTGAGCCTCGGACATTATCAGGAAGGCTATTCCAGAGTTTAGGAGCCATAAATGAGAAGGCTCGACCCCCTTTATTTGATTTTGCTATTCTGGGTACTACTAGAAGCCCTGAGTTTTGAGATCTTAAAGAGCGGGTTGGATTGTAGCGAGACAGAAGGTTGGTTAGATAAACAGGAGCTAGATTATTTAATGCTTTATATGTGAGAAGTAATATTTTAAACTCAATACGAAACTGAACAGGCAGCCAGTGTAACGAGGATAAAATTGGGGTGATATGATCATATTTTCTAGACCTGGTAAGAACTCTGGCGGCTGCATTTTGTACTAGCTGAAGTTTGTTAATAGAGGAGGCTGGGCAACCAGCAAGCAGAGCATTACAGTAATCCAGCCTGGAAGTCATAAAAGCATGAACTAGCTTTTCTGCATCTGAGATGGATAGCATACTTCGTAGCTTAGCAATATTTCTCAGATGAAAGAATGCAGTTTTTGTGATATGGGAGATATGGCTTTCAAAAGTTAAATTGCTGTCTAATATGACACCCAGATCTTTAACAGTAGAGCTAATGCTAACTCTGCATCCCTCTAGTTGCAGGTCGAGTTGTGAGATCTGCTGTGTACAGGATTTAGGTCCTATAAGTAATAGTTCAGTTTTGTCTGAGTTTAAGAGAAGGAAGTTGTTGGTCATCCAGTTTTTAACATCTTTAATACACTCAGTTAGTTTTGATAGTTTAGAAGTCTCGTCAGGTTTAGTAGAAATATATAATTGAGTATCATCTGCATAACAGTGAAAGCTGATACCGTGTCTTCTAATAATGTCTCCCAGGGGCAGCATGTAAATTGTAAACAACAAAGGGTCTAAAACTGAACCTTGAGGCACCCCATACTTAACTGGCCTGACTTGTGAAGGTTGTCCATTAATATTCACGAACTGGTAACGATTAGTTAAGTATGACTTGAACCATTGTAAAGCCGTTCCCTGGACACCTGTAGAGTTTAAGCGGTCTATGAGGATATTGTGGTCAATTGTGTCAAATGCGGCACTAAGATCTAGCAGGACTAACAGCGAGATGCACCCTTGGTCAGCAGCTAATAGTAAATCGTTGGTTATTTTCACTAATGCAGTTTCTGTACTGTGATGAGGCCTGAAACCTGACTGGAACACCTCAAAAGCATTGTTCATCTGCAGAAAAGAGCATAATTGAGCAGAAACAACTTTTTCTAGTATTTTAGACATAAATGGAAGATTTGAAATAGGCCTATAATTAGCTAAGTTGCAAGGGTCCAGTTGTGGTTTCTTAATAATAGGCTTAATAACAGCTAGCTTGAAAGAGTTTGGAACATGTCCTAATGACAAAGAAGAGTTGATAACGTTAAGAAGAGGTTCTCCTATTACAGGTAGCAGTTCTTTCAGTAATTTTGTTGGAATTGGGTCTAGCATACTCGTAGCTGGTTTAGAACTATTTATAATTTTGTCTAGCTCTTCCTGTTCTATGTTCTCGAAGCACTGTAGGCTAATTTGGTTCAGTGAAATGTTTACTGGATCTGAAGTATAAGGCTGTACAGAGATTTTAACATCTATTTTTTGTCTAAAGCCTTCTATTTTATCACTGAAAAAATTCATAAAGTCTTCACTACTCATTTGCGGTGTGATATTTTGTTCCAACGATGACCGATTGTTTGTTAATTTAGCAATGGTGTTAAATAGAAATCTAGGATTGTTATGGTTATTTTCTATCAGTTTACGGAGGTGCTCGGCCCTGGCAGATTTGAGGGCCCTCCTATAGCTGGACATACTGTCTTTGTACGCAATTCTAAAGACCTCTAAATTAGTTTTTTTCCATTTACGTTCCAAGGCACGGGTTGCTGTTTTGAGAGCGCGCGTATGACTGTTATACCATGATGTAGTTTTATCTTCTCTAGTCTTTTTTAATTTGATGGGTGCCACAGTATTTAGTGTGCTAGTAAAGATGGCATCCATGCTGCTAGTTATTACATCGAGGTCATTTGCATTTGCAGGTGCATTTCGAAATAAAGAAAGATCAGGCAAGTTATTTGCGAATTCCTCTTTGGTAGACGGAACGATGGATCTACTAAGGCGATGTATTGGTGCGGATCTGCTAATGTCAGGTAAACATAGCTTGTAAAGTAAGAGGTAGTGGTCCGTAATATCGTCGCTTTGTGGTATAATCTCTACATCCATGACCTCAATTCCATAAGAGAGAATTAGATCTAAAGTATGCTTTAAGCGATGCGTGGGACCAACAACATTTTGCTTTATCCCAAGGGCATGTAGTAGATCCATAAATGCGAGCCCTAGTGTATCATTAGCGTTATCTATATGGATGTTAAAGTCTCCTACAATTAGTATTTTATCAGTTTTAACTAGTAAGTCAGAAATAAAATCAGAAAACTCTTTTAGAAAATTGACATAGGGTCCTGGGGGTCTATATATGGTGATTAAAGCGAGAGATAGCATTTTATTCATAGTATTCGAAAGCATAACATTAAGCGCCAATACTTCAAAGGAGGTAAACATAAGTCCGTTTCTCTGATTAACATTAAGAATACCACTAAAGATTGATGCAACTCCACCACCACGACCAGTTTGACGAGCCTCATGCTTATAAGAGAATCCTGGAGGAGTTGCTTCATTTAAACTAATATAGTCATTTTGTTTCAGCCAGGTTTCAGTGAGACAGAGTGCATTAAGATTGTTATCTGTAATAATGTCATTTATGATAAGTGCTTTAGGTGCTAGTGACCTGATGTTCAGGAGACCTAGCTTTATGATATTTATATTTTCATTTTTTGGTATTTTTTCTGGTTTGATTCTTAATAGATGTCTTCTAGAGCACACAGTACGCTTATTTCTTGGTCTAGTAATACGAGGAACAGACACAGTTTCTATGCGGTTAGCCGGACATGCAATATTGTGAATTAAGTGGGATGAAGGGTCTATATGGCTAGAATGTGGATTTTTTGAATGTTTACTTACTAGTCAGACAGAACGAAGCGTCCTGGAGATGTTGTCCGACAGCAGATCAGCTCCAGCTCGACTGGGGTGCAGCCCGTCAGCACGGAAGAGCCTAGGACGCTCCCAGAAAAGATACCAGTTATTGGCAAAGAGCAGTTTCTGTTCTTTACACCATGTTAATAGCCATTCATTCAGAGCAAAAAGTCTACTGAACCTTTCACTTCCTCGGCGGTAGGTAGGAAGCGGTCCAGAAACGATGATCTGCGTGGTGGGCGCGGTGCGACGAACCGTCTCGATCAGGCTCCAGAAGTCCTCCTTCAGGATCTCCGACTGTCGCAGCCCGGTGTCGTTCGTCCCCACGTGGAGGACGACGGCACCGATGCTCTCGCCAGCGGTCAGGATAGCAGGAACCTGGGCACAGAGATTCTTAATGCGGGCACCGGGAAAGCAGTGAGTGCGTACTTTGTTACCTTTAGTGGAAGCAGCGCGGACGTGGCGAACGATGGAATCACCGATGATCGCCACATCGCGGCCCGTCTCGCGGAGGGGGGCGAAGCGGTTCTCCGTGGAGATCTCGAACGGGGGAGCAGGAGACGTCCTGCCCCGGGACCTGGCAGGCACCTTCCGCGGCTGCACCCAGGGGCCGTGGTAGCCGGGAGTCGGCGTGAACGACCACTGGGCGAGCCGCGTACGCGGTGCACTGGGCCTGGACAGAGAAACACGCGGGGTTGAGGTAGACGGAGTGTTGTGATCGTATTGAACACTTACCTCAGATGAGCGAGACGCAGCGCCGGGTGCAGCGAGCGATGCCCGCTGCTCTCGTAGCTGCGCACGCTTCATCTTCAGATCCCGTATGAGCCTCTCCAGATTGTCGAGCTCGCGATCCAGCAACTCGATCGTAGTTTCTCCTGCACACAAAAGCGACATTGAAAAGGGAGAGGAGCAAAACCAGTAAGTGGGTAAATGAGTGAGTGAAGGAAGCCGGTAGCTTTTGCTGGCTAGCGGTGCTAGCAGGCTAAAGCTACAAGCAACATGCGGATGCTCGAGAGACACAACGTTTTAAGGTAGATTTGTTTGTATAAATGTATTAAAGGTATGTCCACCCTAGGTAGAACGGAGAAATATTTAGCGAATGTGGATGTATTCTATGATAAAAATGTAAATTGCGAATCGAGGCGACGGAGCTTCAAACACACACAGCTAGACTCATATGACCAATCAGAGCAGAGTATGATCATATGACCAATCAGAGCAGAGTATGATCAACTGATCAATCAGAGCAGAGTATGATCATCTGACCAATCAGAGCAGAGTATGGTCATATGATCAGTCAGAGCAGAGTATGATCATATAACCAATCAGAGCAGAGTATGGTCATATGATCAGTCAGAGCAGAGTATGATCATTTAACCAATCAGAGCAGAGTATGATCATATGATCAATCAGAGCAGAGTATGATCATATGACCAATCAGAGCAGAGTATGGTCATATGACCAATCAGAGCAGAGTATGGTCATATGACCAATCAGAGCAGAGTATGATCATATGATCAATCAGAGCAGAGTATGATCATATGACCAATCAGAGCAGAATAGGCAATATGACTCATTAATCTGTTCTGCCTGCCTGTCTGCTCTCATTTATATCAGGTAGTACAGAAAGCAGTTGTGAATTGTGTTGTTTGTATGTGTTTGTGTCCGCAGAGGAGCTGAGTTGTTTCAGGCCAGTATTGTAAAGGCTGTGAGAGCTCGTCTGGAGGAGGAGAAGAAATCCATGGAGCAACTGAAGAGACAGTGAGAAACACGCTTTACTTTATGTTGCATGATCTCAGTGTTTGTGTCTGGTGTTTCACAGTTTTTGAGTTGTGTTTAATGATTTGTGGTAGAGCTCAACTTTTTTTATTCTCATCATGCATGCGCAGTTTTAATTCATTTTCATATATTCTTTATCTGGTGGAATAAGTGGATCAAAAGTAACAATAAGTATTAAATACTAATAGTTTTTGTTTTATTTCAAATCAATTATGATCCTCAAAAATACGCAGCACATTTGTTTTCAATGCTGAGATCAGTTCATCTTAATTACATGGTTTCTAAAAGAATTATTATAATTATTTTGCTTTTTTTTGGTATTTTGTACTGATATATTGATGTAATTTTTGCAGTAATTTAATCTTGGTATTGTTATGCAGGAAATAAATAAACCTTAAACCATAAAAAATCTCTACACTGAAGACTTGTTGTAAATACAGCTTTGAATCACAAACATAATTGACATTAATCTGTTTAATTAATTACTGTACATTTAATATCAGGGCCGGCCCAAGCCCTCAAGGGGTCCAAAGCAGGATTTTATTTGAGGCCCCCTTAGTGCAAACAATATGACAAATAATCGTCAATTCTTGATTATTCGCACATTATAAATCTAAATCACGCATTATCGATTCTGTTTGCTGTAGCTGTGTTGCTTACATCATAAAATATATATTTTTAAGACAATTATAAATTTAGCATTTTGCGCCAGTGAACTCTGAGATCTAGTGGATCTGCTACTATAAACATGAGAGATTTACCGTCTTCTTCGTGTGAAAACTGTGAAGTGTTTAGAGTGCATGTGTTTGTTAGAAATAAATATAGCCTACTCATATTTAGGAAATGTCAGGGTATTTTATGTGTTTTATTTCAACAAAATTATTCATTTGTAAATAGTTAAAAACTGTCTAAATATGTATATATTAGCCAACATAAAAAAAACTAAATTCAGTCATTTTATGCAATCTTGGGGGCCCTCTAGTGGCCACGGGGCCCTAAGCAGCCACTTAGTTCGTCATGTCTCGGGCCAGCTACAGTAATATAATATAATATAAAATAATATAATATAATTTAATATAATATAATATAATATAATATAATATAATATAATATAATATAATATAATATAATATAATATAATTAAAGCTGTCAAAATTAACGCGTTAACGCACACCGATTAATTTGAAATATTGAACGCGTTAAAAAAATTAACGCATTTAATGTAGCGGTAGTTTTTTCTTATTTCCTGTTGTGGCTGACGTGTGTTCAGGGCCGGCGCATCCACAGAGGCGACCTAGGCGGCCGACAGAATAGTGAGCGAACCCCCCCTCCCTCGGCGAGTATAGCCTCGAGGTGCGCGCGCACTCAGCGGAGGCGCGCGATGCGGCGCCAGGCGAAAGTATAAATCCAGCTTAATCCGCGACACCTACTCCATCCCTCCCGGTCCGCACGTTCATCCCCGAACCGGTCACTTTCTTTTCACTTTCGGGTTGAGGGCGGCGCGATGATGAACGCGACCGTGCGCATTGATGACTCTGAAGAGGGTCGCTTATACCGTGTGAGCTCGCTGTACTGCCCGCGTGATCTGTGTGTGTGTGTGTGTGTAAGAGAGAGTGTTTGTGTATGTGTGGATATCCTAACAACAAGATTAAACGCCTAACATCGCAGACAGTCGCTCAAAGCAGTTTAGAATTTAATGTTTAGAGATGGCGTGACCAAATCCATGTAAGAATCTAGCCTATAGTCTTTGGTACGTGACTTTGATGTACCCCTTGGTGCTTCTTGCGTCCTTGTCACAGCACCAGTGGCACAGAAATTAAGCACCGAAATCGGTGATTCTGCTTGTGAGAGACTTTTCTCACTCTTTTAGGTCACATGTCAACAGACTGGACTGTCTTAGCAACTACCAAAATGCTAAGGAGGACTAAGCAAAATTGTTTCTACTTTATAATTAATGTTCTCAACTCGCAAAACAACTTTACAATGAATACAATTGTTTGTATTCAATACTTTATTATTATAATTTTTTTATCCAATGTCCATATTTGCAATGCCTGTATTTTGGATTTTTTTGTAGTTCACTTAGAATCCAACATGGAAATAATTTTTGTTTGTTATTGGCATTGATTGTTTTAAAATTCAAATGACACTTACATGCCTGTGTTTTTAGTTCTGTAATAAATACGGCTTTTCGTGATTAATCATGATTAATCACAGACAAAAGTGTGATTAATTAGTTAATTTTTTTAATCAATTGACAGCCCTAAATATAATATAAGGGGGGCGCCACGGTGGCCTACTGGTTAGCACGTTCGCCTCACAGCAAGAAGGTTGTTCGAGCGCCAGCTGGGTCAGTTTGCATGCTCTCATGATTTTTGAGTTTGCATGATTTTATTATTTGACCCTATTTATGCATGCATAATCATCACTTTGAATGCATTCATTCAGGATGGATCGCATTAAGACGCGACAGCAGAAGTTTAAGAGGGGAAAAGAGAAGATGCTCAGCATAGCCCAGGAGTCTGCGGACGGACAGAAACTCATCCCACCTGAAGACAATGAGGAGGAGGAGGATGAAGGTATGATGTACATCTTGGCTGTACAAGAGTGAAACATTTAAATACACTCTTCAATCGGCTATGGTCAGGAAGCTAAATAAACACAATGCTAAATAATAGTAAATAGATTGAATTCAAGTTTACACTTCACAGTCAGAATATTTCTCACATCCTAATCTTTGTCGTAATTTTTTAATAATTCAAATATTCAGATCATTTTTTATAGTATAATTGTAACTTGTCCATCTAAAAGATAAATGATAACAGAATTTACATTTTTTGGGTGAACTATCCCTTTAAGAGTGTTTCATGAATCTGGTTTACAGCAGAAACTGCACTACCTGACGAAAGTCTTGTCGTCGATCCCAGTTGTAAGAGCAACAGATAATAACTTGACTTCTAGTTGATCATTTGGAAAAGTGGAGAAGGTAGATTTTTTCCATGATTCATCTGTTGATTTGCATCCCAATCATCACAAATACTGCAGAAGACCTACTGGAACCCGCATGGACCCAAGATTCTGAAGGAAAAATCATGGTTTGGGGTTACATTCAGTACGGGGGTGTGCGAGAGATCTGCGGAGTGGATCAACAACCTGAGGTATCAAGACATTTGTGCTGCCCATTACATTACAAACCACAGGAGAGGGCGAATTCTCCAGCAGGAGAGCGCTCCTTCTCATAGTTCAGAATTCACATCAAAGTTCCAGAAAGCAAGGAAGGTCAAAGTGCTCCAGAATTGGACAGCCCAGTCACCAGAAATGAACATTATTGAGCATGTCTAGGGTAAGATGAAGGAGGAGGCATTGGAGATGAATCCAAAGACTCTTGATGAACTCTGGGAGTCCTGTAAGAACGCTTTCTTTGCCATTCCAGATGACTTATTTAAGTCATTGCAGAGATGTGTGGATGCAGTCCTCCAAGCTCATGGGAGTCATACACAATATTCATTATTTTTTCCACTGCAGCATGACTTTATATTCAATACTAGACATTATTCCAGTTAAGTGACAAGACTATTGTCTAAGCAAAGTCAGACCTTACTGTTCTAATTAAATCATTCAAAATAAAGGCATGATCATGTTTTATTTAGGTAAAATAAGTGTAATCTAGAGGCCTTCACCTTTCATTTAAGCCACTTCTGATACCAAATGATCAACTACAAGTCAAGTTATTACTTGTTGTTCCTAAAATAAAATAGGCGACAAGACTTTCGTCAGGATGTGTACTGTGCAGGCTGACATAGAGGATCAACAATCTATTTTATATATAGTTTAATACATTTTTGTCACACTGACAGTCGTCTGAATTTTTTTCTATTGATTGTAAAATTGTATCCAACTGCATATTATTGACCTTTTTCACAAAGCAACCAGGAAGAGGTTTTATTTCCAATTTCACCGTCTCTTCTCCAGTGTTTTCATTAACGCTCTTGACATTTCGTTTGCAGAGAGAAAGAAAAACAAGGTGCAAAAAAAGCAGTGGTGGAGGCCTTGGGTTGACCATGCGTCCAGTAGGTTCTTTATACCTTCCTCTGATCTCACTGCTCCTTGTGTCCTTGACCAGAAGTCAGAGGATTCCCATAATGCACTCGTGCTCCGTCCAGACCATATGGCCATCCAGACCATAGACTTTTCTACATCTATTTAAGGCAGCTGGACATACTAAAGTACAAATTAAGTCAAAATTATCCATAGTGATTTTGTTAGCTCACGTTGCTAGTTTTGTGGTGAACAATTCATCCGTGCATGAAAAAAATAGTTTGCTGCGTATTTCTAACAAAATATCTGGTGCATTAAGACAGGAGGAGTGTGTCCTAAAGGTGGCTGTCAAGCAGTAGCTGCGTGAAGCACACTCATGCATCATACATACCATTATGTGATGCAATGTGTGCTTGCTTTACTAAAGAGATAGGTCTTTTTGAACTGTGAGAGTATGTCTGAGCCTCGGACATTATCAGGAAGGCTATTCCAGAGTTTAGGAGCCATAAATGAGAAGGCTCGACCTCCATTAGTGGACTTTTCTATTCTGGGTATTACCAGAAGCCCTGCGTTTTCAGATCTTAAAGAGCGGGTTGGATTGTAGCGAGACAGAAGGTTGGATAGATAAACAGGAGCAAGATTATTTAAAGATTTATTGGTAAGAAGCAATATTTTATAATCAATATGGAACTTAACAGGCAGCCAGTGTAAGGAGGACACAATTGGGGTGATATGATCATATCTTCTAGACCTGGTAAGAACTCTGGCGGCTGCATTTTGCACTAGCTGAAGTTTGTTAATAGATGAGGCTGGGCAACCAGCGAACAGAGCATTACAGTAATCCAGCCTAGAGGTCATAAAAGCATGAACTAGCTTTTTGCCATCTGAGATGGATAGCATACTTCGTAGCTTAGCAATATTTTTCAGATGAAAGGAGGCTGTTTTTGTAACATGAGAGATATGATTTTCAAAAGTTAAGTTGCTGTCTTATATTCCACCCAGATCTTTTACACTTTAAAGTCTGATGTTTAAACACAAATACAAATTTACAATGTTTATTTTTGCTAGCTCACATTGTTATTTTTAAAGTGAATAATTCATCCGTGCAAGTTAATCCACTGAAAAAAAAATAATGTTTTAGTAATTAAAGTCGGACCGTTTACTTTTATGTTTGGAGTTCTTCTGTTGACATCAACCTGAGGGATTCCATAGAAGCTGCATATTATTGCGCTCTCTTACCGTTAGTTTGCTATGAGGGAATGATACACAGAAGAAAGCCCTACCCCCTACTCAATATTCCGTTTAATTGATTTGCTGCCTTAAATAGATCTATACTGATGCTGGAGGAAAAGTGTAATGTCTGGATGTTTCTGCATGAGCAGGTGAACAGAGCCGTGCAGTAGAGAATCACTCTGCTTTCTTACAATACACCGCAAACTCTGAGGTAAAAGAGAGAGATTTCCCTTAACTGGAATAATTCATCCATTAATGAAAATTCTTTGTTTTGTTATCCTCCTTCATATATTATTTAGGGTGCAGATTTGCTATGATACGATTGTTAACATTGAAGTACAATAAAAGTCAGTGTTTCGAGATTAAGATCAATTGAATCAAAAGTAATAGCAATGGCATTTGTATTGTTACAGAACTTTTTAGTTTCAGTCAAACCTCTTTAAGACTTTATCAAAAGGTTTCAGATTAAGTTTGAATTAACCTTTGAATTAATAAAGGGACTAAGCCGAAAAGAAAATGAAAGAAGAATGAGTTCTGAAAGATCATCTGATAGTAAAAGCTGGAGTAACAATACTGAAAAATCAGCTTTCAGAATCAAAGTAATAAATACATTTTTTAAATATACAGCGGGAAACATAAATGTTGAACACGTCACCATTTTTTTCAGAAAATCGATTTCTAAATGTGCCATTGACTGTACGTTCTCTGGATGTTAGTAGCAACCAAAGAAATTCATATATGCAATGAAAACAAACCTAATTATTTTACAAATGAAGCTATGTGTAATAAAATGAAATGATATGGGGGGAAAAGTATTGAACACATGAAGGAAGGGAGGTGTAGAAAGACAGTGAAAGCCCAGACAGCGGCTAAAATCTCTCAGTAGTTCTTCAGAAACCCTCTGCCCTTCCTTCAGTCCAACATTTACATTAGCAGGAGGATGACGATGAACCCAGGGTGGACATTTCAGCAAGACGATGATCCAAAACACAGTCAAGGAAACTCTCAGATGCTTTCAGAGAGAGAAAATCAAGCTGTGGAATGACCCAGCCAGTCACCTGATCCGAATCCAATAGAAAATACAAAATAAAGCTCAAATTTGATTGACGAGACCCACAGAAGAATCAAGATTTTGACACTCTGTTGAAGTCTGTGAGAAACTCACTCCTGAGCAATGCATCTGACTTCATTCTCCACATGAGAGACGTCTTTAAGCTGCAGCATTAAAAAAAACACACTTTTATATAAAGTATTAAATGCGTTTCAGTAGTTCAGCACTTTCTCCTTCAGTCATTTCTTTATTATTACACACAACTCATTTTTCAGATTTGTTTTAATGTTTGTGTTCTGTTTCAATTTCATGTCAACAGCTCCTTTAGAAATATTATTCCCCGGAAAAAGCATGACGTGTTCAATATTGATTTTCCCCACTGTATTACTATGTTAATGGTATATGGAATAATAATATACAATATTACTGTTATTACTGATCTGAGTATAGTTTACATAATTGTTTTTATTATTATTATTATTATTATTATATAAAGGAGAGTTGAAGACATAATTATTAGCCCTACTATCAAATTTTAATTCCTTTTTTTTTATATTTCCCAAGTGATGTTTAACTAGGATTTTGTTTTTATTACCGCAGTATTCCCTACTAGGTTTTTCTTCTGAAGAAAGTCTTATTATTTTTACATAATTAAGTTAAAACTTTACACTGAATACTATTATCATGTCAAATATTATGTACCATCTTCATGGAGAAGACAAAAATAAATGAGTTATTAGAAATACAGTTACTAAAACTATTATGTTTAAAATTACGTTGAAAAAGATATCTCCGTTAAACATTCATTCATTCATTTTTCTTCGGCTTAGTCCCTTATTTATCAGGGGTTGCCACAGCAGAATGAACCACCAACTATTATTATATATTCTGGCATATGTTTTACGCAGTGGATGACCTTCCAGCTGCAAGCCAGTACTGGAAAACATCCAAACACTCTCATATTCACACACACACACACACACGCACTCCTGTGGGAGAATTCGAAGCACCCGGAGGAAACCCACACTAACACGGAGAGAACATGCAAACTCCACACAGAAATGCCAACAGCTGGGACTCAAACCAATTACCTTCTTGCTGTGATGACATTTCTTACCACCTTGCCACCCTTAAACAGCACTTGGGAAATAATTAAAAAAGAATTAATAATAGTTTTGTCTTTAAATACGCCCGTTCATCATGCTTGATTATCCTTAAATGAATTTAATAGGCGTAGCAATTTTTGCATATCAGCTTACACGTGAATATTATGCATGCTTTTTTAGGCCAACAAAAGTCAGCAAAGTCTCTCTCTTTACCTCCTGTTCAACAACAAAAGACCCAAGTGCTCGACAATAGACATCAACAAGCAAAAGAAATGCTCTCAAACTCTGCCCCAATGCTTTTGTATGTGATCGGAGTGAGAATGGATTGATTTTGTCTTTGTTGATGAGCTGATCTCAGATATCAGCGTGAAAATAAAGCACTCACCATAAACCTCTTCATTTTATATAGTGATTATAACAACTATTTTGATTGACATACGCAGCTATATTATGGTATAGTGATGGTAGCAAACAGTAATACAACAGTGCATGATTGAATATGGCTACTATATTCAAATACTATGGTATTTCCATGAGCTATAAGGAATAGCATAGTATTGATATCATGATGCTGGGGAAATATGAGGTATTACTATGGTGCTGTGACTAAAGACCATGATTTCAGCCAAGTTTTTATAATCACTATATTAAATATGTAGAATTTATTAGAATAAATTTGGCTTCACAACTTAAATTTTCCCAGCATCCTCCCCTGCCCTCCCCTCTCCATCATGGCTCTTCTGTTCAAGGACACAAGGCAGTTTCCTTATTCCAATTCCTGTTCTGCTGTGCGACTGTGAAACTGTGGACACTGGTGTTTCTGAGATGACAAACTAATCCAGTTAGAGAGACAAATTGGTGTACTTTTGTTCATTTAGTTGGTTTATTTTATAGCTAATTGCTGTCTTCTTGTATTTAAATGTATAACATTAGATATTCTCTTACTTTGTCTTGTTTCTACACTGTAAAAATATCTATTAATTAACAATTTTTGTATTTTAGTGTTTATTCATGGTTGTGAATTACATTATGGGATGTTGATGTTGACTTTTGATGTTGAAAATTTTATTCTACAGTTTTAAAAAGTGACTTTTATTGACATCTTAGTAGTTTGGAATTATGTATAAGAAATAATATCAAGAGCAGGGGTGCCCAAACCTTTTCTTATGAAGGGTGTTACGTTCCTTCCCCTTTTTGTCTAGGGTTGGGGAAGGAAAATAACGAAGCAAACAAATTTATAAATTTAAGGGAAAAGAACACCAAATTAATGAAATATTTAAAGGTTAAATAAAATTGAGGGAACACTTCAGTCCTCTGCCTCAGAAATGTGAAACAACCACAAAGGTAAACTTAAATCTTTTATTCTCTTAATCTCATAAACTCAACAACAAAGGAAGCATAAGTCTTCAGGAGAAGGATTAACCAAAACAACAAACAAAACAGGACTAACTTAGGAGGAGTTATAAATAGCCTAGTTCAGGTAAAATAAATCTAACAACAAAGGCTTTCCTCAACTCCTTTACTATAAATAAACAGTCAAATGTACAAAAATAAAAAATGGCACCCTCTCCCTACAGCTTCCTTTTGTAAATCAAAAAGTCAATAAAGGAACAATACAATTACCTTTTAAAAACCAAACAAGGAATAGTAAATTATAATTAAGAAAGCAGACACACTACCTGCAAGTTCCACAACACAAACACCAAGTTTCCTAGAGAAAACAACAGAAGTTAAATTACACCCAATAGCTCACTTAACTTCTCACGTTACACTACACCCACAAAAAGTATGCAACCGACACACGTCTGAAGCAGGGGAGAAGTAAACCTCTCTTTGGGTTGAGGCACACAGATCTTTTGTAGCAGCGGGTCACTGCAACACACTCAATGATGATGAGCCCTACCTGGGCCTAGTCAACTCTACCTAACAAGCAGGCAGAGAGAGAGACACAAGCACACACACACACAACATAACCACTCCAAATAGGCAATAAACACAATAAACAAACAATAATAATAAATAAATACATCCAAGGGATGTAACGGGCCAAAATCCAAGCTTGATTGAGAGCTGTGAGCCGAAAGTAAATATAGCAAACTGAATTACATTAAAGTTGCCATAGGTAGTTTCCTAATTTAATTCATAATATCTATAAATAAATAGAAATAACTACTTCAACCATATTTAATAATGCATTCGAATTTTTTTTTGAAAAAGTGCATGTTATTTTAACAAACTTATTACAATAAAATCTTTAAAAAAAAAAGAAAAAAGAAAAAAACCTAAATATCCAATGGAGTTTAATGCTGAATACACTAGTCACCCTAAACCTGCCTTTGCCTTGATTTGCATGCTGTTGTCTTCTGCTTTGTCCTTCATTCGTTAAGTGACAGTTTGTGCATTTTTTTACAACATCAGTTTGTAATTTCAGTTTGCTTTTTTGTAGCTCAACAGTAAAACAAATGAATAAAAGTTTACATTGAAATAGAAATGAATCTCTGTTAAATGTGTTCCCCAACCCATCCCAATCATTTTCCCTCTGATGGGCCAAATCAAAGGATATAAAGGGCCAACTTTAGGGGCCCTAGTTTGGGCATCTCTGATCTAGAGAAATAAGTCTGTTACATACCAGAAAATGTACTGGTAGGTTATTAAAAGGTTTTTGTAGCTGTCACTTTACACTATTAAACATGTTCATAAATGTCACTTTTTTTTTACTTTTCAAGGTTAAAAGTTGTGGATGAAAGCTCAAGATCCCTTAATGCAATTAAAAAAATATAATAATAATAATAAAGCAATAAAATCATGAATCACAAAATACAGAAAAATGCTAATTTAATTAAATAAATTAAGTTAAATAACTTAGACAAGTAAAAAATGTTTTAATTTCAGAAATAATAAGTAAACATTTTTCCTTAAAGGTGCTGTATATAAGTGTTTTACTCTTCTGAAGCATAAAAATACCATGATATGTTTGCAGATGTTTAAGAAACATGCTAATGAACATTCTTGTTTATCTGAAAAACAATGCTGAAGTCAGATATTCTGCTGTGAAATTGTGATTTCCGTGCCGGAACGTCTGTCTTTGTTTTGGTCCCTTTAACCCTCCCAATGCCAGTTTAGCCAATTATATTTCAGCACCCGGGTTGCCTTGGTGGAGTATTTCATTCACTTATTCATTCAGGAAGGCTCTTCAAGTATGCGTCCATGACAGTGGCGTAGCGCAAAATGCATGGGGTGGTGGAAATGCTTGAAAGACCGAGAAGTGGGGTGGGAGGTTCAAGTGCTTGTGAAACCAAAATGTAAAACCCCCACAGCCCATTTGCCACGCTACTGAAAAAAAGGAAAAAAAAGGAAAAAAAGAAAAAGAAAAAAAAAGTCAACAACAACAAAAACACAAAACAACTACTACCAACACTAATTTCCCTTTTGAGGGCTTTAACAGAAGAGACACATAGATAACAGTCTACAAACATTTAAGTTCTTAAGCGTCACACAAATGCACAGCAAGTGTACGTATAGGATGCATACACAACTACAATACAGTAATAATAAATAAATAAATAAATAAATAAATAAATGAGTAAATGCAAAAAAAAAAAAAGGAAAATACAAAAAGATATACAATACACATAGAAAGCGAACTATCCAGTGTGCAATATAAGGAGGGTTCTGTATACCTTTATTACAAGCACACCCACTGTGAAAGGCATTACAAGGTAACAATGAGCTAAAAGAGGAACAATAAAAAATATATATATTAAATTAAAATAAAAAAATAGGGGGTTGGGGCCTTTTGTGATTGTATGAGATTAAATATCCTCCTGATTGTCAACGTATGTGATTGCTTATGCGTAAACTTTTTTTGCTTTTTCAAACAAGCTACATACATGCAATGTAAATGTATTCAGTGCAGAAGAAGTGCAGAACAAAACATCTCACAAAGAAATAACACAGTATTAAGTTTAATAAATGAAACTGTAGTAAAATTGTCTTTAAAACAGACAACATAAAATAAATGAAGATGAACTAACCTCACCTCTAGATAAACACATACTGTACACAGTAGTACTGACTGCTTGATAAACAAAACTGTAATAAATTGTCTTAAAAACAGACAACATAAAAAAATAAAGGTTAAATAACCTCAATTCCACTCAGAACAATAAATAAAAACTAACGTAAATCAAAACCACCTATTCGCTTCTCCTGCTCAACTTCGTCATGCGCGGAGTGAGCTCTGATTGGTTAACATCTTTCTCCAGCTCAGCTTAGCTGTAATTGCCCGGTGTGCTGCGTCAGCTCTGATTGGTTAACATATTAAAATCATGCGCACAAGTACGTGAAAAAAAATGAACAGAAAAAAATTGCAGTCTTGCGCGATTTAGAAATTGCATGTGCTTAAATTGCAATTAGTTTTTATTTTTATTATTTTTATTTTTTTTGCGATTACAGTTAATTGCACAGCTCTAATAGTAAGGCACACTCCTGTTGGTGTCCTTAATCTGGTAACCTGCGTGTGTTTTGAACCTGGAGGGCAATACCTATTTCAACCACTGGTTGTCAAACTTACATACTGCACCTTTAAAACAAGCTAAATAATCTGTCGTCCAAAAGCAAGATTGTTTTGCTTTCCCCTTTGACAAATTATTTTCCGCTGTTTTAAGTAGAGAAAAAAAATCTCTTTTGAAAATCTAAATATTTCTTGCTTGTCTAAAAATGCTTCTTGATTTTTGTGCAGTGGAAGATTTTATTCTTGTATTATTTAACAAATGACGTATGCTAATGTGGTATTCCTTTGACTGTGTGGTTTTCAGATTGAGGTAAGTTTGGTTTGAGATCGTTTGGTATTTTCTCACGAGCCGTTTAAGGATGTGCAAAACTGATTTTATCAACGACAAGCTTATGAATAATCTGCATACTGTATCGTGCTATTGTTGTCTGTTCTGATGTCATTGTTTTTTGCTCAACGCTCTCCATATTTTCTCAGTGGTTAGAAGTGGTGATTATTACCTGTTTGAAACTGACAGTGAAGAGGAGGAGGAAGAGGAGGAGAAAAAAGACGAGGAGCCTCCTAAAAGATCAGCCTTTCAGGTCTGTGAAGCCATGCAGATCAACCTATACTCATTAAGCTCGTCCTAATGAAGACACTTTCATTATGGCACAATAAAGCTTGACATACAATTATTTTTAAGCTTTAGTGTCTAATTTCTTTTATCTTTGCCATGATGACAGCACATGGTATTTGACTAGATATTTTTCAAGATACTATTTAGCTTAAAGTGACATTTAAAGTCATTGTATAGCAGTGGTTTGTTCTGTAGGTAATGGAAACAAATATTGCTTAAGGGGGCTAATGATATTGACCTTATAATGGTTTAAAAACTGCTTTTGTTCTAGCTGAAATAAAACGAATAAGACTTTCACCAGAGGAAAAAATATTATAGGAAATACTGTGAAAAAATTCCTGAATCTGTTAAACATCATTTGGGAAATATTTGAAATAATATCGTCTCTATATATAATAGCCAAACTAAAAGAAATAAGACATCCCCGAGAAGAAAAATATGATAGGACATAATTTGAAAAATGTCCTTGCTGTCCTAACAGCAAATTTCACATGAGGTCTAATAATAATAATGTGAGGTGTGCAGATATTATATTCATAATCTATTTTTAGCTGAAGTAATTGAGGGATTTATTCAGTGTGCTTATTAGATTAAGTGTAGGCTATTGTATACATGCAAATAATGTTATATTATATAGTTAATACCTAGTTGGATACAAAATGTAATTTTACATCACATTCAGGTTATCAATAGTGCACAGTCCCTAGTACCAGGGGTGGACTTCCAGTGGCCTGACGGTCAAACTGTGAAACTAGCCTGCGCCAAGCCCCACCCACGGCCCTTCACTTACCAGTCTCACTTACCGTTAGGCCCACACTAAATCTGCACGCGCAGAATTCTGCAGATTTTCAGCCCATCATTGATTTTATTTATTTACTGGTGTAAATGTGTGTAAATTTATATTCATTCCGTTTCTAAGTTAATTTCAGTAATAATTATTGACAAATATGATAATATTCATATGATTTATTTACAATACAGTTTGTAAAGTAATATTTTCTGTCTTTTAGTAGAGATATTACATGAGAGACTTGCTTTTTTTTACCAAATAAAGTGGATCTGATTGGATTCGCATTGTAAACATTAAAAAAAAGATGGAATCTGCAGACATTTTTTGCTATTTCTGCGCAGAATTTTGTTAAAAATCTGCGGATTTATGCGGTATGATTTTGGGAGTAACATAGCTAAAACCTTAATATATGACATAAAAAGTAATACCTGTTTAACTTATTTAATGTTTACAATGCAAATCCAATTAGATCCACTTTATTTGGTAAACAAAGCAAGTCTCTCACATAAAATATCTACTAAAATTCAGAAAATAGTACTTTACAAAGTGTACTGTAAATAAATATAATATATATAAGTATCAGTATAGGGCGCCACGGTGGCCTAGTGGGTAGCACGATCGCCTCACAGCAAGAAGGTCGCTGGTTCGAGCCTCGGCTGGGTCAGTTGGCATTTCTGTGTGGAGTTTGCATGTTCTCCCTGTGGTTGCGTGGGTTTTCTCCGGGTGCTCCGGTTTCCCCCACAGTCCAAAGACATGCGGTACAGGTGAATTGGGTAAGCTAAATTGTCCGTAGTGTGTGTTTGTGAGTGAGTGTGTATGGATGTTTCCCAGAGATGGGTTGCGGCTGGAAGGGCATCCGCTGCGTAAAACAAATGCTGGATAAGTTGGCGGTTCATTCTGCTGTGGTGACCCCGGATTAATAAAGGGACTAAGCCGAAAAGAAAATGAATGAATGAATGAATAAGTATCAGTAGTGGTAGTCCTTGCTGTAGTGGTATCAGTAGTAGTAGACTTTATTGTAGTAGTAGTAGTCATTGTAGTGATATCAGTAGTAGTAGACATCATAGTTGTAGTAGTTGTTGATGTGGTAGTGTGATGTAGTAGTTGGTGTAGTACATGTAATTATTATTATTATTTTTTAATTATTATTATTATTATCTTTATGGTAGCTATTGTCAGTTATTACTGTTGTCCTTTTTTTACTGTCATTATTACTATCATTGTTATTACTCTTTAACACTGATTGACTTTTTTTATTTTTATTTTTTTTCTCTCTATCTGATATATTTATTTGTTATTTGCATAATTTATTGACTGTCATACATGTTGTCTATGTATATATGTATATATTCTTCCTTATGTATGTACTCTGACCTTCCACCTAGTTACTTTTCCATTTACAAACACACACACACACAGACACACACACTTGCATTTGCCAGTATCTGACTGTATTGTGGTTGTTTTTGTCTGTTTTTTTTTCCTTTCATGATTTTGTTTTTGTTTTGTTTGTATGTATTCCCATTTAGTGTATTTTTTGCATAATCTAATAAAAAAAGTAAATAAATCATATATTTTCATATTAGTTAATATTATTACTGAAATTAATTGAAAAACTGAATAAATATAAATTTCCACACATTTACACCAGTAAATCAATGATGGGCTAAAAATTGGCGGAAATCTGCAGAATTCTGCATGCGCAGTTTCCGTGTGGCCCTACCGATTGCTTATGTGGCCTGAGGTAAAACAACTTTCCCGGCTGAAAATACTGCCCCAGTCTGCCCCTGCCTAGTATCTAGTACGCATGTCTCATAAAGTTGAAAGCTGTTTCAGTCCGTTAAATGTTTTCATTTTGTTATGGTAACTATCAAAAGCTGAAAGAATTCCACAGTAAAAAGACAAGCTGAAGACGATCTTTTGCAGCAGACACTGTGGATTGTTAATGTGTTGTATTGTGTAGTGTTGGGCTTCAGGGCACTGATGCTGTGACTTTCTCCTGGTTTTTTCTCCTCTCAGCGAGCGATCAGAAAGTTTGCTTCAGCCCTTGTTGCTTTACCCAGATCAGTCATTAAACTGCCCAAAACTGTTCTGCAGTATTTAATAAGGGCGGCCAAGGTACATGTACCGCCGCGGGCAACCCGCCCCCTGTGTTTGCTGATGGTGTTTCATTGTGAGATTTCCATCCCGTGTTGTTCCTGTTGCGTTACATATTTGTGAAAATATAAAAAGTACTGATGTCTTACTGCAAGGATGCATGGAATGGAAATCTCTCCGAGGTGTTGTTCAATGGGAAAATTGTGTGTTTGTTCCGTGTGGTGTTTTTTGGGAAGGTACTTTTTATTTTTGTTGATTTTTTTTTTTATTAGTTGCTAATGTATGATGTGACTTTGCTCCACTACATTTCAATACACACAAACAATTTTAAATACATCAAATACTTATACTGAGCAATCATGAGCCAAAGATGAGCATCTCATATTGATCTTTATATCAGAAAGAATTTTAAGTTATTTATCATATATTGAAGGGAAAAATAAACCCTCAGGGGTCTAAAGGTGTTTTGGGGCCCTGGAGAAGGTTTGACACACTGATATTTGTGTTGTTTTTAGTATCTTAAAAGCATATTAGTGGCTAAAGTTAGAGATAACTCTGTAAACAGCACAGGCTGGGCTACAATAATACCTAAGCAGCATGTACAGTATGTATGTGTTTGTGTTTTTGAGAAGGAAACGTTAACTAAAATTTTAAAGTCACTGAAATAAGGCAGTGAATCACAGACTCCATTTGTTCACAAGACTTTTGAGAACTGGATCTTAGCCTAGTGTTTTTGCTTCAATATGATGTGAAAATCATCTTGTTTACTTGCTCACAGAAAACAAAATATTGAATTAAGTAGCTTTTGTGTAAAAATGGTCAATGCGAGATGGCGTGAACTATCATTACTAATGCAGTGATTCACACCTGAGAAGACAAAAAAACTAGACACCTAACAGATTCGATTGATGTATTGATCTTATCTGTATGATCAAAACTCAAAGTGGAATTTAAGTTAATAGAAGTCAGAAGAAGATGCATCAAAACATCTTCAACCCCTAAAAGATAGGTTCAGTGTTTTTAATGTAGAATTAATAAATGATTATATAAATTGTTGTTTTATTTTATATGATTAAAAGTCTCCAGCTAACAAATAGGGCTCTATTTTAACGGTCTAGATGCAAAGTTTAAAGCACATGGTGCAAAAGCAGTAAAGGCATGTCTGAATTCACTTTTCCTATTCTAAGGATGGAATAATTTGCTCTGCGCCCTGGCGCATGGTCTAACAGGGTTGTGCGTATTCTCTTAATGAGAGTTTTGAGCATAACATGCATTAAACCAATCAGAGTCTCATCTCCCATTCCCTTTAAGAGTCAGTTGCATCGTGCCATGGTGCATTTGCTATTTAGGTGGAAAAACTGAACACTTTACTAGTGAGAAAACAGTTAAACAGACCATCTGCAGCGCAGGATAAAGAACGAGCCTCCTCCATTCGGCCTCTTTACTTTCTATTTACTTTACTCTTTACACCTTTACTTTCGTGGAGTGAGGAAACGGTGGACACTCACTCCACTGAAGACATCCATTAGCCTACATATTTGTTAAGTGCGAAGATTTGTTTCTAAACTATTTTTAAATTCAGTTCTAATTTCCAGCAGAGTTATATCCAAACACATGTCCTGTTCTTATGCCCCATATCGTGGCGCATAAGACTCCAAAACCCAACAGGTGGACAAATCTTCACTTGTTTTTATTAAAACAAATATAAATAGGCATATAATAAATAATATTGCTAATAATAATAACATTATACAAAGGAAAATGGTCATGATTAAACTGAAAAAAGCCCAGCCGAGGTGCAGAAGGCATGGAGGCTGTGGTATTACTTTGGTATTACTATGGAGGCATAATATTACTATATATAACCTCCATCCTCTAGTGATTAAATAATTTATAATATATATATATTTTAAATCTTAAAGTCTTTTTTTATGTCTGCAAATGATTCTTCTACTTTGCTACATGCGTGCAAATAGTTTTAAACGTTTCAACCATTTGTGCGATGTTAGTGTGTTTTGTAGATCTGTCAAACTGTATAATCCTCATTATTTTTTTGGCTCTGAAAAAAAAATGCTTTACATCTCATCATTTTAATGCTAAACAACCCATTTTAAATCATCTCAGCATTATGTCAGTGGAGCAAAACACATTTATACAAACACAATTTTCCATTTCTTGTGTAACCTGGATTCAAACAACTTAATCTAGTCCATTAAAATACTGAATACACAGTTCGCTAAATATTGTCAAGTCAAAAATTTGGAAAAGATTTGGAAAAGTCGGACAGGAAACAGTTGTTTGTATTCAGTCTGGGTTTTTTGTGGTGGATGTGCTTGTTTAACAAATTCATCCTTTTCAGGGGATACCAATTGTAGTTTAAATGAAGATTACAAATGAAAAATAAATGAAAATTTTAAATGAAAATTAAATGAAAATTGCATTTTTTTGCAGATTTTAATCACGGGTTAAATTGTAACTCCCCTAAAATGGCTGAAAGTGCAGCATATTTGTGTTTTGATGTCTTTTGTTCAACTCTATAGTCAAACTATACGCTAATTCCTATTGACATTTTTGTGTAGTTTGTGTATCATACTTGGATTGCTGAATCTAAAGCTGCTCTGAAAGAAAGAGGAAAAGGCAAGCGTTTCTGGAAGCGATACGGTCGCCGGCATAAAAAGGACAAGAAAGAAGGTAAAGCAGTGTTTAACGTCTGAAAACCGAACTGGAGGAATGTAAGCATAATTGTTGATTGATAACTTATTGTGTGTAGAACATGTGGCGATAGAGATCGGTGAAGACGAGCGTCAGAGTTCAGAAGAGGAGAAAACAGACGGACCAGGTGTGTTTTCGACAACTGTTCATATTAACAAATCTGCTTCAGAATTGCGGGAACATTTTTCAGTCATTACCTTTAAAACTAAACGACTTACAACACATGTATAGTATACAGTAAACTGAATCCATTATTAATGATGCTTAAATGTCATAGGGAACATTTAAATATGCGTATAATTTTGTATATTTATATATATTGTATATTTTGTAAAACTGTCACTTTTATGCAGACGATATTCAACTTTATTCTGTCTGAACACCTACTCCATCCGCTCAAATTGACAATATCTCTGCTTGTATGAAGGACATTAATGATTGGCTCAACTCAAATTCCTTGAAACTCAATATGGACAAAACTGAGATCATTTTTATTGGCACCCCAGCGCTTACCAGCAATATTTCAAACTGTTTCCCCTGTGATATTGCCGGCTCCCACATCAAAATATCTACTTCTGTAAAAAATCTCGGTGTAATCTTCGACTCCACACTCTCCTTTCAGCCTCATGTTAAATCTGTTACTAAATCTGCATTCTTTCATCTACGCCGAATTGCCCAACTGCATCCCTTCATCAGTAGTAAGGATGCTGAGACTGTTGTCCATGCATTTGTCTCATCACGCATCACTACTGTAATGCCTTTTTCATTGGTCTGCCTGCCTGCCTCATCTCCAGATTACAATACATTCAAAACTCCGCGGCCAGAATACTCACGCATACCAAACGCTCTGCTCACATAACCCCAATCTAGTATGACCTCCATTGGCTCCCAGTTGCATACCGCATTAAATTCAAAATTCTCCTGCTTGTATTTAAATCCTTAAACGGCCTAGCCCCCTCTTACCTTTGCAACATGCTTGTCCCCTACATTCCTACTCGCTCGCTACGCTCCTCTGACTCTGGCCTTCTCGCTGTCCCTCGGTATCGCCTCTCTTCAATGGGGGGCAGATCATTTAGTGTCACTGCACCCAAACTCTGGAACTCTCTACCACATTCACTCCGTTCTGTCAATAATATCTCAGAATTCAAATCATTACTTAAAACTCTCTTGTTCTCTGAATGTCACTCTTCTGACTGCTAAACTGACCCCTTTTTTTTGACCCAACTGTACTACATATTTGTCTCTTAGGTCTTGTTTTGAATTTCCAGTTTGTTATTTGTGATTCCCTGTATGTTTGCAAACCTAATGTTGTCTCTACCTGTTTACTGTTTCTTTCAATGTCTGCTTGTACTATTTCTTTTGTTACATTTTTTGTAAAGTGCCCTTGAGCTCTGGAAAGGCGCTATATAAATAAAACATTATTATTATTATTATTATTATTATTATTATATAATTAATTAACATTATGGGCGCCATGGTGGCGTAGTAGGTAGCATGTTTGTCTCACAGCAAGAAGGTCGCTGGTTCGAGCCCCGGCTGGGTCAGTTGGCATTTCTGTGTGGAGTTTGCTTGTTCTCCCCGTGTTGGCGTACGTTTCCTCTGGGTGCTCCGGTTTCCCCCACAGTCCAAACACATGCGCTATAGGTGAATTGGGTTAGCTAAACTGTCCGTAGTGAATGAGTGTGCCTGGATGTTTCCCAGAGATGGGTTGCAGCTGGAAGGGCATCCACTGTGTAAAACATATGCTGGATAAGTTGGAAGTTAATTCTGCTGTGGTGAACCCATATTAATGGGGGGACTAAGCCAAAGAAAGAAAACGAATGAATGAATAATTAATATTATTAATATTAATAATCAATATTATTACATAATACGCATATGCTGGAATAGTTGGCGGTTCATTCCACTCTATCGACTCCTTATAAATAAGGGACAAAGCCAAAGGAAATGAATGCATAGTCAAAAATATGTTTTTATTAAAGTTATTTTAATATCATAGAAGGTTTATTGTACTTTGGAGATGCAAAATTTTTATCATTTATCTCCTTCTCCTTGGTAATATTCTCGGTAAATATAACATACAGTTCCACTGCTATGCGGATGACACCCAGCTCTAGCTTTCTGGCAAACCCTCCTCTTGTTTTTCGCCTACATCCCTTACTGTATACTTAACAGAAATCAAATCTCGGCTCTCTCTAAAGTTTCTCAAATTAAATAGTTCAAAAACTGAGTTTTTTCTTGTTGGTACCAAATCAACACTCTCCAAAACTGACAGCTTTGCTCTTTCTATTGATGACTGTTCCATTTATCCCTCTAAACAGGTCAAGAGTCTGGGTGTCATCCTCGATAGCACCCTGTCTTTTGATTCATTCATTCATTTTCTTGTCGGCTTAGTCCCTTTATTAATCCGGGGTCACCACAGCGGAATCAACCGCCAACTTATCCAGCATATTTTTTTACGCAGCGGATGCCCTTCCAGCCGCAACCCATCTCTGGGAAACATCTATACACACACATTCACACTCATACACTACGGACAATTTAGCCAACCCAATTCACCTATACCACATGTCTTTGGACTTGTGGGGGAAACAGGAGCACCCGGAGAAAACCCACGCAACCAAGGGGAGAACATGCAAACTCCACACAGAATTGCCAACTGACCCAGCCGGGGCTCGAACCAGCGACCTTCTTGCTGTGAGGCAAACGTGCTACTCACTACGCCACCGTGGCGCCGTCTTTTGATTCTCACATCAATAATATCACCCGGTCTGCTTACTTCCACCTACGCAACATCAACCGTCTCCGCCCTTCTCTTACCCCTCACGCCACTGCTGTTCTTGTCCATAGCCTCGTCACATCTCATTTAGATTACTGCAACTCCCTTCTCTTTGGTCTCACTTTGGTCTCCCTCCGTAAGCTTCAGTTGGTCCAGAGCTCAGCTGCCCGTATCATCACCAGAACCCCTTCTTCTCATCACATCACCCCTGTCCTGCAGCAGCTTCACTGGTTACCAGTTCACTTTCGAATTGATTTTAAAATTTTGATGTTAACATTCAAAGCCATCCACAATCTCGCCCCTCCGTATTTGTCTGCCCTCATCCACATTGCTGCTCCCTCTCGCACCCTGAGATCTTCTACTTCCCTTTACTTGTCTGTTCCCTCTGCTCGGCTGTCGTCGATGGGCAATAGAGCATTCAGCTGCTCTGCTCCCCAGCTTTGGAACTCACTACCACCTGCCATCAGAAACATTGACTCCCTCACATTATTCAAATCAAAACTCAAAACCCCCCTATTTAAGATGGCTTTTAATGTTTAATCTGTACCTGCACTATTGTTGTGTATTTTTAATATTATTTTTATTATTTGATTGCTCTTGTTTCATTGTACAGTGTCCTTGAGTTGCCAGAAAGGCGCCTTTAAATAATATGTATTATTATTAATATTATTATTATTAAAAGTACCCTCAACTATAGAATCAGTTCTTATAATGTTCATATAACACACCAAGCTGAAATGTACTTCATGTCCTGCAGACAACATCATCAAGAGGGTGTTCAACATCATCAAGTTCACCTGGGCTCTGTTTCTGACCACCGTGGAGAGCATCACCAAATGGCTGAACTCCGTCTGCAGAGAATACATCGACATCTCCACCGTCCTGCGCATCGAGCGCTGCATGCTGACCCGAGAAGTCAAAAAGGTTCTGCAAAAACCATTCTATGATTATACAGTTGGAGTCAGAATTACTAGCCCCCCTGTATATTTGTTCCCCCGATTTCTGTTTAACGGACAGATGACGCTGCAAATGATGCTGATATTTGGTTGATTTTAGGTGGTGTTGGAAAGTAACCAAAATTCAACATCAAGCCAACATCTTAAACCAGCATCATATTGACGTCAAGACATTTACTTGTCAGATATGGCAACCAAAATCAAACATCTGATAGACGTCATAGTGGTAACGTCCACACAACGTCAAGCTGTAACATGATTAGACTTTGAATTTCCGGACAGAAGACTTTCAGTTTTTAAATGATCAGATTAGGTCAGTCTGGGGTATTGGGCGGGGCTAACATACTTACCACACCCCTCCAGCTGTCAGTTTGACAACAAACAGAAAGGCTGAGGTGGAGGAGGAGTCTGTTAGGCTGTATTAACTCCGCCCAAACTCTTTTCCAGATCGTTCTGAATGAAATGCCTACTTTACTACATCCAATCCGCTCACGGTAGAAATAAACAAGCCACGCCCACTCTTTTCTCATTTAATATTCTGTTTCTCTAGGAACTGCGTCACAACACACACAAAAAAAACGTCGCAGCTTCCAGTTCATGTGGTCTTTAAAATCTATGGTTACCTTTAGAACTAGAATCTAAAGATACATTGAATTATCCCAGCTGTTGTTGGTCTTTAATTTGATTCTCCATGTTGTCCTGCAGGGGAATGTGCCATCCCGAGAAAGCATCCATGTGTATTACCAGAAGCAGATGAAGCTGAATGGATCTCGTGAATCTGGTCTGGACCGGATCAGTGAGGAGGATTCCGCCTCAAACAGAGAGCGCCGCAGACGCACACAACACAGTCTGGACTCGTTCGCTTCCAGAGACAGCATCTCCAGGTCTTCATACGCATTATGCACACATTAATAAATACAGATTCACTACATTTCACACCAGAGTCAATAACACTGTAACACTTTTATTTACAATTAAGGCAGGACACAGCAGATGAATACCCAGCAGGTACACAGTGGGTTAGGTTAGGCATTAATATTAGGGTAGATTTAGGTTGTGATGTCAGGTGACCAAAATTCAATGTCTAGTCATCAACTAAAGACAACGTCATTTTGACGTCCAATAACGACATCAAATGACGTTGATATTTGGTTGATTTTAGGTGGTGTAAGAAAGTGACCAAAATACAACATCAAGCCAACATCTTAAACCAGCATCATATTGATGTCAAAAACTGACATTTACTTGTCAGATATGGCAACCAAAATCCAACATCTGATAGCCGACATAATGGCAACGTCCACACAACATCAAGCTGTAACATCATTAGACTTTGATTTTTGTTTAATTTTAGGCTGGACATTAGACATTGATGTCAGCTGTACGTTGAGTTCTGATGTCAACACATCAGGTTTTTCATTTCCAAACATCGTCAATCAACATCAATCTGATGTCTTATTGACGTCCTGTACCTGCTGTGTCGAAAAAATATCTTATTGTTATCACCATACTACCCAGCCAGCAATGAGATGTGGGGCCAAGATGAAGGCTTCATGGGCGGCAAATGTGGGCCCCATTATGGGCTTGCACTTGGGATCCACATTAGGGCCAGCTGTAAAAGCCCAGACGTAATAAAAGTGGGACCTGTAAGGGTACTGCATGGGTCCTAACTGGGCAATTCATGCAAAACCCATTTGGGCCCCACCTGCCTAAAGGGGTTTAAAGTGGGCTTGTACAGGATTCAACCGTGAATGCCCATATGGGCTTAAAGTGGGCTCTGTAAGCATCTTATGTTAGTCCAACTGGGCAATTCATGCAAGGCCTATTTAAGCCCAACCATACCAAATGGTTTAAGGAAACAATCTAAGAAAAATTAAAAAGGAAGATAAATACAAAACACTTGATGCTTTGAACTGCAAGAGATATATTAAGTTGAACAAAAACAATTATATATGCATATGTGCATTCCCAGTTCAAACCCATGCCCACTTAGCCCAAAAATATGCCATTCAAGACCCATATATGCGTTCCCAGATCAAACCCATGCCCACTTAGCCCATAAATATTTCATGCAAGACCCATATGTGCATTCCCAGTTCAAACCCATGCCCATTTGGCCCATAAATATGACATTCAAGACCCATTTACAGATGTCTCTAGTTCAAAACGTCTGTTTTACTGCCGGTCTTGATGCAGCCACAGCGGTATTTACAAGCGCCAACAGCTTTTGGCCGCTGGGTGGCGCTTTAACCATAGATTTTCAGCTTTGCATTTCCACAATAGGACGGCACTATAAGTGTACTGTACTTTACGTAATATGCTGTGTTCAATTAAGTTATAATTTTGTTGGTTTGTTTTAGTTTTCTTATCAATAAACATGATTTTACACTACTGTTTTAGAAAAGATACAATCCATGATGAGAAGTATAGCCCTACGCTGCAAGAAATTAAGCAAATATAAGAATTAAGTTCTTTAGCCTTTATAGTGCCCTATTAAATTGCGTTGGGGTGTAAAGAATGTTTTGATTTGTTTGACCATCATGGTTTGTTTGACCATCATGCGCACAAGATATGAAAACCATGCATGGAGCACAAAATAATATTAAGGTTATCGAGCCAATGGAGCACGTCACCTGATTGCAAACTTGCTATATAAATAATTTTTTTATTACAGGCTAGGTTACAAATATTTGACCAACTACCTCTACATGTAAAACACTCTCGTGCACTCAAAATAGGTTCCCTTTTGCTATTAGTGAGGGTTATGAAGTTAAATAAATGCCCACTTGGCCCATAAATACGTCATGCAGGACCAATATATGCATTCCCAGATCAAACCCATGCCCAGTTGGCCCATGCCTGACCCTTATGGGGCCCATGTAATCAGCTCATATTGGCTTCCTATGTGGAAACCTACATGGAACCCCCGCTGATTTCACCCAGCTAAAGCCCATGCCCACACAATTCCCATGGAACCCGTAGTTAACCCATCTGGGCCCCACATGTCATTGCTGGCTGGGTAATGCCATAGATTAAATACATTAAAGTCTGGGTATGGGGAATATGTGTGATTAACCACCCAGCTACATTTAATTGATCAAAAAACACCAAGTAACTCAAATGTGTAACTCAAAATCTTTTAAAAGTCTTCGCTCTGTAAAAAGAAAGGGGCCACGGACTGAGCCTTGTGGTACTCCATTAGACTTAAAACACACTGAAAAGTTTAATAATCACTGAATATCACTGTTTCCCCTGCCATTATATAAGGTGGGCGCCCTGTCACCCTCAACGGCACCCCCACCTTCCTTAAAAGTCGTTATTTCATTTTATTTTCTATATAGCGTCATATAAAAACAGAAATCATTTAAGGTTATTTTTCGACAGAACAGGTCTGTACATTTTACTTTTATTAAACCAGCAAAAACAAACCTTAGTAGGGTGGCACGGTGGCTCAGTGGTTAGCAAAAAGGTCGCTGGTTCGAGTACCAGCTGGGACATTTCTGTGTGGAGTTTGCATGTTCTCCCTGTGGTGTTGTGGGTTTCCTCCGGGTGCTCCGGTTTCCACCACAGTCGACACACGCACTATAAGTGAACTGGATGGACTAAATTGCCTGTAATGTATGGGTATGTGTGTAAATGCGAGACTGTATGGGTTTTTCCCAGTACTGGGTTGCGGCTGGAAGGGCATCTACTGCGTAAAACATATACTGGAATAGTTGGCGGGTCATTCCGCTCTAGCGAGCACTGGTAAATAAGGGACCATCCCGAAGGAAAATGAATAAATGACTGATTGTTTATTATTATTGTCATCTTTTTCATTGCATTGTGTTTTCATTCATGCCATCTGTTCATCCATCAGCGCATACACAGAAGCCACCATGCTGTTTTCTCGCCAGTCCACCTTGGACGATTTGGACGACATGCCTCAGAATATTCCCAAAACCAGCGAACGTGCTCGACCTAAGCTGCGCAAAATGTACGGCCTGGACATGTCCAACTCCTCGGCGGACAGCGGAAGCAGCGTCATCTCCAGGTGCTTCATCTTCATCACATACATCACACTCATCATCAGTTTTAATATGTAAACATGTTAGCCATGATGAATAGAAAACCTTGAAGAAAATGCTAAATAAAAATCTGTTAAATAACCTACAAATAATTGAACATTGGCGGCATGTTGGCTCAGTGGTTAGCACTGTCGCATCACAGCAAGAAGGTTGCTGGTTTGAGTCCTGAGTGGGCCAGTTGGCATTTCTGTGTGGAGTTTGCATGTTCTCCCCTTGTTGGCATGGGTTTCCTCTGAGTGTTTCCTGGTATTAGGTTGTGGCTGGAAGAGCATCCGCAGCATAAAACATGCCAGAATTGTTTGGTGGTTCAATCCGCTGTGGTGACCCCTGATAAATAAGGGACTAAGCCGAAGGAAAATAAATTAATTTGCCGCCATTTTTGTTATAGAATATTCAAATCTGTTAAAAAAAACACATTACTTTTTTGATGCACGTACTTTGTCCGGTAAATGTGTTTCCACCGTAGCTTATGCTCTTTTATCTATCGGATAAAAAGTTTATTGTACTCAGTTGTGAGTAATTTAATTTTCTTTAAAAATGATGCATTTTTTCTAAATGTATTGAATTCTTGGTAAATTGTCAGTTTAAAACAGTAAATGTGCCATGTGCCGCTAGAAATGATTATTTTCTGGGCATTTCAGTGATTCAAAATAAAATATTTAATGGCAATTTAAATTTAAAGCTGCAAGCAGCGATGAAAGGGACCTCATACCCAGGTCCACCGCTGCCCGGTGGCCTCAGGATGTCAGAGAATAATAATTTTAAATACACACACAATAATAATTTAAGCTGATATATTAAAAAAAACTGATAAAATCACAGATTTTTGCCAAACTTCCTTCTGTCAGCATCTAAATGACTGTGACTCGATATTGGCATGTAGATGTCTTCAGGAGAGCAATGTCATCAAACGTGAATTTTCAGGCAGGTCGGACATGGTGTGTTATAAGTACTTTCTCCTCCATGCCGAAACACTGAACTTTGTCAGTCCGCCACGGACAAAACTCTCGATCTTCACAATTTCACATCACAAAGGCCTTTGGATTATATTAACAAAACATGAATTTGATCTGATAAAATTTCTAGTAGGAGTTTCTTACACTGTAAAAAATGCCATTTCCTGTTGCCAATAGGTGGCGCTATAACTGTAACTGGATATTGGCATGTAAATGTGTTTAAGTCAGGACTCTTATCAAACATGTGGATTTTGAGGCAGGTCAGACAATGCATGCCTGAGTTATAACAACTTCCTGTTTCGTGGCGAATTGTCAAAGTTTGTGAGGTTGCCACGGACACGCCCTTCGGCGAAAACTCTAGATCTTTGTAATTTAACGTTGCCAAGGCCTTTAGATGACAATTCCCGATAAAATCCCTATAAGCAGTTCGTTAAAATACAACAATGGAAATGGCAAAAACTGCACTTTTTCAGCAGAGGAAGTTAAAAAAATCTGACTTCCTGTTGGGTTTGAGATTTCTTTTTTGTAGGTTTTGGCATGTTTGATGTGTGTGCCATTTTTTTTATCCGTGCGTAAAACATAGCTCACAGGGCACTTTGTTGATTGTTTATAGGTGGCGCTGTTGAGCCCTTTTGCCACACCCACTTCTCAAACCCATATTAAATGTCAATTTTTGCAACTTCTGCTATCTTTGCAAACTTTTGGGAGTTTTCGAGCATGTGTAGACCCTCTAAAATACAATTCATTCTGGAACAGAATGATAATAAGAAGAAACAAAGCAATTCAGCAGCCGAACTGAAGCTAAGCAGGGCTGTGCCTGGTCAGTACCTGGATGGAAGACCACATGGGAAAGCTAGCTTGCAGCCGGAAGTGGTGTTAGTGAGGTCAACAGGGGGTGCTCAACCTGCGGTCTGGGTGGGTCCTAACGCCCCAGTATAGTAAAGGGGACTCTACACTGCTTAGTGAGCGCCGTCTTTTGGATGAGACGTTATATCGAGGTCCTTAAATCCCAGGATGTTCTTCGAAAAAGAGTAAGGGTTTAACCCCAGCATCCTGGCCAGATCTGCCCAGTAGCCTCTGTCCATCGTGGCCTCCTAACCATCCCCATATCATAATTGGCTTCATCACCCTGTATCCTCTCCACCAATCAGCTGGTGTGTGGTGTGCAGTCAGGCGCATTATGGCTGGCATTGCAGGAACACAGCGGATCTGGATCAGGCACTCTGAAATCTGATCTGGTACCTCATTTTACCGAACCCCCTCCTCAACCACCCTCCTCCCCCGTCTGCTGTTCACTTTCTTTCGAGACTCCTTAACCCTCATCACTTTTGTCCGCGACACCTCTCCATCCTCAGGTAACATGCTGGATTCTTTACACCAATCTGTTCCGGGACCTCTCAATTCACAAATTAAGCACTGTGTACAAGTAAACATGGTAACACTTTATTTCGATGGTCCATTTGAGTAGTAGTAGACTGTCTACTTAATATCTGTTGATACTGACGTTCAACAGACATTTAACTGACTATAAGAAACTTTGCAAGTACATGTCAACTTACACTAACCCCAACCTAACAGTCTACTCATAATCTAATGAGAATTTGTTGCAATGTAACTTAAATTCAACAAACGGACCATCAAAATAAAGTGTGACCGTAAACATTTGTCATACTAGAAAAAAATTGTTCCTGTAATTTGTTATGCGCATTTTCTAAATGTGTCCACATCTTGGGCTTTCCATTACGCAGTTTTATGCAGTATTCCGAAATAGGTGTCTGGAAACAAACATAACCACTGACTGTAATAATGGTGTTGTTTTTTTATGTGCTCGTGTTTACAGTGAAGCTACTCAGTGCGTCACGCTGTTTTCTCGGCAAGGAACCAACGACACCATCGACGAGGCTGAAGACGAGCGAGAACAGCTGGAGCACAAGCAGAAAACAGAAGAAGCAGAACGCAGAGACAAACCTGAAGAGGAAGAGCAGTGGGAAGTGGAAATAAGCGATCAGGGGAAGCAGGAAGTGTTACCCGTGAGCCATCTGGTGACGCAGGAAGTGAAAGAGGACGTATTACCTGCGAGCGATCAGCTGACTGGGGAAGTGACTAAGGAAGTGGAAGAGGAGGTGGAAGTAGTTCAGGAAGTGGGAGAAGAAGTAGAAAAGGAAGTTGGAGCAAAAGTGGAAAAGGGAGAGGAAGTGGAAACGGAAATGGAAACAGAAGTTGGAGCGGAAGTGGGAGAGGAAGCGGAAAGGGAAGTGAATGAGGAAGTGCAGTGGGACTTGGTGGATCCAGAGGGAGCAGCCGAGTGTGTAAGTGAAGATGAGGAAGGTGGAGAGCGGATGCAGCAGGATGAAGGCGAATGGTCAGGAGTGGAAAATATGGTCAGCGGTCCGCTGTTCACGCCGGACACTGATGCCCCCAACACGTCTGACGCTGACGTGCCGCCCAGCTACAGTAAAGCAGTGAGCTTCGACCGGCTGTCTGTGAGCTCAGACGACAGCGACAGTGACAAGCGTCTAATGCTGATGACGCCTGACAGCAAATCAGACCTGGACGACCCTCTGCTGCCCTCCATGACCACTGACATGACCGCCAGTGAACTACTGCTCAACAAGTGGGTGATTTCATATAGGCTTTTGTGTTGATCTCAATTTTGGCTCACTCCAAGGGTATCATAATAGTAGTTTCAGTTGTGTGTGTGTGTGTGTGTGTGTATATATATATATATATATATATATATATATATATATATATATATATAAATGTAAAAAAATGTGTATATATATATATATATATGTATATATATATATGTATATATATAT
>CAIGQQ010032929.1:4227260-4243106 GCA_903798035.1 Danio albolineatus
GCTTCAAACCTGAATTCAGCTCTCGAACTGGCAGATCCTCCAAACTAACAGAGAGAAGCTTCAATCCTTAATTCACCTCTTGAACTGGAGAAGCGAATCTGTTCATGCTAACTGATAAAAACATTAGCACTCATGATGTGTGGTTTTCGTCCACTCGCTAGTGTTTTTAAAGGGCTTTGACAAAGGCATGCGCCACTTTGAATTTGACTTGGACCATTGGGAGTGCATGCGACGTGAGGATTTTCCCTCATAGACGAGAAATACTGAGACTTTTGAATTTTGAACCGAAGCCATAGGTGGCGCTGTGAATTACGTGACAATCTCTATTTGCCTTATTTCATTTGTACAATCAAACGCATCATTACTCACTACTTTCTCAGGAATACATATGGATCATTTCATGACGACGGGATACGTTTTTTTTCCTCACATGAGACAAAGTGTGACCTAGGAGGAACGTACTGTATGCTACAATAATACATTTTCTCCTTTGAGACTTTAAGGAGATTGTTTTTAATTTATTAATATATTTGGGACATCACAAGGACTTTCAGTGTTTTATAAGACTTGAAGTGTAATTATTATTATTTTTTCGTAACGAAAGGGAGATTATCATGTTAAAGTTACCAACGAATCAGTTTCAGCAACTCTGGATTATTGTTTTTTTTTTTTCAGATTCATTCGTGAAACGAAATGTTCAATGTGTGTTCATTTATTGATTCAAGTGATTTTATGAATGAGTTACATTGAAACTTATTCAGAACTTAAATCGAACATTTAATGTAAATCCATGATTTTTTTTTTATGTAATTCCAAAAAATAGTTCATTTCATCATAAATCTAGATTATTTTTGACTATTTTCCTCCTAGAAATTAATACGTTTAATTAATATAAATTATTTTATACATTAATTAACTATATATTTTGAATTAATTTAGAATGTTTTGAATGTATGTCCAGGTAAATTTATTTTTAATAATTATACAGATTTTTTCTTTCAGAATGAATTTTTCGAGAGTATCACTTGCTTATGATTGACCACAGCTGTCCCGTATTAACACATGGTTCACCAATCAGATGGTTCCTAACACACCATAAATAACCAGAGTTATCTTCATCTTGAGGAATCCACTCTTCCATCCCCACTCCTCCTAGATAGGTTGGCACAGCGGCCCAGTGGTTAGCACTGTTCCCTCATAGCAAGAATGCCACTAGTTCAAGTCCTTACTACGCCAGCGGACGTTTCCTTGAAGAGTTTACATGCTCTCATGTGGGTTTACCCCGGGTTCCCCCACAGTCCAAAGACATGCGACATAAATGAATTGACCAAACCAAATTGGCACTATAGATGAGTACAGTGGTCCCTCTTAGTCAGCAATATATCTCTCCATAGCACTCCCTAATCTATTATAAGCCGTGACTAGGCCCACACAAAATCCGCAGATTTTTAGGCTATAATTGAGTCTATGTATTTACTTGTGTAAATGTGTGTAAATTTATATTTATTCAGTTTTTATATTAATTTCACTATTATCATATTATTGTGATATAATAATAGTAATATAAAATATTCATATGATTTATTTAGAATACAGTTTGTAAAGTAATACTTTTTTGTCTTTTAGTAGATACATAATATGAGTCTTGCTTTGTTTACCAAATACGTGGATCTAGATGGATTTGCATTGTAAACATTAAATAAAAGTTAAAAATGTATTATTTTTTATTGCATATATTAAGTTTTTAGTTAAGATACTCCCAAAATCATTCCACATAAATCTGCAGATTTTTTTACAAAAATTCTCAGCAGAAATAGCAAAAAAAAAATGTCAGCAGATTCTGTCTAGCCCTAGCCATGACTAAGCCAGGGGAGTTTTCGAGACCTACCTGAGCTCAAACGAGGATCTTATAGATCTCATGGCTCTCTCTATCGGGACAGAATGCCAAACAAGCTTTATAATAAATCATCAGCTAAGTGTGAACTCTTGAATGTGCTTTCGTGTACAGTGGTCCCTCGTTTATAATAGGAGTTACGTTATAAAAATAACCCGCAATAGGTGAAGTCCGTGAAGTAGTCAGCTTTATTTTTTACAATTATTATAGATATTTTAAATCTGTAAAACCTCTCACTATACACTTTTCTCAGACAGGCTTTAAAATCTTCACACTGTTCTCTCATTTAAACACTCTCAAAGTTTCGTAGAAAAATAAGTCCAAGATAATAGAACATTCATCGCTGTCAGCAAAAAGTTTATAAAGCTTGTTCTTTTTCCTGCAGTCACTGATCCAGAAAGCGAAAGCAGAATCCATCCTTAAGGGGGTCGGACACTGGATGCGCCACGCACATGACAGCTGGAAGTAACACACCGAACGCGCACATTCGAATATTATTTAAAATGAAATTATTCAGATGGCACTCTGTGGCGTTCTGTACTGGACAGTAGACACTGAGGCGATTGATTGACAATAGTCCACAGCCAATCAGGGCGCAGAACACAATGAGCTGTAGAAAACAAAAACGTCAAAAAGGTGAACCGTGTTATAGCGAGGGACCACTGTATATTTCTTCAACAATCCAAAGCAAATTTAGAACAGAAATTAGTTATTTTCACAACTAATTATTTACACGAAATAATTTACAATGAATTCTGAACGTTTCTCAGTTTTTTTGTAAATCCAAATTATGAACCGTTTACACAGAAATCATTTCTTTGTATGTTTTATAAAAATCATGGGAGGAACCGTTTCATAAAATCACTTGAAAGCTTAAAAATCACAATGCAACAGTTGCGTAAATACTTTTGGAATATGTTAAACAAGTGGATTCTGGTTATTCACGAAACTGAGCACTTTTCATTCTGCTCACGTTTCACGAATGCACCATTATCAGCTTGTGGTGGAAGTAAATGACGAATATTAGATATTATCAGATAGACTACATTCTTGAAGGCATGATTGGTTGATTGGCAGATAGAGATATGAAATACGCCTTGGGAGTTGTTTGTAGATGGGGAATAATCTCACTCACATTTGTACGACATATTTATTTAAGCAATACAATGGCGGGGAGATCATAAAGGACACAAAACTCATTTTTTTGGTACACTTTTAGCAGCCATACTCAGGACAGAGCTTTGAGTGGATCAGGGTTTGCTGGATTTACTGTATGATGGGAGCCGGCCGGTTGGGTTGAGCCCATGCTTGAGGAGAATACATATTGTTTTGAGTACATCTCTGAACTATGCATTAAAGACAATGTAGCATGAATGAAAAAAATAATAATAATAATGTTTGACATGAAACGCTTTCATTACATTTTGTGTGCAGAACTTTTCCTGCAACATTACAGTGGGGGGGGAGGAAACTGTACCTGGATGAAACAGGATTTGGGAGTTTATTGACTTCAAATAAAGCACATGATGAATGGACAAAAGTGGGTTTTTTTGTTTTGTTGTTTTACATAAACAGTCACAAATCAAATCTATTAGCCAACTGGAAAACAAAGAGAGGGCGGGGCATAGTGTAGCCCCGCCCCTTTAAAAAAACAGCCAATAGTGTTTTGTTTTCATCACTGCGCTGCCAGTGAGAGTGGTTAAGTTCAAGTGCATCAAGTGAAAAGTGTCTTGAAGTGGGCGGGGCATGTCAAATACTAGAGAGCATTTGATTGGTTATGATTTGATGATTAAAAAACTACTGTTACTGTTTTATGGTATAGTCTGGATAGGATACAGCTGCAGATATGCTATCAATATAGCAATATATATTATTTTTACAGTACTGTGATGGTTGGTTTTAGGGCAGAGATGACCAAACTAGGGCCTGCGGGCCAAAGTTGGCCCATGGTAACCTTTGATTTGGCCCACCATCCCATCTAAGAATGGTTTAGGGCAGAGGTGCCCAAACATTTTCTTATGAAGGGCCAAATCCACACTTGATTGAGGAGGGTGGGCCGAAGATGAATATACCAACTATGTGGAAAGATATACCAACTGGTGGGAAGAGTACTGAAAAATCATACTTAAGTAAAAGTACCATTACTTGCCAAAAAATGTAGTGAAAGTAGAGTAAAATTATCTGTAGTAAATATTAGTCAAAGTATGAGTAAAAAGTAGACCTTTTAGAAGTACTCATGAGTAGTGAGTATTACGCTGTAAAAAGTTAATGTGTTTAAAGAATGTTACGTTTACACATCCCTGCACAAACAACATGTGGTGTATTTAAGGATCTTCCTATTTTCGTTCGTTCCTTCCAACCTTCCTTCAATTATTTGTTTGTTCTCTCCTTCCTTCATTCATTCGTTTGTTCCTTACTTGGTTCACTCGTTCATATTTTTGTTCCTTCCTACATTAGCTCCTTTTGTTCATTCATTCGTTTGTTCGTTCCTTCCTTCCTTCCTTAGTTTGTTCAGTCCTTCCTTGAATTCTTCCTTCATTCATTTGGTCCTTCCTCCTTTCCTCCCTTCATTTGTTCTCTCATTCTTTCTTTCATATTTTTGTTCCTTCCATCATTAGGTCCTTTGTTTGTTCGTTCCTTCCTTAATTTGTTCAGTCCTTCCTTGAATCTTTCCTTTATTTATTTGGTTCTTCGATCCTTCCTTCCATTTTCAATTCGTTCCATTTAGTGATTGTTTAAGGCTGTTTGGTGATTTCAGTCATCATACAGTCGACATCCATCATTTTCAGTGACATGCAGTCTATAAACAGTCTCTGGATCATTGCGTGTACAGATTTTGGACATCTTCTTGGACATTTTTAATGTTTCCCAAAGGTTTGCTGCATTTATAAAGCGCCCATGTCTTGAGGTTGTTCAATTTGATTTAATTACACTGGAATCCCAGGACTGATTTTTCTACTTTAGACAATGACCATTGACAAGAAAGAAGTTGCAGGTTGAAGGAAAGTAGTGGAGTAGAAGTACCGATACTGCACTAAACATGTACACAAGGGAAAGTAAAAGTCCACAGTTTTAAAACTACTCAGTAAATTACTATTCCTGAGAAAAACTACTCAGTTACAGTAGTTTGAGTGTTTGTAATTAGTTACTTTACACCACTGATTGCGATTGGTCGACTGCGTTTAGCATGAGACAGTGAGAAATCCCCTCTGCACTCTGACTACTTCAAAATTGTTGATAAACCACAACTTATCAACAGTTTTGAAGTAGTCAGAGTGCAGAGTGTATGTGTGAGGCCAATGCGGGAGTGCATTAAAGCAGTGCAGTTTAACACCAGCATATGCTCCATTCTTAACCATGACACATTCAGTATTAATCCACACAGTGGCAAAAGCTGAACTATATTGATACTTGACCGCCGCACATGTGTAGGAACAGCTGACGGTGGCCATAGCAACGACAAACAGCAGTGGATCACGGGCTCATAAATGCATTTAAATCCATAAACAAAGCAGTATGCGTCACATTTTCAACGTGGCAATATGAGAATATAAAGTTAACCAGATACAGTACAAGCCGCATGAAAAGATTACAAGTGACAAAACACAATTTATTACACATTTTGCAAGCGAGAGAAAACAAGGAGGCAACCATTTTAAATGCACTTACTTACACTCATGAAATAGAGGAAGAAACTGGTCCATGACCTGTGTCCTGTAAAGTTCCTGTCAAGCTCTGACAAAGTCCCATACATCAGTAGTCTTTTCTGATCCTTCCTTTAACAAACGGCTGACGAATCCCCCGCTGTAATCATGTAGATTGCTGAAGCACTCGTCAGAAAAATGACGAGAACACAGCACAAGGCTGGGGCTGTAATGCTGAGGTGTTTTTGCAAAAATAAACTTCAACCACTGACTCTTCACAGCCTCATCTTTGGGTGGAGAAAATAACACTAATTTTCCTCTCACACTTCAGAGCACAGCGTCGTCACGACATCTTTTTCTTCTTATCTACAGTGTTTGTGGGCGGGGCCGAGGGTTTTCAATTTTCCTCTGCACATGCAACAAATGGGCGGGGCTTAAGTTCCGTATCGACGTCACGCCAACACTGCTAAAGACTTGTTACCCTCACGATTCATTTGAACTACTCTGAGTCGACTCTTTTATAGATGAATCAATCATTTTAAACACAGCGCGCTTTCAGATTTAAGCCTTAGCTGGATATTTCACTTCACTTAGAGCTGCTGTGTTACACACTGCATGGAGGGTCATTTTCAAAAACCCATAATAGGGGCTCTTTAAAGCAATTGAAAGAGTAAAAAGTGAGTCAGTTTTCATTTTTGGGTGAACTATATCTTTAATTGTGAGGAAAGAGCACCCCGTATTCAGTTGAAGTCAGAATTATTAGCCCTCCTGTATAATTTCTGTTTAAAAAAGAGAAGATTATTTCAACTTTTGTGTTTAACATAATAAAGTAACTCGTAAAGGTTTTAAAACAAGTAAAAAGTGAGTAATAATGACAGATTTGTTCATTTTGAATGTATTATTCCTTCAAAACAATACAAATATCACAATAAAACACCTTTAACAGTACTTTTATTAAGTCAGCTTGTATACGTCTGACACTTCACATTGAAACACTTCAAATAAATTACTGTACATACTGTAATGGACAATAATATAGTATTTTACAAGTCCTATCAGCGATCACTTTGACACCACAGACTGTTCACGAATAAAGAAAATGAACATATACTGTACACACAAGACATTTTCTTATCAAATAAAATTTCCAAACATATTTTGTGCAACATTAATCCCACACACACATAAAAATAAAACCAGTGCTTATAATATACAGTATTGTCTACCAATGTCTTTACAATTCTGCACCACTAGCAGCATCAAATGACATGTCAATCAACCAGCTCAACCAATAGTTTGCATTTAGGGGCGGAGCTATCTGTATGTTTGACCAATTGAAGATTAGTGTTCGTAACTCCATTGAAAACACTGCAGTTGCATCGTTTCACTTAACACGAGTTTACAACTAACCCCCCCACCCCATAACCACCCCCCCCCCCCCCCCCCCCCCCGGCCTCCTTTTTTTTTACAAGATATTAAAACCACAGAGCAATCATCCACTAATGCTTTTATAATGAGGGTTTCCAAATAACGAGTTTAACAAAAATCTGTGGAGGACAAAGCTCTTTATTCATCTTTTCTACAATATAAACTGCACAGTCTCTCGCCTCAAACATGACGAGTTATTAAAATACACATAGCAGCTTCAAAAATGCATGTTGTCATATCTAATTTTTGCTGTCGAGTCAAATTATTGTCAAATGATAGTATTTTAGTGATGCATTGAAAACCCCCTATTGTAAAAATGCTTACGGTTTAATTTAAAGGAATAGTTCACACAAATATAAACATTTAAAAACCTGTTTGAGTTTCTTTCCTTGTGTTGAACGTAAAAGAAGATGCTTTGAAGAATGCTGAAACGTGTAACCATTGACTTCCATAGTATGAAAACCAAATACTATGGAAGTATTTGAAAGTATAATACTATGGAAGTATTTTTTAATGGTTACAGGTTGTGAGCATTCTTCAAAATATCTTATATGTTCAACAGAAGTATGTTCTTGAATAAGTGAAACAAGTGAAGGCTGGTGATTTTTGGGTGAACTATCCCTTTAAGTTTGTATTTTTTGGGATAAATCTGTGGTATAATCTGTGATTATTACAAGCTCGAGATATTTCAGTGTATTATTATAAGTCTGCTCTTTAAACATGCTCCTCTTTAAAAGCTTTTACAGTACTTGCGTCTGAATAGCAGGTGAACTCACCTTCACAGCCACACTGTGTGTTTATAATCATATATTTGCTAAATATTCACAAGCTTTAAGGAATAATGTTTTTAAGTAAACTTAAAAGTTGTATGAAGCTTAATGGTGGCGACACCAAGCTTTCCTTTACTCAAATGACCATTTTTGGACCAATTCAGAATTTGTCATTTTTAATTATAATTAATTTAATTCTAATTGAATTCTGTTTTAATTATTTAATAATATTTTTTTACTAATCATAAAAGCCACACTGACATTTTTAAGAACTCAACAAAAGGCTATTTACTTTGTGTCATTTCAAGTTCAAGCAAACTTTTATTTTGGCAGATTGTTGTGAAGCTGCGTTTCAAACGACTCAGAAAAAATATCCAGAATATTTAGAATTCATAATTAGTTTTTGTATATTGCATATATAACATATTGACCACCTCATTCATTCATTCATTTGTTTTAGCCTAGTTCCTTATTTATCAGTGGTCGCCACAGCGGAATTAATCACCAACTATTATGTTTTAGGCAGCAGATGCCCTTCTGGCTGCAACCCAGTACTGGGAAACACCCATACACTCTCAAATTCACACATACACTCATACACTATGGCCAATTTAGTTCATTTAATTCACCTATAGTGCGTGTGTTTGAACTCTGGGGGAAACCGGAGCACCCGGAGGAAACCCACGCAAACACGGAGTATGGACCACCTCAATGTTGGATACATTTTTTTGGGGTTAAATTTCCATGACAATTTTAAGCCAACGGTTGGGTTATGAAAACCCAGTAAGTCATGATATCTGGCGAATTTGAGATGAATCACTTAAAGACTGTCCTGTAAAGTGGATCAAAATCAGCATAAGCAATTTAAACATATTTATATTCAAAGTGACATATTTAAGACAAGATTATGTCATTCAATCTGCTTTTTGTATAATGTAATAAGGCTGTTATAATGTGACTGTTAATAAGCCTACTGTATGTTGACCTTTTTATTGTTCACAAGTGTATTTACGCTTCTTAAATTGGTCAAACTCATAAGAAACAGTGGAACAGCTTATTTTTGCAGTAGACCAAAAGCTGTTTTTAAATTGATTATTTATTTATTTTATTTATTTATTTCTGAGGAAACCAAAGTGATGCAGATGTATAGCAGGGGTGTCCAAACTCGGTCCTGGAGGGCTGGTTTCCTGCTGAGTTTAGCTCCAACCTGCTTCAACACACCTGCCGGGAAGTTTCTAGTATGATTAGCTGGTTCAGGTGTGCTTGATTAGGGATGGAGCTAAACCAGTGCTGCGTCCCAATCCGCATACTATCCGTCCTGCATATTATTTGAAAATAGAATCGTATGTCCCAAATTGTAGTATGTTGAAAAGAGTAAGTCAAAGGTTCCCGGATGGTTTATTATTTCTGGGTAAAATTTGAAGTTTAGAACTGTCCATACTCTAACCGCTGATATTGCACACAGTACATTGTGTGTTGGACGTGAATTCGATTAGAACCAAGCGACAACCTCCCGCTCTCCCTCGTGAAGCTTATACGGAATTCCGCTAGTCCTCGCTCCATAATAGAGAACATTTCTTATGAGCCCACTGTTAAAATGACCAACTTTACAGCAGAAAAAAACATGTTTACAGCCTGGTACAAAGAGCGATTTTGGTTCATATAGCTTATATTACCCTTCATGACAACTGTGAGGGGGTGAATATTTTTATAACTCATCCATTTCGTTTTTATGAAGTTATATTAAGTCTGCATAATTAAGGGCGTGGCCACTTGAGTGACAGCTAGGTCTTGCTGATTGCCGTCACTTCACCTCAGCTGATTCCGGCTGCTTAGCCGCTGAACTCGGCATATACATCGTGTTTTTGTGTTGTTTTATGTGTCAGTTGCCTTTTGGAATTATTTCTTATGATTATCATGATGATATGGCATGCTGTGTGCACTTAACTGTGCTCACAAACCATTCACGTGGCCTCCACTTCCCAGGTGAGTGTAATTATAATTATATACCATATCTATAAATGTATTTGCTTTATTTAGCATAATTTATCATTTATAGTGTTCTTTAGAGCTGTAATGACTCCAGAATCTGACAGATTGATTAACTGTAGGCTATAAAACAGACATCTGAAGCGTTGTCATACAGTGTTCTGCCTGGATTTCATCAATAGCCTTGCATTTACTAACACAGATTATATCTGAAGTGTTCGGAAGTAATAAGAACAATGTTTAGTGGCTCGATGTATTACAAGTGTTTTTAAAAAGGCTAAACACTTCAATGAAATAGTACACAACCAAGCACATGTGGTCAGAACACAAACGAGGTAATGAAGTATTAAGCGTTTATCCCAAAGAAAAGCCAGTCTAAGCAAAACGCTAGCAGGCATCTGTAGCTCCGCCTCTTTGCCCTTATTTGGTTACCCTCTGTGTTAGTGAGGCCAACAGGGGGCGTTCAACCTGCGCTCTGTGTGGGTCCTAACGCCCCGGTATAGTGAAGGGGACTCTATACTGCTCAGTGAGCGCCGTCTTTCAAATGAGATGTTAAACCGAGGTCCTGACTCTCTGTGGTCGTTAAAAATCCCAGGATGTTCTTTGAAAAAGTAGAGGTTTAACCCCGGCATCCTGGCCAGATCTACGGAAGGTTTAAGATGCCATGCATTAAAATATTTTTTCTCTTTTGTTATATCATGGTCAGGACTTAATTATCTTGTGATCTCGACATAGCAACTCATTTTCTCGTGATCACGACATAAACAAAAACTCACAGGGGCGCTATATGTTCGACGATAAAGGCGGAGAGCTGAGAGCCTCCTTCTCAAGTTTCGGACACTGATATTAGAAATTGTCAATCACTAAAAGGCATAGAACTATCTCAGTTTGACTCAGTCCCTGGTCAAAATAAAAGCGGATGCGTTCGTCCATGATGTTTCGTAGGTGTTTGCTTATGGAAGTCAGAAGAGCAGAACTGTTTGTTATATCGAGATCACGAGAAAACGTGTTATGTCGAGATCACAAGATAATTAAGTCATGATCACGAGATAACAAGAGAGAAAAAATATTTGAATGCATGGCCTCTTAGGACTTCCGTACAGATCTGCCCATTGGGCTCTGTCCATCATGGCCTCCTAACCGTCCCCATATCAAAACTGTCTCCTCTCTACCAATCAGCTGGTGTGTGGTGTGAGGATGAGGTGTATATAAATGTAAGGAATTATTATTAATTAACTCTCCAGGACCCTACAGAACAGAGTTTGGACCCCCCTGATGTATAGAACAGCTTTTTTGCAGTAAACCGATATATTTTTCAAGAATTATTTATTTTTATTTCTTTATTTATTTCTGAGGAAACCAAAGGGGTGCAGATTTCAGTGTATAACAGAGCTTATTTTTTGGCAGTAAACCAAGACTTCCCATCTTTCATTCTTGTTTTTTTCTGAGGAAACCAAAGTGATGCAGGTTAGCATGTTAAAATCTAAACTGAAGATATGGTGCAGCTGGTGGAAGAGAAACATGTAAGTGTGTCCACAGCCTGTGCGTGTAGTTTTCTGATGTGTTTAAATGCACAGAAAAGCCCCAAAGGCGGGACACAGGAACAGAATTCCTCAGGAGTGACTCCACTTTACACAAAGGGAGGAAACACTGATGCTTTTACACACACACACACACACACACGCTCATGTGATGAATTAACACAAGCCTCCCTCGTAATCGTCGTCTTCCTGAGGTGCTGGTGGTCCTGCGCTGCCCCCTTGTGGAGGCGCAGGAGATTTCTTCTTCTTTCCTCCACCGCCGCCCGGCACCTTTAGAGAGATGGCCAGCTTGGCATACTGACCACACACACACACACACACACACACGCACACGCACACACACCACAACAGGTACACATTTTACTGCTTATTACTAACTCACCAATAAACACATGTGATTTTAAGTAAGTTTAGACGATGCTGGGCAAAAAATTATCGCATCCAAAATAAGTTTGTTTTGACGTTGGATATGTGTGTGTTTTATATATATTTATTATGTATATGTGATACACACATACACAGTTTTGTTACAAAGATATTTAAATTCATATAAATTTGCATCATATACATATATATGTTATACATAAATATAAATAAACATGGACGACATAGTGGCTCAGTGGTTAGCACTGTCGTCTCACAGCAAGAAGGTCGCTGGTTCGAGTCCCAGCTAGGTCAGTTGGCACTTCTGTGTGGAGTTTGCATGTTCTCCCCGTGTTAGTGTGGGTTTCCTCCGTGTGCTCCGGTTTCCCCCACAGTCCAAACACATGCACTATAGGTGAATTGGATAATCTAAATTGGCCGTCTGTGTGTGAATGTGAGAGTGTATGGGTGTTTCCCAGTACTGGGTTGCAGCTGGAAAGGCATTTACTGCGTAAAACATATGCTGGAATAGTTGGCAGTTCATTGCGCTGTGGCGAATGATAAATAAAGAGACTAATGTGTTTCCTCTGGGTGCTCTGGTTTCCCCCTCAGTCCAAACACATGCGCTAATGGTGAATTGAATAAACTAAATTGGCTGTAGTGTATGGATGTTCCCTAGTACTGGGTTGAAGCTGGAAGGGCATCCACTGTGTAAAATAACTGCTGGATAAGTTGGTGGTTCATTCCACTGGGGTAACTTCCACTTCACTGTGGAAACATTTTGTCAAACATATGCATGTGTGTATGTGTATGTGTATATATTCATTCATTGATTTTCTTTTCGGCTTAGTCCCTTTATTAATCTGGGGTCACCACAGCGGAATGAACCGCCAACTTATCCAGCATTTGTTTTACGCAGCGCATGCCCTTCCAGCTGCAACCCATCTCTGGGAAACATCCATACATTCTCATTCACACTCATACACTACGGACAATTTAGCCTACCCAATTCACCTGTACCGCATGTCTTTGGACTTGTGGGGGAAACCGGAGCACCCGGAGGAAACCCACGCAACCACGGGGAGAACATGCAAACTCCACACAGAAATGCCAACTGACCCAGCCGAGGCTCGAACCAGTGACCTTCTTGCTGTGAGGCGAACGTGCTACTCACTACGCCACCGTGGCGCCCATGTGTGTATATATATAATAATATAATATATATAATATACACACATATATTAAGTCAAAACAAACTTTTATTTTGGATACAATTAATGTTAATTAATTTTTGCCCAGCACTAGTTATTTTTTAATATCTTGTATAAAATACAACTTTTATGTGATATAATAAAAATATTCAAATAAATATTAAATAAAATTATTGAACTACTGTTGTACTGTCAGTTTGAGGTTGTTGTTGTTTTTTTACAATAGAATTTTTTAATTAAATACTTAAAGTATTTGTAAGTTTACTTTAATTATGCCATAGTTATAAAAAATGTCTACAAATATAAATGATGTTCTTTATGTTCAGCTTTGTCGTCACATCACATTTTAAAATATTTCTAGACCGTTTTAAAAATACAACTCTATGTATTCAATATAGTAATATTCACTGTAACGATATTTCACAATAATACTGATTTTACTGTGTTTCTCATCAAGTAAATGCAGCCTTGGTGAGTCTTTTTGTTCAATAACCTGTCAAATAAGAATCCATATTTAAAATAAAACTTTTATTAGTGTAATAATGTGTTATTGTTCTTCACAGTTGCAGTGCTCAACATATATGAGTTCACCTCTCACAAATCTCTCAATTAAATTCATATTTTCTATAGGATGCTATATTTATTATATTTGTGCAAATACATTAGATTAGTCAGTACAGGCTGAATCTGGAGCTTATCTAAAAAAAAAAACAATAACTTGTGAGAGTTTAAAATTTGTCATACCTGTCAACCCTCGCGTTTTTCCCGGGTTTCTCCCGTATTTTACAGTTCTATCCCGCTATCATCCCGTAAAGGTGTTTTCCCGTATTTCTCCCGTATTTTCAGTCGTTGTCCGACTGTCGTCGTCCGAATAAACATTAAAGAGCCGATCCTCCCTATACACAACCCATACCGCCGAACCACCCTTGCTCTTAAATCTGTTGGAATCTGTTCTGTGCTTTTGGTTTATTTAGGCATGAAACACTTTAGAATAAACAAAAACGACGGGTTTCCTTTTCATTACAGGTGCCGTCGCTCCTCCTATACAATCCTCAAAACAGTCATAAAGTGATGCATGACTGTCAGCTGACGTGCTCCATAGTGATAAACAGACGCTGTTTCCCAAACAGATTTTGTACACTCGATTAGAAGCAGAGCGAAAGTGGATACTGGGTTTTGGGTGCGTGTTTGAACAGACATATACACATAATTGATAATAATAACATCTAAAGATGTCGATCTTGATGGGGGTTTTTTCAGACACAACTAATTTTGTCCTTAATGACTATAAACGTTAGGAAAGCAATCGAATGCTTTCATTATAACAATAGATGTAAACATCTGTTATTTATAACAGTGACACCTCTGTTATTTAATGTAAACAAACAAAAAATCTAAATAAATGAGATTCATTCGCTGCTCTTTATTCAGAATGTGTAAGTTATACAGTGAGGAAAAGATGAATAAGATTTGATAACTTGATTCTATTTCTTTATAATAGCTCATTTTAATAAGATAAACTGTTTACTAACGTATACTATTACATTTTCTTTTGTAAATAATAATATTAAAAAATATTACTGACCGTTTAACTGTTTATTTACTTTGAAACAGCTCCAGAAGGACATATTTAATATGGGGAGTTTTATTTATTTATTTATTTTTTTATGGCAGGTATGAAATTTGACAGGTATGAAATTTGTACTTGTGACAGTACACCCAATTTATGCTAGGTAAACATTTTAAATAGGAAATTTAGCTAAATTCAAGAGGAAAAAAAAAAAATTATAAAATGTTATTGCAATGTCTGTAATTAGTTTTCCCAATATTTTGCATTAAATGTATTATCTTTCTATTTTTAAAGATGTTTGGTGACTAAAATGTTATTTTATTATATAAATCAGTTTAATAAATCTGTTTTGTTAAAAAGCACTAAAATATATGACCGATATTCACTGAGAAATGGATCAAAATATTCATTTTCATAATGGGGTGTGCTCAATCATGATGAGCACTGTATATATTTGAATTATTGTTTGTTTTATTGGTTTCCACATGGCTATTTCAGGGTGTAATGCTGTTTGTGTTTGTTTTCCCTCAGTTGTGGTGATTGTGTGTGACTCACGTCGTTGTCCATGTACTTGAGCAGTGGTGAGTTGCAGACACGCGACACCTCATCCTCGTCCTGCTCATCAAACGCTGCCAGCAGAGTCTCCATCGACACACAGTCCTCACTCCCACTGAACCCTGGGAGACTAGAGAGAGAAGCACATACCTAACTGCACTCCTCGCACAGTACTTCATTGTACTAATCACACAATACCTTACTTTGCTTCTCACACTTCAATACACGTTGCTGTACTCCTTGTGAACTACTTTATCATTCTCCTAGGAGTGTACTTTATTTATCTTCTTTTACTATACTCCACAGTATACACTATACTCCACAGACTGTACTCATCCCTCTATACTTCACTGTATTTCCCCACACAGTACTTGACTTTACTCGTCCCCCTATACTTCACTAATCCCACTATACTTCAACACATTATAAATGACTGTACTCATCCCATTATAGTTCACTAGACTCCCCACACTATACTTGACTATACTTTCCCCAAGTTTCACTATCTTGTACTCATCACACTGTACTTGACTGTACTTTTCCGACTATACGTTGCTATATTTGACTGCACTCATCCCACTACACTTGACTTGTTCATCCCACTATACTTTTCTGTATTCATCCTACTATACTTTATTATACTCTCCACACGACACTTGACTGTACTCATCCCCCTATACATGACGTTATTCATCCCACTATACTTCACTATACTCGACTGTGCTCATGCCACTGTGCTTCCCTATACTCCTAACACTATACTTGATTGTACTCACACTATACTTTACTATACTCCCCCCACTATACTTGACTGTACTCACCCCACTGTACTTGACTGTACTCATCCCACTATACTTCACTATACTTGACTGTACTCACCC
>CAIGQQ010032929.1:4249026-4260794 GCA_903798035.1 Danio albolineatus
GATAGATAGATAGATAGATAGATAGATAGATAGATAGATAGATAGATTGATAGATAGATAGATAGAACGATAGATAGATAGAACGATAGATAGACAGAGACAGACAGACAAACAGATAGATAGATAGAATGATAGATAGACAGACAGACAGATAGATAGATATATAGATAGATGGATGGATGGATGGATGGATGGATGGATGGATGGATGGATAGATGGATAGACAGACATTACTAACATTATTTAGCACGATGCTGGCTTGTTTTTGTATGTATGTAGTATGATTTAAGACTATTCCATCTTGTATTAGCACACTGCTAACATGTTGTATGTAGCCTATGTAGTATGTTTTGACTGTAGCACGTAGTCATGAATAAGTACACTGCTAATGTGTAGCACTTTGCTCGCATGCTTCTAATTTTACTTAATACGATAGATAGACAGACAGATAGATAGACAGACAGACAGACAGATAGATAGTGTGAATGCATTTTACCATGTTTGCGACATGATTTAACACATTCTTAGCACGTATATGCCTTAGCAAACTGCTAACTTGTATTATTTTTTATTTCTAGTTGTGTCGTATAATTTGTTTTTACAAATGAAAAGCACTTTGGTCAACCTTGGTGGTAGTAAGGTGCAATAAAGTTTGATTGATAGCATGTTTTAACATATGATTTAACAATGTTATTGAAATAACATTTTCTAACATGATGTGGCATGTTTCTAACCGTATTTAGCACAATGCTGGCTTGTTTTTGTATGTACGTAGTATAATTTAACACCATTCCATCAGAATTAGCACATTGCTAAGATGTTGTATGTAGCATATGGCTTGTTTTTGCATGCATGTAGTAGGATTTAACACAATTCTATCTTGAATTAGCACCTTGCTAACACGTTGCATGTAAGTAGTATGATTTAGCAGTTTAGTCATGATTAAATACACTGCTAACATGTAGCACTTTGCTCCCATGCTTTTTATTTCACTTAACGCAATGCTAGCATGTTTTAACTGTAGTGATTTCACACACTGTTGAATTCGCACATTGTTAACCGGACGTAGCTTGTTGCTTGTTTCAACATGTATGTATTGTGATTTAACACAATGTTAACACGAATCATGGTGCTAGCATTATACGCAAGCATGGATTTACTACATTGTATGCATACTTCCTAAAGCTGTTAACATGTAGCAAGTTCCTAGCATGATAATTTAGCATAATTAGGTTTATGACAACATAAAATGTTCTTGTTGCGATTAATTGCTGAAGGTTTTATCATGGTATATGGTCTAAATTATTGACAAAAACTGCTAAATTAAATTGCAAAATGATTATACAGCGCAACACATTACACTAAAGTCTCACTAGTAAACGTTGCGTTCAAATCTGCAGTGAGAAAAGCCTGATTTATCACGACAACAAAAAAATAACAATTAAAATGTTATGATTTTAACATGTTATTAGCATCAAATAAGAAATAAACATCAGCTAAGATCTAAACAAGTTTAAGTAGTTTTCATTATGAGTTTGCGCCTTTGGCAAAGTGTTGATGTACAACAGCCCTATGAATAGTCACACTATCTGCATATGTCTAAGCATAATGCAAGCATGTCATTTTCTGCTCATTTTCCGAGTTATCATACTCACTTCCCAGCTCTGTCCAGTGCCATTCCAGCAGTGCCAGACGTGCCGTTCTCCACATACATGATGCTGGCCTTCTCTATCAGCTGAATGGCTTCAGGCATTTTCTTCATATCCTGCAGGGTCAACAAGAGTCACTGTCTGACCATCTCTGACAGTATTTGAATTGTGTTAGGGTTACAATAACCTAGTGACGTTCTGTGAAAAAAGATTAACGCTTAATCGGTCAGTAAATTTGGTTCAGCAGTTACTGTATAAAGTAAAAAAACAACTATTTTACCATCGTCCTGACCTGAGGTGTAAATAAGAATTCTGCGTGCATCACACAGCAACATCACTAGCTATGTTTCCATCCACCAATTTTTATGCACATTTTGTATATGCTCGAAAAATGGTTGATGGAAGCACCAAGATGTGTATACATTTTTTTTATGCGCATAACTGATTAGGATAAACGTTTGATGGGAAAAAAACACACATAAACTACAATGGAAACTCTTTTGCCGAACAAATTCCAGTATGTGAATTAGAAAGTCAGATGATTTTGTTATAAGAGCAAGTTATTAAATAAAGTAAAGATTCACGCAGCTTCTCCTACTGCTGCTCCTACTCCTACTGCATTAACACACATACATACACCACAGACAATTTAGCTTACCCAATTCACCTGTACCGCATGTCTTTGGACTGTGGGGGAAACCGGAGCACCCAGAGGAAACCCACGCAACCACAGGGAGAACATGCAAACTCCACACAGAAATGCCAACTAACCCAGCCGGGGATCGAACCAGCGACCTTCTTGCTGTGAGGCGAACGTGCTATCCACTAGGCCACCGTGGCGCCCCAATTATAATTATATTATTATAAATAAGCAATTATTATTGCTTTTTGAAGTGGTACCACAAATACTGCTTTTACTTTTGTTATTTGGCGCCAGTTAATGAGGAAAAGTGACGATTTTGTTCTTTTTGACTCGTCGGGTGGAAACGCTGCTTTATTCGCCAATGTTTTAGGCAATATTCCAGTTTTGCGCATACATTTTATTTGCATTTTCAGATGGAAACATAGCTACTGACTGTCAATTGAAACTCCTCCAGAAAGCAGCGTGTGGCACACAAGAGTATTTGGATTTATTTATTTAAAAATTGGGGCAAATAAGGGACAATTATAATTATTCATTCATTCATTCATTTTCTTTTCGGCTTAGTCCCTTTATTAATCCGGGGTCGCCACAGCGTAATGAACCACCAACTTATCCAGCATTTGTTTTACGCAGCGGAATCCCTTCCAGCCACAACCCATCTCTGGGAAACACATCCATACATTCTCATTCACACACATACATACACCACAGACAATTTAGCTTACCCAATTCACCTGTACCGCATGTGTTTGGACTGTGGGGGAAACCGGAGCACCCGGAGGAAACCCACGCAACCACGGGGAGAACATGCAAACTCCACACAGAAATGCCAACTGACCCAGCCGGGGATCGAACCAGCGACCTTCTTGCTGTGAGGCGAACGTGCTACCCACTAGGCCACCGTGGCGCCCCAATTATAATTATATTATTATAAATAAGCAATTATTATTGCTTTTTGAAGTGGTACCACAATAATATAAATGTCTATTCCAGCTCTCGCTCTCTCATAATTTAGAAATTAGTTATTAAAGTGTTATATTAAAAAATGTGTTTAAAAAAATCCCTATTTAAACTAAATAGCTTAGTTTAAATTGTAAAAATATTTTGTTTAGTTTTTTTCTGTGCTTTTTAATCCATTATATGCAACTTTTCAAACAAAGATCTTTCAAAAACATGGAAAAAATATAACAGTACACTACCTGACAAAAGTCTTGTCGCCTCTCCAAGTTTAAGGAGCAGCAAATAATAACTTGACTTCTAGTTGATTATTTGGTATCAGAAGTGGCTTATAGGCGAAGGCCTCAAGATTACACTTATTTTACCAAAATAAAATATGATCATGCCTTGATGCTTAATTATTCAATTAGCACAGTAAGGTCTGACTTTGCTTAGACAAAAAGTCTTGCCACTTAACAGAAATAATGTCCAGTATAGAATATAAAGTCATGCTGCAGTGGAAAAAGAATGAATATTGTGCATGACTCCTATGAGCTTGGAGGACTGCATTCACACATCTCTGCAATGACTCAAATAACTTATTGATAAAGTCATCTGGAATGGCAGAGAAAGCGTTCCTGCAGGACTTCTAAGAGTTCATAAAAATCCTTTGGATTCATCTTCAATGCCTCCTCCTTCATCTTACCCCAGACGTGCTCAATAATGTTCATGTCTGGTGACTGGGCTGGCCAATCCTGGAGCATCTTGACCTTCTTTACTTTCAAGAACTTTGATGTGGAGGCTGAAGTATGAGAAGGAGCGCTATCCTGCTGGAGAATTTGCCCTCTCCTGTGGTTTGTAATGTAATGGGCAGCACAAATGTCTTGATACCTCAGGCTGTTGATGTTGTCATCCACTCTGCAGATCTCTCGCACACCCCATACTGAATTTAACCCCAAACTATGATTTTTCCTTCACCAAACTTGACTGATTTCCGTGAGATTCTTGGGTCTATGCTGGTTCCAGTAGGTCTTCTGCAGTATTTGTGATGATTTGGATGCAGTTCAACAGATGATTCATCAGAAAAATCAACCTTCTGCCACTTTTCCAAACGATCAACCAAAAGTCAAGTTATTTTTTGTTGCTCTTACAACTGTAATCGATGACGAGACTTTTGTCAAGTAGTTTAGGGTATACTCTTCAAATCAATGACACATTTATAATCACATTTATTATTACGTGATGAACAACACCTTTGTGACAAAAATCAGCAAAAAAGTCACTAAAATTGCTCACTGAAAAACACTGAAACTTGTTCCTGGAGGTTCGGTGTCCTGCAGATTTTAGCTCCAACCCTAATCAAGCGCACCTGAATAAGCTAATCAAGCTCTCACTAGGTATACTTGAAACATCCAGGCAGGTGTTTTGAGACAAGTTGGAGCAAAACCCTACAGGACACCAGACCTCCAGGACAGAGATTGGTGATCCCTGCTATATGAGAAGCTCACCTTCAGCATCATACCAGCTTGTTCATACGCTCTGCAACGAAGAAACACACATTTTATTTTGGCTGGAAATCAGATGAAGAGTTTACACAAACATGGACGGTGAAAATGATAGATAGTTAACAAGAACAGTAGTGGAGTTTGACTATTATTCATTCGTTCATTTTCCTTTGGCTCAGTCCCTTATTTATCAGGGGTTGCCACAGCGTAATGAACCACCAACTACTCCAGCATATGTATTAAGCAGCAGATGCCCTTTCTGCTGCAACCCAGTACCGGGAAACACCCATACACGCTCACATTCACTCATACATTATGGCCAATTTAGTGTATTCAACTCACCTATAGTGCATGTGTTTGGACTGTGGGGGAAACCGGAGCACTTGGATGCAACCCACATCAACACAGGGAAAACATGTAAAACACGGCACTCGAACCAGCGACCTTCTTGCTGCGAGGCCACAGTGCTAACCACTGAGCCACCGTGCCGTTCATTCATTCATTCATTCATTTTCTTTTCGGCTTAGTCCCTTTATTAATCTAGGGTCGCTACAGTGCAATGAACCGCCAACTTATCCAGCATATGTTTTACGCAGCGCACTCCCTTCCAGCTGCAACCCATCACTGGAAAACACCCATACACTCTCATTTTCACACACATACAGTACACTACAAACATTTTAGCTTCATAGTTAATTTGTCAAGTATAATAGTTACTTACTTTGCTGCATGGAAGAGTCTGTGAGTTTGAGTTAAGTAAACACAGTAATTAATGAGAGAATGAAACCAATGCTTAATCAAATACAATTATCATTACTGTTCAAAGGTTCAGGGTTGATAAGAGCATGGTTACAACAATAAAAAATTAGTAATATTGTGCAATATTATTTGAATTTAAAATAGCTGTACTCTATCTGAATATATTTTACAGGTTTTATTCAGTGCTGCGATGCTGAATTTACTCCATGTCAAAAGATCTTTCAGAAACAATTTCTAATAATTCTAAACTCTAATATGCTGATTTGATCATCAAGGAACATTTCTTATTGTCAGTGCTAAAAAAAAAGTGCTGCTTCATATTACTGTGGAACTTGAATAGAGGCTTTCATTTTAAATGTGACCTCGGACCACAACTAACCAATGTTAAGTTGTGTACACAGGTATGTCTGTAGGAATAGCCAACTATGCTTTATATATTTAACTGATTCATTCATTTTCCTTCAGCTTGGTCTCTTATTTATCAGAGGTTGCCACAGTGGAATGAACCGGCAACTTATCCAGCATATGTTTTACACAGTGAATGCTCTTCCAGCTGCAACCCAGTGCTGAGAAACACCTATACGCTTTATATTTAACAGTTAGAATTATAGATATTTAGAAGAAATGTGTAGTAAAGACCATGTTTGAGGAAAACTTTTTGTTTATTTAATTTAATTTTTGATTAGTAATCATTTGGATAAACTTGGATAAAGGTGATTTTATCAAAATTTAGATTGTTTTTAACTTTCAAATATTCATTCATTCATTCATTTTCCTTCGGCCATGCTCACGCTGTGAGATTTCAGCCACGATTTTGTCATCTGAGACAAATTTGGGAAATCCTAAAAGATTCCTAAAATTCTAGGCTAAAATCGATGCTCCTTGATCGTTGGTTTGACATGTCAACAGACAGCTGCTTAATGCCTGTTGCGATCAGATTTTTCCTCCGATCAAATTCTGGCAGTGTCAGAAGATTTCAGACACTTTCATGCAGTTTGACAACAGCTGCAATGAGCATCAATCCGAGAACCAATAGGAGCACTGAATTTGATGACGCAATCCAAGCAACAATTCAAATTACCATGGCTGCGTCCGAAACCGTATACTTCTATACTATATTGTAAGCTAAAATCAGTATGCGAGCCGAGTAGTATGTCCGAATTCATAGAATTTGAAAATCAGTATGCGAGAAGTACCCGGATGACCTAATACTTCTTAATGCACATCCCATGTATGCTGCGCTATCCCATGATGCCCCGCGAGAGAATTCATGTATGGGAGTGAAGCGATGCAACTGACGCAGGTAGGTCACGTGATGATGACAAAATGGCGCATGTAGTTTGTCCGAATTCCGGTTGGATGACGTCAAACTCCGGGGGCATTTTTCTTTTGTGTTTGGCACGTCTTCATTGCCGTTAAGTCTGACTTTATGATAGCTGAGATCTTACAGTGTGACATGTGAGCCATGTTTGTACAGTCTGACATGCCACAATAGTAGTAAAAAATAAATAGTAAAAATTAATTAATTAATTAAAATAAATAAATTAAAGAATAAATTAATTAATTAAAAAAAATAATTAATTAAATTTTTTGAAAATAAATGAATAAATACAATTTTGAAAATAATAATTTAAAAAAATAAAAATAAATAAATCACAGTGTGAGCTAGCCTTTAGTCCCCTAATCAGGGGTCTCAGTTTGCAAAAAAATTGGCATTTACTGTATGACTGGTTTCGTGGTCCAGGGTCACAAATATTAATGTATTTATTGTTGCTTTAGATCAGGGATGACCAACCCTGTTCCTGGAGATCTACCTTCCTGCAGAGTTCAGCTCCAACCCTGATCAAACACACCTAAACCAATTAACTAGGACCTGAACAGCCCTTGATAATTACAGGCAGGTGTGTTTGATATGGGTTGCAACTGAAATCTGTAGGAAGGTAGATCTCCAGGACCACGGTTGGTCACCCCTGCTTTAGATAAGTTGAATGCATCATTGCTGAAAAAAAAAACAACAACTTTTGAATAGAATAAACCAGCGGTTCCCAACAGCGGGGTCCCTCGAGCTCTGAATTTTTAAGCAGTGTACGAACGATCATGTTGCCTTAGTTAATTTTTTCCCCTGGCTGACCAAACAATGGACAAATTTGTAATTCATCCTCCACCAAAAAGAGAGTCTCACTGATTTGCCTATAGCAGCTATAATTGACGCAGGTGAGGAAGCTCCAAACATTTCGGATCACAGCAATACTGGAAACACGAAATGCAGGAAATACCAAGAAAGTCACCTGAACTATGATTTCATTCCATTTTCTTGAAGCAAACAGTCCCTGACCCAGCCACAGTGCATTATCTGCGCCAAAGTTCCTGCTAACGAATGCATGAGAAAACGGGGTCTCAGGCAAATAAAGTTTGGGAACCACTGGAATAGACCACAAGCATGCATATATGACACAGTTTTTTATAAAGTGTACACAATATGTTAACATGTTGAAACTGCACTAACATCTGTTATAAGCATTAACTTCATGATTCATTCTTTCGTTTACACTAGTAACTAGCTGCTGATGAAGTGCAGAAGAAGGATACGCTTTGTTTTCAGTGTGATATTCGGCCTCCTTCAGGTAAGCGTCCTTCGCTTGTTCAAACTGTTTCGCATTTTTGAAAGCCACAGCTGATATGAGACCAGAAGAACAAGTACTGTTATAAAGTCATAGCATGTCATATAAAACAGTGTTTCTCAACCACGTTCCTGGAGGACCATAAGCTCTGCACTTTTTTCGTGGCTCCTTAACCAAACACAACAGATTGAGATAATCCACTCGTTAGCAGAGACTGAATGGCTTGTAATGGGTGCGACGGACAAAGGAGACATCCAAAACATGCAGTGCTGGTGGTCCTCCAGGAACGTGGTTGAGAAACACTGATATAAATCACAACTTGCTTAATAAATCAATGATATCAATGCCAGATGTAAGTTTTCCATCTTCACCTGCTTTGGCCATCTCTGAAGCGGCTCCGTCGTAATCAGGTTTCCACTTGGTCATGCTGGTCTTCAAGCTGAATGGAAAACACACAATGTATGGTGTTCGTTGAGGAAACAACACTTTGTAAAAGAAGTGCATTGTAAAAGAAGCGCCATCGTCAATCTCATATGAAGCAAGAGATGGCGAAGACATATGATGACGTGTGCAGGTGTTGTAGTGCTGTCCCAACTCTAAAGGCTCGTACACACCGGGACGCTTTTCGTTTGCGTTTTTTGAGACGTTTTTCGAGACGTTTTTCAGCATTCAAGCCCAAGCGATTTTCTCTGGCGTCGAGCAGAAGAGTGTGCAAAATCACTCCTTGACGTTAGATGGCGCACACGGTGGCGCCAAGCTTCTGACACCCGCTTGTTACACAGAAGAAGAAGAGAGGAAGTTTACACGCTTGTTGTTGCCGATCGGCAAAGCATGGATGGTTCAAGTAGCAGCTCTAGCGATGAAGAAATGATTATTGTTCACCAGTGCAATAAGCAGCTCCACGTTCATATCTCCTCTGGGCATCTGCGCTCGCACTGACAGTTTTGCGCTTGCGCGCCTCCAAGGGGTGTTTACTGTAACTTCAGCAGCTCCATACACGTGAGCAACAGTGGGAATCTGATTGGTGTAGAAGGTTTTGACGCGGGGCGTCAAAACAAAAAAACGAGCATGAGGCGTTTCTTTAAAAATGACGCTTTTACGCCTGGCGTTTTGCGCGTTGGTATGCACAATCACATTGGCGCCCTTAATTTAGTCTCGAGGCGTCAAACGCCGACCGAAAACGCGAGCAAAAAACGTCTCGGTGTGCACAGGCCTTTAGGAGTACATTTTAAAGCCCTTCACACTCTGTTTCAAGGGCCAAGGGAAAGGGGAAGGGGTAGTAGTACAAAAGTAGAATTGGGATTGGGCCAAAGTCTGCATGAACCGGAAGCTGCGACCTTTTTTTGTATAATGACGCAGTTCCTATAGAAACGGAATATTAAATGAGAAAAGAGTGGGCGTGGCTTGTTATTTCTGCTGTGAGCTGATTGGATGAAGTAAAGGAGGCATTTCATTCAGAACGATCTGCAAAAGGGTTTGGGGAGAGTTATTACAGCCTAACAGACTGCTCCTCAGCATTTCTGTTTGTTGTCAAAACTGGAGGGGCATGGTTAAGTATGATAGCCAAGCCCAATATCTCAGACAGTTATGAGAGTTTAACACGGGGTTTCAGCGTCAACGCTTGACAGAGCGTGTGACAGACTCAATCGTCACAGCAGCGTCAGCCAATGAAATGTGTCTGCAATCGGCTACTGCCTGAGCAGGTGTATTTGCATAAAGCGATCTGATTGGCTGATGCTTCCGTTGGTGCTTGAATTGAGTTGAGAAATTCCCAACTTCTGCAGCGAGCAACACTGCTGAAGCAGCGCGGACGGACCCACAATGCAGTTAGGCAAAGCCTGACGTTACCCATTCAAAGTGAATGGGAAGCGTTGACGCCACTGTGAATGGAGCGTAACTGAAAACAAAGAGGAAGTGCATTTTCAGATTTAAATTTTATGTTATCATCTTTCTTAATGACATACACAGATGAATTGTTCACCACAATACTAGCATTGATGCGAGCGAACAAAATCAATGTAAATCATCATATGAAGCATAATCATGGTACTTTCATCAACCGCTCGGGTAAAGTCTAGATCGGATACGCTGCTGGAAGGAAATGTGCAGTAAGCGAATCAATATAATGACATTTTTATGACACTGTATAACAATAATGAATGTTTTTTACAGTACTGTGATGGTTGGGTTTAGGGTTAGAGTGGGGGTAGGCATTAAAAAATACAATTTATTGGGTAATTTAATAGATACCATAAATATTACTCGGTACAACTACTGTTTTTACGTTACTGTGACGGTTGGGTTTAGGGTTGGGGGTAGCCGTTAATAAAATACAATAAATGGGAAATTTAATAAATAATATAAATAATTCTCCTTAACTTTTGACCGTAACCGTATTTGATCGAGCAAAAAAAAAAAAACTCGCCCCTACTATATATGGGCACATGAACATCTCTGACCCACATCATTATCATCATTACTGAGGTACAGTTGCTTTTATATTCCGACATTCCGACTTTTATCCTTCTTAATATAATTTCAGAAAAGCATTCTTTGCTAATTCTACGTTGGGAAATTAGCAGCCATTGATTAGTACAGTAGTCAATTAAATAGTGCTAATGTTATTTTGAAGTCTTACATGCGATTTCAGACCGAATATTCTGAGCAACATGGTAAACAATATAGAGACCTTATAGAGAGTTGTCACTGTTCAAAATTGAACCAATGTGCGAAAATTCAACCAACTTTATCTCAATATCATCATCCTCATAACAACAATAATAATAATAATAATAATAATAATAATAATAATAATGCCATATCAGCATCACTTCACTGCTGTCTGTCGTCAAAATAACCTCCAGCGCGCGCATTTATATAACCCATCTCTCTCTGTGACATTATAATGATGAAGAGTCATTCAGCATCATTTCATTACCTCTCCATTTTTTTAAATAAATTAAAATCAAAACACGCTGTAGTAATAGCTACAGTGATTTGACAGCGACAGCAGGCCTATCGGAACCCGGTGTTTATTATGTGTGAGTGTGTTATTATCATCTGAGTGTTTTCGTGAATCTCACCATTTCTCTGCTTTGGTGATGTGGTCGTGCGCCTCGTTGATCTTCTGAGCCGCCATGGCACTCGGTTAAATAAATAGCGGATAAATAAATAGATAGATACACATACACCGTACACCGAGCCGGAGGAGGAGGATGATGGAGCGAGCGTTACGTAGATTATCCTGATTTTCTTCAGCTCATCCACGTCACGCTGTTTTTCTACGGGAGCCCGAGTGGGATGCTGCAATGCACAGGCTGCAATGCACCACTCAACACCTGCGATTCGTATTTGCCATGATTTTATTCATTTATCAATTTAGGTATATAATTTAATTATTATATTTATTATTATGCAATTATGAAGGCCTATTCTTCTTGTTTAGAAGTATTGTGTATTAAAATTGCTTAAAAGTATTAATATTATTATGCAATGATGTATTATTATTGCTTAAAAGTATTATTATTATTATTTTTTATGCAATTATTTATTATTATTATGCAATTATGTATTATTATTATTATTATTATTATTATTATGCATTTATGTATTATTATTATTATTATTATTATTATTATTATTATTATTATTATTA
>CAIGQQ010032929.1:4307013-4319503 GCA_903798035.1 Danio albolineatus
CTCTGTCTATCCATTGTTCTATATATCCATTGTTCTATCTATCCATCGTTCTATCTATCGTTCTATACATCTATCGTTCTCTCAATCCTTCATTCTATCCATCTATCGTTCCATCTGTGCATCGTTCTATCCATCGATCGTTCTATCCGTCTATCTTTCTATCCATCTATTGTTCTATCTATCCATCGTTCTAGCTATCCATTGTTCTATCTATCATTCTATCTATTCAACGTTCTATCTGTCCAACGTTCTATTTATTGTTCTATCCATCCATCTTTCTATCTAACATCATTCTATCTATCCATCGCTCTGTCTATCCATTGTTCTATGTATCCATTGTTCTCTCTATCCATTGTTCTATCTATCGTTCTCTACATCTATCGTTCTCTACATCCATCAATCTATCCCTCCATCTGTGCATCATTCATTCATCTATCCATTGTTCTATCCATCCATCATTCTATCTATCTATCCATCTATCCATCTATCCATCTATCTATCTGTCTATCTGTCTGTCTGTCTGTCTGTCTGTCTGTCTGTCTGTCTGTCTGTATGTCTGTATGTCTGTCTGTCTATATCTATCTTTTTATCATTCTATTGTTTTTTGTTCTATCATTCTATCCATTGTTCTGTTGTTCTCATTGTACCATTCATTCTATCTTTCTTTCTATTGTTCTATCTATCGTTCTGTCTGTCTGTCTATCATTTGATCATTCTTTCTATCCATTGTTAAATCTATCTGTCTGCACTTTGTTCTGTCTGTCTGTCTGTCTGTCTGTCGTTTATATTGTTCTTTCTATCATTCCATTGTTCTGTTGCTCTGTCTGTCCACTCATTTGTCTTGCTATCATTCTATCTGTTCTACCTATCATTACACCCTTCTATGATTAAATCATTCTTTCATTCTGTCTATAGTTCTGTTGTTGATATCATGTGATCATTCCTTTTTTTATCTGCAAATCTATTTATCTATCTTCATCTGTGTGTGTGTGTTTGTGTGTGTGGTACAGTAAATGAAACTGCTTTTCCATCTTAAATCGTTCGTGTGAACTAGGTGAACTATTTCTTTTAAAAAAAGGGAGATTATTTAACGCTATCAGTCTTTATGGTGTAAACGAACCTGACATTGATTTGTTTTATTTTTGCGTTAATGTACATTGCAAAGGTAAACACAGGCACAAGGACAGATATAATGAGTGTAAAGGAGAGAGCGTGCGCGTGTGTGTGTTCAGCTCCGTGTGAACTACAGTGTGTCTCTCTGGAGGTTTGCCCCAGAAAACGTCCAGCTCCACTTTTTTCAGCCTTCATCCCACGATACCCTTGATTTTCTCATCCCTTCGTCCACTCTAAGCACAACAGATGTAGATGAGATGGAGCATCGGGCTGTTTCTTAAAACCTGCCATGTTTTATTAACTTTACATGCTTTTCTAGCTACATCCCTGATTTAAATCGAACACAACCTGCTTTCAACATGAATGCTTTAAAGGACTCTGATTTGGGCTGTTTTTCAAGATGTAAAAGATTCTTTTTATTTCTCCAGAATGTGTCTGTGAAGTTTCAGCTCAAAACACTCATCAAATAATTTTTTATACCCTGTTGAAAATGTACATTTTGGGGTCAGAGGGAATTCTAGCTGTTTTTGTAGCTGTGCCTTTAAATGCAAATGAGATGTCACATTCAGATAAGGATAACCAGAGTTGGATGTCAAGATAAACATAACAGTATGACAGAAAGCAACCCAGACATGATGAAACAGGGACATACAGTCGTAAATACCACAGTAAGATGAATGAGACGCACATGAATGCCGTAACAACGATTGCTGAGCATGTGCGCACACAAACACATTGTGCTGTTTTTGCTGGTCTACTACAGTATGTACCCACCAAACAGGTAAATATTCTGCAGTATACAGATCCATATAGCTAATTTACTGTACAAAATTGACCTGATTTAACGTCCACAAAGTTAAACTCCTGTAGTGTGATTGAAGCATCTTAGTTTATAGTTGTGTACAGTAAGAACTGTGCTGATTCTAGTGGCTAGCTCAAAAAGTATAGTTTAAAGTGTTATAAAAGCACAAAGTGAAGCACTTACTGCTTCTTGAAGTGCAGTTTGATCACAGAGAGTCGGAACAGATCTTTAAATGCCAATTTCTTTGCTAATCCTGTCTTGTATGGAGCTTAAAATATGCCAAAATCTACTCTTCCCTGCTGATCACCCCTGACCTACTTTCTGCACTCTCTGAATTTCACAATCTGAATTTCTGGTTGTGAAAATTCTTAATTGAAACAGCCACCTGCGGCCTTCAGAGAATCAAGCTCTGCTGCCCCCTAATGTTAATGAATTTCTCTGAGTACTGCGGCCAATCGCGGTTGGTCATGGCATTCTGCTCCCCGAGACGTGCATTTCTAAAGGCCGCATCTGTATTTACACCAATATAAAGGGTCAGACCCCCCAAACCCCTTTGTAATTTGCACCCTGTGAACAGGGAAAACTGCGCTGTTACATCACAATCAGGTGCGGGCCTCAAAATTGCTGGGATTTGGATACTATTTTAAGATGAGGATTTCTTTTTTTTTTTATATATAAAAGAGACTTGTTGTGTTTCTATCACTAATATGACTGTGGACACACTATACCTACACACACTTCTGTCCAACAAGCTTACATAAGTGGATTTTGCACGATAGGAGCCTTTTTAGAGAGCAAACAAATCTTCTTGTCAGAGACTTCGATTCTTCCACCTGTGCTTGTGTGGAAAGGTTTGTAATGGCCGAAGCTCTCGTTTTTATGTGAAACCAGTAGGAATGTTGTTGATCCGGACAGACGGGATGCTGTTTCTGTTCTAAGTACAGATCTGTCAGTGTGATTCTGCTAACTATAAATACAACATTAGGAGTCATTTGAGTTCAGGACGGTGCAGCACTAAATTTCAAGATTGCCTGTCGAATATTCCCACATAGCTGTGCTGTATGATATAATGCAGCTCCGTTTGAAGCGTTTGGTAAATGTAACGTTTTACTGCATTTAGATGATATAACCTCTTATGTATGCGCCGTGTCAATACCATGAGACCCTTTTGAAGTATCTTGAAAACCATTATACACTACGTGACAAAAGTCTTGTCGTCGATCCCAGTTGTAAGAGCAACAAATAGTAACTTGACTTCTAGTTGATCATTTGGAAAAGTGTAGATTTTTCTGATGAATCATCTGTTGAACTGCATCCCAATCATCACAAATACTGCAGAAGACCTACTGGAACCCACATAAACCCAAGATTCTCAGAGAAATCAGTCAAGTTTGGTAAAGTAAAAAATCATGGTTTGGTGTTACATTCAGTATGCGGGCAGATCTACACAATGGATAACAACATGGACAGCCTTAAGGATCAAGACATTTGTGCTGCCCATTACATTACAAACCACAGGAGAGGGCAAATTCTCCAGCAGGAGAGCGCTCCTTCTCATACTTCAGCCTCCACATCAAAGCTCCTGAAAGCAAAGAAGGTCAAGGTGCTCCAGGATTGGCCAGCCCAGTCACTAGACATGAACGTTATTGAGCATGTCCGGGGTAAAATGAAGGAGGAGGAATTGAAGTTGAATCCAAAGGATCTTGATGAACTCTGGGAGTCCTGCAGGAACACGTTCTTTGCCATTCCAGATGACTTTATTACAGTTTATCTCCATTGGTTTGGCTCATTTCTTGAAACAGAAATTACATTCTCAAAACAACATGGACAAACCTCCAAACCACTTGGCAATTGTTCACAACAGAATTGAATTTCTCATTCATTTAATCAAATTGCAAATGTCTAAGTACATCTTTGCAAATGATTAAGTACAGATAGCCTACATTTAGCACAATTTCCAAGTGAATAGATCTTGTTGATCTAAACTGATTGTTAATCCTCAGTCTAATGGTTGTTCTCTCCAAAATGTGTCAGCATTATTTCATTGTATATGTCATTACATGCACGATTGTCAAAATTAGTCAAGACCATGATACCATGAAAACCATACAGTAGGTGAACCCTTGGAACATATGATTAGAATTTATTACAGCCAAGGGACAAAGATGTGGCTGTAATATTATTGGCCACCAGGCCACAGTGAATGTCTCAGGCCAAAGAGAGTGCAATATAACTATGTGTGCTGCCATATCTGAGAATGGTGTGGACACTCACATCCCCAGTCCTGGCTTATACAATATACAGAAGCTCCTCATCTTCGTGGACTGCCTTCATTTGGAATTGATCCCTGAAAATGAGAGAGGTCTCGTGGCGCCTCACCTACCACAATAAGTGAAGAACAGCGAAGAACTGTCAAACTCCAGCTTTATTTATAGCACTCTAGTTTTTTGTTTGTGTGTTTATATCATGGTTTATTTTGCTGTATACAGTTTCTTTTCGCTCTGATATTTGGAAGTTACTTTGTGTGTGGTTGATTATTACAATAAAAAAAGGAGTTACCATTTCCTTGGCAGTATGAGTGTAATGTGTGACGTCAAAACTTTGGAGGCTACTATTACCCTAAAATCCTGTTTCTTTTTTTTTTTTTTTTCAGTTTTTTACACAATTGTATTCTGTTAGCTAGACAAAAACAGTACAGTAACCATTATCAATAAATGACTGGACTAAGACTGTAAGGTGGACATGAGGGATATTTTAGTGGTCCTTTGCCATAGTGACAAAACATCTAAACATTTTGACTTGCAGTGCTTACACAATGCCAAAGGGACGAAGCATTTTGGGGGCACTGACTGTTTAAATGAGAAGGAAATTTAGTTTTGCCACATGATTGAACTGTTTTGGGAAAGGTATGAGCTGTTGCAGGTGAACCATGGTGTTCCAAACCATCCACACTATTCTGGCAAAAGCACCTTAAGTGTTGAGAATGTCCAGACTGTTTCAAGAAATGAGCCTAAGCAATTGAGAAGGATATTTGCCATTTGTGTGGCACTGACTTTTTATTTTAGAAAGGAATTTAGTTTTGATGCATAAGTGAACTGTTTTTGGAGAGATGTGAGATTTTGCAAGTGAGCGTGTTGTGCTGAACTGTAAAACTGTTTTGCCAAATGATATTATTATTTTGAAAATGTAATTTCTGTTTGAAGAAATGAGCCAAACCAATGGAGATAAACTGTAATAAGTTATTTGAGTCATTGAAGAGATGTGTGGATGCAGTCCTCCAAGCTCATGGGAGTCATGCACAATATTCTTTCTCCACTGCAGCATGACTTTATATTCTATACTGCACATTGTTTCTGTTAAGTGACAAGACTTTTGTCTAAGCAAAGTCAGACCTTACTGTCCTAATGAAATCATTAATAATCAAGGCATGATCATGTTTTATTCTGGTAAAATAAGCGTGACATTTAAAGGCTTAACTAGGTTAATTAGGTTAACTATGCAGGTTAGGGTAATTAGGCAAGTCATTGTATATCGATGGTTTGTTCTGGAGACTATTGAAAAAAATAGCTTAAAGGGGCTAATAATATTGACCTTAAAATGGTTTTAAAAATGTAAAAACTGCTTTTATTCTAGCCGGAATAAAACAAATCAGACTTTCTCCAGAAGAAAAAATATTATCAGACATACTGTGAAAAATGTCCTTGCTCTGTTAAACATCATTTGGGAAATATTTAAAAAAGAAAAGAAAATTCAAAGGGGGCTAATAATTCTGACTTCTGATTTCAACTGTATATATAAAAATGTATATATAAATATATATATTTATATCAGTTAATATGTGTCAGAGCATATTTTTATAGCCAGAATCAAACATTTTTTTGTAGAAAATATTAGATTTCGGTGAAAAAAAGCTGTTAAACAAATTCAGGAACTGTAGTTAAAGTAATAATGCATATTTGCTGCAACATAAATAATAGAACATTTTAAGAGCATTAGGATGTTGACGTTGCAACATTTATTTTCATAACACAATTTTTCCACGGTGACACTATGGCTCAGTAGTTAGCACTGTAGTCTCACAGCAAGAAGGTCGCTGGTTTGAGTCCCAACTGGGTCAGTTGGCATTTCTGTGAAGAGTTTGTATGTTCTCCCTGTTTTGGCGTGGGTTTCCCCGAGTGCTCCGGTTTGTCCCACAGTCCAAACACATGCGCTATAGGTGAACTGACTAAACTAAAATGACCGAAGTGTATGTGTGTGAATTAGTGTGTATGGTGTTTCCCACTACTGAGTTGCAGCTGCAAGGGCATCTGCTGTGTAAAACATATGCTGGAATAGTTGGTGGTTCATTCCTCAGTGGTGACCCCTGATAAATAAGGGACTAAGCTGAAGGAAAATAAGCGAATGAATGAATTCTCTCTGTTTATTGATGCAATTTAATTTGATTTATGTAATTATTTTATTATTTTGCTGTTTTCTGAAATGCATAAAAAATTCTTAACGCTTATAACAGGCTTAATTTAATTTAAATAATAGTAATAATAATTTTTAAACTCAATTATTTCAAGTCTTCAGTTCATTGTGGTCATTTTTGCTGTTAGTGCACGGTGCTATCGCTGGTGTCCAGGCTGTGTTCTCTGATTCCTGCAGTGGGATTGGCACCCGCAGCAGAATTAATCCAACCGAGCTGCCTGTTATGAAACCTCCTGGCAGATTCCTGCATCACAGGAGAACAGAGAGAAAGACACACACTCAGAATGAAGAGAGAGAGGATACGCACATCCCCTCATATGGCTTTCTATCTGTCCGCCTGTGATATGGCATAGGGTTTATGCTGGGTTTCGTCAACAGTTCAGTGGTTTGCTGTGCTAATGACAGACTGTTGTTTGTATTGCGATGAACTCGTCCACATTCAGACTGTAGTGGAGACAGAAACAGCTCTGTAGTGTTTACCTCCAAGCCTTTTTTAATTAGTGCATTCTGCTGTGTGTTTAGTGTTTTTATATGGTAGGATGCAGAATATGGGTCTTTAAAGAGGACCTATTATGCATAAATCACTTTTAGAAGGGGTTTAAACACAGTTGGGTGGAAAGAGTCTGTGAATGTAAGCAGCTTCTAGTTGTAAACATTTATTATTTGTATTTTTAATAATCACACTTGATTAAAATTGTCTGCAGAAACACTTTGATTGACATTCTCTCTTTGTACGTGTCATCAGAGGGGAAAGCCCCGCCCACTAGTAACCATCTCTCCCTCATTAGCATAGAACTTTATGCCGAGTTCAGACTGCATGACGAAAGTAGTCGTGTCACAGATGTGTTCACACTGCATGACTATCTGGGCTGCGTTTTGTCGCTGCTTTGTTTACACTGCAAGATGGATCGGCGACAGGGAGTTTCACACTGCATGACTTAAAAATAGGAAGAATCGCAGACAACTTTGTCCAAACTACGTCTCACACCCAAAAACACGCAGCATATCTTTAGTTATTAACTACATAACGAGACAGAAGCCTTTAATGGGGTAAAAACGCATATTTGCTCACCTGGCTTTGAAGGGAATTAGCAATTTCTCCTCAACCTTTTTGCATTTTTTGACCGGGTTGGGTTGTGATATTGCTCACATGACACGTCAAACAGACACGGGGGCTCCTGCCAAATTTACACTCATTTTTCCTCCATTTCTTGTGTCTGAAAAAACTGAAAATGAGCGCTTTTACCTCCTCCCTCAACCTCCCGCTGGCCTGCAGGTACCCACACTAGTGAATGCTGCTCTCTGGCTGTAGGCGATCGCCGATGTTATTTTCAGTCAAAGCACATTTCACACGGCATGGTTTGAATCGCCGACAGTTCCAGATATTCAGCACGCCAAATATCTCCCGGCCATCAGCAACTCATCGGCGATTCTCTCAGATCGCGTCTTTGATGGTTCATATTGTGTGATTGTCACTCCCATGAACGAGCACCGATTCGCCTGTGATTTCAGGCATTTGTCGGCGATTTCTCAAAACCTGTCGGCGAGTCAAAATCGGGGCTTAAATCATGCAGTCTGAACTCGGCATTAGTCTTGTTTTGGAATCTGCCATTATGCTGACACACAGATATTTGTAGCTCGGCCCTCTTTTAAATAGAGCACAATCTCATTTGAATTTAAAGCGACAGGTATTAAAATGACACAATTAGGATCCAAACCTTAAAGGGTCAGTTTCAGAGAGTTATAAAACATTATTTGTGTGGTATTTTAAGCAGAAACTTAACATTCACTCTCTAGGGATATTTTCTTTTCGGCTTAGCCCCTTTATCAATCCGGGGTCGCCACAGCGGAATGAATCGCCAACTTATCCAGCATTTATTTCACACAGCGGATGCCCTTCCAGCTGCCACCCACCTCTGGGAAGCATCAATACACACTCATTCGCACTCATTCACTATGGACAATTTAGCCTACCCAATTCACCTGTACCGCATGTCTTTGGACTTGTGGGGGAAACCGGAGCACCCGAAGGAAACCCACGCAACCACGGGGAGAACATGCAAACTCCACACAGAAATGGCAACTGACCAAGCCGAGGCTCGAACCAGCGACCTTCTTGCTGTGAGGCGAACATGCTACTTACTACGCCACCGTGGCGCCCTCTCTAGGGATATCAGAGACACATTTTACAACTTTACACGCATAATAGGTCATCTTTAAGTTGAAAATGCCATTTATAGAATAAAATTTGATTTATTTTCATAATAAATTTACATTATTTCTAATTTACATTATATAAAATAGAATTAGGGCATCACAGTGGCGCAGTGGGTAGCACAATTACCTCACAAAAAAAAAGGTTGCTGGTTCGAGCCTCGGCTGGGTCAGTTGGCATTTCTGTGTGGAGTTTGCATGTTCTCCCGGTGGTTGCGTGGGTTTCCTCCGGGTGCTCCGGTTTCCCCCACAAGTCCAAAGACATGTGGTATAGATGAACTGGGTAAGCTAAATTGTCTGTAGTGTATGTGTGTGAATGAGTGTGTATGGATGTTTCCCAGTGATGGGTTGCAGCTGGAAGGGCATCCACTACGCAAAACCTATGCTGGGTAAGTTGGTGGTTTATACCCCTGTGGCGACCCCAGATAAGCCAAAAAGAAAATGAATAAAAATGGAATTAGATTTATTGAGTATAAAACATTATTTACACATAGTCGTTGACATAGTTTTAATTTCTTGCAGTGTTTGTGTTTAGAATTCTGGGGAAATTGGTAAAAATAAATTAAATAAATAAATAATTTTATCATACTTTTATTAAGTATGATTAAATCATACTTTTTCATTCTAAATGCGTAATGATTCGTAAAATGAACTTATATTCTTTCAGCATAATTCATTCATTTATTCATTTTCCTTCGGATTAGTTCCTTTATTCATCAGAAGTCTCCACAACGGAATGAACCACCAACTTAAGAGAACTGCTTTTGGACAATCAGTTTTTTCAGTCAGAGCAGAAAGAAAGATGGAATAAAACACCAGTGCATATCAAAGAGAGTACCACTTTTAAACATTTTAAAACTCTTCTTCAAATTTGGCTTAAAGAAAACCAAATATGCAACCACTGATTTGATTTGATTTTATTGACGATGTATTGTATGTCTTGTACTGTAAATGTACGTTGCATTATTTTTTACTATTAAATTTGTTACATTTTCCTGCCCAGGGACTACAGATGTAAATTAGCTTTATAGCTAACTCTGGCACAACATGTCATGTTGTACATTTTCCATAAATAAAATAATAAATAAAGTAACTTTTCTGGCATATGCTTTACACAGCGGATGCCCTTCCAGCTGCAACCCAGTACTGGGAAACACCCATGCGCACTCGTATTCACACACACGCGCTTATACACTACAGCCAATTTAGTTTATTCAATTCACCTATAGCGCATGTGTTTGGACTCTGGGGGAAACCGGAGCACTCGGAGGAAACCCCGCCAACACGGGGAGAACATGCAAACTCCACACAGAAATGCCAACTGGTCCCGCCAGGACTCGAACCAGGGACTTTCTTGCTGTGAGGCCACAGTGCTAACCATTAAGCCACTGTGCCGCCATTCATTCATTCATTCACTTTCTTTTTGGCTTAGTCCCTTTATTAGTCTCGGGTCGCCACAGCGCAATGAACCACCCATTCTTTATTACTTTAAAAAAATCAATGATGTTTGCTCTGCCTAAAAAGAAATTTTGATGTTTTCTGTGACTGAAACAATATATTTGTTGGAAACACTGTCAGAAGGCTGAGAAATCCTGCTCAGCCTTTACATCTCTAGTCCTTGAGATGCTGTAAATGCTGGATTTCTGCTGGAGTCTGACTGCTGTGCTGGATCTCAGTGACCCAGTTAGTGTGTGCGGTGTGTATGCGTGCTTGCGAGACTCCAGCACGAGCAGCGGCCTGATGCTGCAGTCAAGAGAAAAACACTACAAACACACAAACATACACACCCATACCTTAATTAGAGAGTTGTGATTTGCTATCGGTGGGTCTCATGTGATTGAAAGGTTTAGCCCATCCTTGTGCCGAAAACACCAATCAGAGGAGAGAAAAATATATTACAAATATAAATTTTATGTCAAAATTGTTAGCCCTCCTGTGAATAAAAGCAGTTTAATTTTTCTTTTTAGAATTTTTAAGGTCAATATTTTTATCCCCTTTAAATATATATATATTTAATGGCGACAGAATAAACCATTGTTATCCCATGAATTACCCCATCTTGCAAAGTTCAGAGGTTCCCAAACTTTTCAGCCTGCAACCCCCAAAATAGCAATTCCAGTGACTTCCACTATCAGTGTGAAAGGGGCTAGTGACTGTCTCTTTAAATTCAAATGAGATTGTGCTCTTTTTAAAAGAGGGCGGAGCTTCAAATGCCTGTGTATCAGCATAATGGCAGATTCAAAAACAAGACTAAAGTTCTATGCTAATGAGAGAGAGATGGTCACTAGTGGGCGGGGCTTTCCCCCTCTGATGACACGTACAAAGAGAGAATGTCAATCAAAGTGTTTCTGCAGACTGTTTTAATCAAGTGTGATTATTAAAAATACAATTAATAAATGTTTACAACTAGAAGCTGCTTACATTCACAGACTCTTTCCACCCAACTGTGTTTAAACCCCTTCTAAAAATGATTTACGCATAATAGGTCCTCTTTAAAGTCCTGTTGCTTGTTTTCTACTCAACTACTCGTAATTATGACTGAGAAAGCACAGAATAATTTCATCCAGCATTAATGAATGACTGTCCCAGTTTGTTGAAATGGGTCTGAAGAGGCTGAAAAACAAAACTCCAGGACGCAGTTAATCTTCAAAGAGCTGCGTGGCGTATCAGAGCATTGCTGAGGGCCGTTCATTAATTCCGTCTCGGATTCAAAGAAACGACGAGGCTTCTGTTGCGATGTTAGCGCCTAGCATTAGCACCTTCTAAAATTAAAACAGCGTGTACGCTAGTTTTTCTGGACATTTGGAGAACGGGGGTTGTATTGAGTGTGTGTGTGTGTGTGTGTGTGTGTGTGTGTCTTAATGAATGAGTGTTTGCTGTCTGCTGATTACAGGCACCTGCTCCCTGACAGTTAAATAAGATGAAGGGAACGCAGCAGCAGTGGCTCTTGTTCCCCTGAGATGTCCAGTTAAGCTGTTTGTGTCAGTCTCAGGGCTGGTTAGTGCTCTGCCATCTGGCCTCAGGACAGCTCCACCTGCACTGCTGAGCTTTAGTCAAACTAACCCAACCCTTCCACTGGGTTATTCAAGACAGCCAGGTTTAGGGAACACAGGAGGGTTTAACCTCAGTGGTCAATATTATTTTTCTAATTCCTCTTAAGAGATTTTTTTAAGGATGGGTGGATGGATAAGTGAGTGGGTAGATGGAAGGATAAATGGGTGGATGTAGGGGTGAGTGGATGGATGGACGTATAAGTGGGTGGGTGGATAGAATGATTGATGGTGGATGGAAGGAAGGATGGATAGAATGATAGAAGGTTGGATGGATGAATATAATGATTGATGGATGGAAAAGTTAGTGGGTGGGTTGATAGAATGATATATACATGGTGGATGGAAGGAAGGATGGATAGCATGATGGAAGGTTGGATGGATGAATATAATGATGGATGGATGGACAAGTGAGTGGGTGGGTGGATAGAATGATAGATGGTGGAAGGAAGGATGGTTAGCATGATGGAAGGTAGGATGGATGAATATAATGTTGGATGGATGGAAAAGTGAGTGGGTGGGTGTATGGATGGATAGAGCCACACACCATAGAGCCATGGATGGATAGATAGTATGATGGAAGTTTGGGTGGATGGATGGATGAGTAGATAAGTGGGTGGGCGGGTAGATGGATGGATAGAATAATGGATGGATGGAAGGATGGATGGATGGATGGATAGATGTATGGGTGGATGAAAAGAACGATGGATAAATGGATGGATGGATGGTTGGATGGATGGACGGGCGGATAAGTGAATAGGTGGATGGATGGATGCATTGTGGATAAATGGATAGAATGATGGAAGGTTGGGTGGATGGATGGTGGATTGATGGATTGAAT
>CAIGQQ010032929.1:4362130-4380707 GCA_903798035.1 Danio albolineatus
GTCTGGCCATTCTCCTCTGACCTCCGGCATCAACAAGGCATTTGCGCACACAGAACTGCCGCTCACTGGATATTTCCTCTTGTTCAGACCATTCTCTGTAAACCCTAGAGATGGTTGTGCGTGAAAATCCCAGTAGATCAGCAGTTTCTGAATTACTCAGACCAGCCCGTCTGGCACCAACAACTATGCCTTGTTCAAAGTCACTTAAATCACCTTTCTCCCCCTTTCTGATGCTCGGTTTGAACTGCAGCAGAGCATCTTGACCATGCCTACATGCCGAAATGCATTGAGTTACTGCCATGTGATTGGCTGATTAGAAATGTGCATTAACAAGCAGTTGGACAGGTGTACCTAATAAAGTGGCCGGTGAGTGTATTTATTTTCCATTAGCCATTGTTAATGAACATGATTAAACAATACATCTATTACAATATTTATTCATCTTTGTTAATATGAATTAATGAAAATAGTCATTAATAGTTAAGTTCATGTTTTAAGAACTCGTTTTAACAAGCACAGCTTTGGATTGTAATGTGGTAATAAATGCTGTGCTGGTATTATTCATAATCATTCATGATGATAAATACCTTATCAAACATTAACTAATTAAACCTTATTGTAAAGTGACGTTTTTTGCATCAAAATCCTTAGAATAATTCACAATAGCAAAGCTAGTAATGTAGCACTTGCATTAAAATCCCACTTGCATTATAACCACATTAATATGAAAAGCTGCCGCTGTCAAAGATATCCCAAGATAACCGAGGCTTTAATCCCCTTATCAACATTAGAACAGGGCTAGTAAGAGATGTGCGGGTATAGTGTATGGACTAAACTAAAGTGAGGACGTGTAAATGTGTAGAAAATCTGTCACTTAAATGAAAACAAACCAAATGTTCACACGCTGGTTTCACTTTTACGCCCTGAAAACAAACCTCAGATTGTTTAGTGAAGTGTTCATGGACACTAGATTGAAAATAACAGTGTTATTAGATTAGATTACATTAGATGTGTCTCCCTGGAAATGCTGCTTTAGGTCTCTGGATGTGTTTCAAAACCTACTGTGTGTAATGTACTTTTTAGGTCGGCAAAATAAAGATTTGTAGTCATCTTAATGTGTTCTGATCTGACAATCTGTAATATATTCAATCAACTGGGGAAGTATGGTGATCACTTTTTATTTATTTATTTATTTATTTATTTATTTATTTATTTATTTATTTATTTATTTATATAATTATCCATTTGTTTGTTTGTTTATTCATTTATTCATTAATTAATTTTTCAATTTTTGTTAATTAATTTATTTATTTATTTATTTATTTATTTATTCATTAATTTGTTTATTTTAATTAATAAATGTATTTGTTTCTTTTTTTATTTGTTTAATTATTTAATTATTTATTCATTCATTCATTCATTTACCTTAATAATTTATTTGTTTGTTTGTTTATTTATTCATTCATTTATTTTAATTAATTAATAAATTTGTTTGTTTGTTTATTTATTTATTTGTGTATTTATTTATTTATTTATTTATTTATTAACGAATTATTAATTTTATTTATTTGTTTGTTTATATTATTATTATTATTATTATTATTATTATTATTATTATTGTGTCACGGTGGCACACTGGGTAGCATGATTGCCTCACAGCAAGAAGGTCACTGGTTCGAGCCTCGGCTGGGTCAGTTGGCATTTCTGTGTGGAGTTTGCATGTTCTCCCTGCATTTATGTGGGTTTCCTCCGGGTGCTCCGGTTTCCCCCACAGTCCAAACACATGCGGTACAGGTGAATTGGGTAAGCTTAATTGTCCATAGTGGATGAGTGTGAATAAGCGTGTATGGATGTTTCCCAGAGATGGGTTGCGGCTGGAAGGACATCCACTGCGTAAAACATATGCTGGATAAGTTGGCGGTTCATTCCACTGTGGCGACAACAGATTAATAAAGGGACAAAGCTGAAGGAAAATGAATTATCATTATTTTTTAAATATTGAACTAAAGTCTTCCCTTCAATTGATAATCCATCATTGTTTATTATGCATTAAACATTTATTATGCTAATTTCTTTTCTCTTTGTTTTATTTAGTATCACTGTTTTCCCTTACTCATTCGAGGGATTATTATTCTTGTGGATAATTTTCTGATTAATATACTAAAATATATTTTTCAATTTATTTATTAATTATACAAAACCATTTTGTGTGTAATTAATATTGTTATTAATAGTAATATTTACATTGTATATATATATTCATTTTCCATCAGCCAATTTTAATTGACATATTTACTAACATGATTAAACAAAACATTTATTACAATATTTATTCATCTTTGTTAACATTAGTATCCATTCAGAAAAATAGCCATTCAGTTTTCAGTTCATGTTAGCTCATTTTAACAAGCGCAACTTTGATTTTTAATAGTGTATTATTAAATGCTGTGCTGGAATTAATATCCCCCTGATCAGTAAGGGAAAATAGTAACACTATTAAAAAAATAACATTTAATAAAATAGAACAGCATAATGTTTAATACATAATAAATAATAACAGATAAAAAAGGGTGTGTGTTACAAATCATGTGTGCAGCAAACATGAAACATTGGCCAGCCGATTCTAATGTTATCACTCAATTGAATAAGTGTTATCAGCTGATAGATATGGGTCAATTGGGCGCCTACTGGTTGGCTCAGAAGGCTGTTATTATCCATCCACATGGTTAATCAGCTGTAGATCATACGCTGCGGCTGGAAGTTAAATTTTTTAAATATTTTTAATAAAATTTCCCGTTAATTGTACTTTATTAATGTCTATCCCAGTGGTTCTATAACTGTGGTACGTGTACCACTAGTGGTACGTGGGCTTCCTTCTAGTGGTACTTGGAGGAATTGCTGAGTAATTAAAGTAAAAAAAAAATGAACACACTTTTAACCCTTTGACGAGTATGATAACACTGACGTGATCAGTAAATTAACTTTAATAGGCTACACCTTTTAATTTATTTAATGTTTGTTATGTATTCTATCATTTGAAGCAATTTCCTCCCCATATTTGTTACAGTTGTTGCAGGCGTATCTCTCATTTTTATATCCTAATGTTGACTGGTATAGTTTAAACACTTGCTTTTCTGACACACAAATCCTGCTCTAACGCACAGTAATCAGATTTAATATCTAATTCAGATATGTAAATCCAGTTCATATATTTAAAATACAAGTTATTGTTTAGATTTTAAAGACAAATACGTCATATACATGCAACATACATTTCAAAAAGAGTTTATGTATGAATATGTTGACATATAGCCTATATTTATAAGGGTCCAAGGAACTCGATGAACAGGCTACTTTATGATCATACCTTTTAGTTTTCTTTTTAATTGATTTTACATTTTTAATTAACTTTTTAAAAGCACATTTTAATTTAAATGTTGACTTTTTTTTATTGTTTTCTTACCTGTAAGCACAGTACAGTGTTAACGTTCAAACTATTTAGAATGTTTAAAGTGGCTGACAATACTAAATACTCATAATAATGAGGCAGAATTAATCTGCCTTGTTTTTGAACTGTGCAGTGCTGTAGCTGATTAATTAGGCCTACTACGCTACTGTATTTCAATACTGGTCATTAAGGTGGTACTCGGAGAGACAGTTTTTTGGTACTTGGTGACAAAAAGTTTGAGAACCACTGGTCTATCCTATACCCCAACCCTAAACCCAACCGTCACAGTGATGCAAAAACAGATCTGGAGTCTTCTCCATTAGTACTGTATAGCTGATTAACAATGGATGGATAATAACACCCTTCTGAGCCTACCAGTTGGCGCAGAAGGCCCCTTCTGGCTCATAGCCCATTCAATCAATTGATAACATTCGAAGCGGGTGCATTGGGTTTTGAGACATTTTTTGTTAAAAGAAGTAATTGTGTTTTGTTATCAAATGAAAAAGGCTCAAAGTTACGTTTCATGTGTGTTTCAACTGTGATTTTACCATGTGTTTTATAAATTCCTCAACATTTATGACTATAAAAGTAGCAAGGGAGCTCACTAGGTTTTGAAACAGATCCTGGATTTACAGGGAAAGGCGGCACACTTAAGGATGTAAAAGGGTTCTTTCCCCCTTTATTTAATTGAATAAAATGCAATAAATCTTTAATAAAGCACAATGGAAGCGAGCCAATTGTCATAAAAAAATCACTTTCAATTATTTTACATCGAGTTATTAGACCCAAAGGAACATCATCAGCACTGATGCAACTTAACGAAACACTAAATCTGGCCGAGAGCAGTTCGTTTGAATCATTTAATTCACACCATTGTTTTCACAGTGATTCTTTTTGGTTTCTTCTCACTTCGCTCACAATCACTGCTGTTTATTTAACGTGACACTGGTTTGTCATGAGTTAAAATCACTCTCCATCTGCTCACGCAGGAGCTTCGATGTTTCTGTTGAACTTGTGACTATTCTGTATAAAAACAACAACTGTATGTGTGTTATTTATGTCATCGGTTGAGTTACTGCATATGCAATTACATTGAATTTGTTTTATGTCTGTACTGTATGTTTGTTTAAGCTTCAGTTTATGTGCCATTGTATAGGCTAAATAATATAGATAAACAGCATTTTGTTTCCTTCAAGTTCTCTTAGTTCTCTACTTTTGAACAAATAAAATAAATAAATAAATAAACAAACAAACAAACAAACAAATAAAAAAGTACTTCAAGTAAATAAATAAACAAATAAATAAATAAGTACAAATAAATAAGTTAACTTAATATAAACTATTTAAGTAAATAAAATAAATAAATAAATGAATAAATAAATAAATACCTAAAATAAGTATTTTAGGTAAATAAATAAAGTTAAGTTAATAAATAGAGTAAGTATTTTAAGTAAATAAATAAATAAGTAAAGTAAGCACTTTAAGTAAATAAATAAAGTAAAGTTAATAAATAAAGTATTTTAAGTAAAGAAAGAAAGAACGAAGAAATAAATGAATAAATAAACAAATATATAAATAAAGAAAGAAATAAGTAAAGTAAGTACTTTAAGTAAATAAATAAGTACTTTAAGTAAATAAATAAATAAGTACTTTTAATAAATAAATAAATAAATAAATAAGTACTTTTAGTAAATAAATAAACAAATAAATAAATAAGTACTTTGAGTAAATAAAGTTAAGTAAATAAATAAAGTACTTTAAATAAATAGATAAGTGAAGTAAGTACTTTAAGTAAATAAATAAATAAGTACTTTAAATAAATAAATAAAGTTAAATAAATAAATAAACAAATGAATAAGTACTTTTATTAAATAAATAAATAAATGAAGAAATAAATAAATACCTAAAGTACTTTAAGTAAATAAATAAATAATGTTAAGTTAGCAAATAAGTAAAGTATTTAATTAATTAATTAATATGTTGAGTAAATAAATAAATGATTAAATAAGTACTTTAAGTAAATAAATCAAGTATGTTAATTAATTAATTAATAAGTAAAGTAAGTACTAAACAATAAACAAATAAATAAATTAAGTAAAAAAAGTTAAGTAAATATCTAAATAAAGTAAGTACTTTAAGTAAATAAATATATAAATAAGTAATTAAATAAATAAATAAATGACTGAAATAAAATAAGAATACACACAAGAATAAACACTTGTTTCTTTTTACATTTCATTACAAGCTAGTTCATCTATATATCTTACAATAAAAAAGAGAATAATACATGAAAAAATTAATGAAACTTCCTTCAAAAATAATCTTGTAAAATTGAACTTGTGCGTAATTATGATCAACATGATCATATGAAGAGCTTCTGCTATGATATGTATTTCTCTTTCAATTATAGTCTTGATGAAATCAACGTATGCTTATTTTACAGCTTGTGTATAGTTACGTGTGAATCTTCACTCTTACAAGAAAACATTTTTAGAACTTAGAAACAATGACAGAGCTTTAACAATTCAGAAATGAATGTGAATTAATCATGAGCGTCTTAGTCTATAGCCACTGAAATCATTCTCTGGATAAGTAGCGTTATTAGGACAAGATTTTAAGATTGTATTAATCAATACTATGAATGAATGAACATTCTGAAGGCTATGAATAATGAACATTATTATCAAATAAGCATTTTTCTAATCTGTAAATAGGGATTATTGCAACATATTCCTGCGTTTTATTCCTCTGTGTTTTATTGTGAGACTTACTAGCATTTTAAGAGCATTTCTTAGCATTTTTCTCTAAAATGTGCAGTTATTTCTAGCAATTTTGATAGAATCTCCTAAGAAACACTAAATATTTGGCCTCAGATCTGGCTTGATGCATTTCACTGCTGTGTACGTCTGCACGAGATTGATGCTGTCTTTTTTGAAAGTGCTGGGATTTTGAGACTGGTGTTCTGTGTTCTGCTGGGGTCCAGTTTCGCGACCCTGTCCTGCCTGAACTGGGAACGCCAACCCGAGAGATACAGCTCCGACTGGACCACGAGAGAAGGATGAGAGCTGGAGCAGAGGAGAGAGACGGCTTTACTTCATCCATCACTCAGGTACGCAAGAAACAGGCGTAAGAAACATGCATCAAATGAGATTAGATGTTATATGGCCACTGGCTTGCATGGTTCGGGACCTGTAGAGCTGTGCATCGATGGATTTGCTCTTCAGTGTTTGGACTCTCGGTAGTGAATATTAAACCACACTGAACTGAGCTAAACTGAACTTCAACACTGAAAATTTGACTGACACTGTTTCGCTTTACTATAATCTTCTATGTGAAGCTGCTTGGACACAATCTAAAAGTGCTATACAAATAAAGGTGAATTGAATTGAATTGAATGTTATAGAGGATTTGAGAAGATCGTTTTGATGCTAAAAGTAATTGTTCAGGAAATAGAGGAACAGATAAATAAAAGGTTCTGGAAATAAGTAAGAAAGAAAGAAAGAATCAGTTTTAGAGGATAAAGAATGCCAGTCCAAATCTAAATGCAATGGTTTTGTAAATAAATGTTCCTCATATGATGTTTTAGACCAGGGGTGTCCAAACTACGGCCCGCAGGCCATCTGCGGCCCGCAATCAGCTTAGTGGCGGCCCGCGAGGCTTTTTATAAATATTAATAGAATCTTGCCCGCTGTACAAAAATAAGCGTAATTCAATAAATAACCACTAGGTGTAGCTATCACGTGCCTTCAATTAGGCAGCATTTTCTGTTGTGACTTAAAACGAACCGACCAAACTGAGGGAAACATAATTGATAACCATGTTTTGGCGAGCCATGGCACAACCAAGAAAAAGGGAAATCAACAGTAAGTGCAGGAAATGTCTGAGTTTAACAAGAGTTTGAATTCATCCAAATTTCCCCTGATGAAACGCTGTTCAAGAAGGATGATGAGTCTCTTTGACTCCACATATATAAGAGCAAACATTTTCACTGATAAATCTAAACAAAAGTTCATTGAGAACAATCTAACTGACAGCCACCTCTGTGATTTGCTACGTATGTCTACTACACGACTCACTCCTGACTTGGCATCAATTCTGAAATCGAAAGCACAACATCACTGTTCACATTAACAGAGTTTATTGTGAGGAAAATAAATATTATGATTTTAAAATGTAGAAAATAATTCCATAATAATACCACGCACACACACACATACATATATATATATATATGCGTGTCTGTAAAAAATTGTAAAATTTGGCCCACGACCACGTTTTGTTTTTTGCATCTGGCCCTTGGCCCAAAAACTTTGGACACCTCTGTTTCAGATGCTTGACAAGATGATTCCACCACTGAGGAACAGCAAAAGTAATAGTTCTGGAAATAAATGATGCAAGCTGCGATGACGGCCCCTTTCCCTCCTCCTCCGCCTCAAAATCATTTTAAAGTTGGGCGAATTCACATATTTTGCAGAGCTAAAAGCAAGACAACTTTTTACATCGTGGCTAGTGTGGCGCAGATGCTAGAACCTGTCTTAACACATGCGCGACATCTTAAATTGTATGGCAAGTGCAAGCACATTAATCAGATATGGGTCACAATTAAAAGAACGTGTGTAAACGGACAGGCAAACAAATCAGATATAGGCAACAAATCAGAACTGGGCATCAAGACCTGACAGTGTAAACGGGAAATAAAAAACTCTATAAAGTGCTCTTTGTTCTCGCATTGACTTGCTCAACTCAATGGCTTTTTAATAAAAATAATTTGACAAAAAATAAATAAATCAAGAGGTTCTCGACCCCTGTTATAGAAGCTTGAGAAAATCTTTACAACTCTAAAAGTAATGGTTCTGGAAACAGAGATTAGATTTAGATTAGATTAGATTCAACTTTATTGTCATTACACATGTACAAGTACAAAGCAACGAAATGCAGTTTAGGTCTAACCAGAAGTGCAATAGCAGCAAGTGCAGATACAGGTATAAATTATAAGGTGCAGTTATAGAAAAACTATGGTGATATTTACAGATGGATGTACTATGAACATTATATACAGGTTGACTTAGTTATGAGCCCAGATTTACAATAAATGATTGTACGTACAGGTTGATATTAATAATAAGTGTGCAGATAGATAAACAATTACAAATGTACATGTACAGTGGGTATGTACAGTTCAAATAAATGAATCAGTGCAGTGTATGTTGCTTATTAATAATCAAAATTGCAGATAAACAATTACAAATGTATATGTACAAGTGGGTGTGTACATAATTACAACTGTATAGTACAGTGGGTATGTACAGTTCACATAAATGAATCAGTGCAATGTAGGTTGCTTATTAATAATCAAAAGTGTGCAGATAGATAAACAATTACAAATGTCTATGTACAATGGGTATGTACAGTTCAGATAAATGAATCAGTGCAATGAATATGTGCAATTTTTAAATGTGCAAATGTTCAGTAGTGCAGTGACTGTGAGGAGTATAAGTTATGTGGAGAGTGGGGGGTGTGTGTGGGGGTCAAAAGAGTCAGTGGGGGGCAGAGTTCAGAAGGGAGACAGCTCTGGGGAAAAAGCTGTTCTTCAGTCTACTGGTTTTTGTCCGAGGGAGCCTGAAGCGCCTGCCGGAAGGCAGGAGAGAAAACAGTCTGTGAGCAGGGTGAGAGGAGTCCTTAAGAATACTACGTGCTCTGCGCAGAGATTGTTTATTCTGAATGTCCTCTATAGCAGGAAGTGGAGTCCCTGTGATGCGTTGGGCAGTTTTCACCACCCGCTGCAGGGCCTTACGTTCAGCAACAGAGCAGCTTCCATACCAGACTGTAATACAGTTGGTCAGGATGCTCTCTATTGTGCAGCGGTAGAAGTTCACCAAGACGGTTGATGACAGCTGGTTCTTCTTAAGTTGCCTTAAGAAAAATAGGCGCTGGTGAGCCTTCTTGACTAGACTGGAGGTGTTGGTGGTCCAGGAGAGGTCCCTTGAGATGTGGGTCCCCAGGAACTTGAAGGATGAGACAGACTCGACAGAGTCCTGAGACAGAGGAACAGAGAAAAGGGTTTTGGAAATAAATATTTTTCATTGAAAAAGTTTTAGAGGCTGAAGATTTTCAGTGCACGGCTAAAATAATGGTTCTGGAAATAAATGTTCTTGAAATGTTTGACAAGATCATTCCACCACTAAGAAACAGCAAAAGTAAAGGTTCTGGAAGTCTTCCTCTAATAAGTGTTAGAGACTTGAGAAGAACCAACTCTAAAAGTAATAGTTTGGGGGGGAAAAGTTTCTCAAAAGATTTGAGATGAGACTACTACTCTCTGATGATCAAAGTGCTCCCTTTATTCTTACTTGCAAGTCACTTTGGATAAAGGCGTCTGCTAAATGAATACATTTAGATGTACTGTAGATGTTTTAGATCAGGGGTTATCAACTATATTTGTCAGAGGGCCAGAGTTTTACCAGACAGTCTCCGTGGGGGCTGGACAATGTTTATTTGATTCAGGCTCCATCACCTATACCACAGTCAGCCACTAGGAGTGAAGGATATTTTGCCTCAATTAGGCTAAGTCAACAAGGGGAAATGTAACTTTAGCCATTGATTAAGCACCGTGAGTAGCCCATTTCAGCCTTGTGATTTGAATTCAAGCCCACTTAACGTTTCATTTGATATGCGAACATTATTTGTGACCTGTTTTTGATGCTATTTTATGCTATTTGATGCAATTTTAATTTGTGCCAGATTGTTTTTCCTCCTTTTTTTTGTCCTGAGGGAGACATTCCAAGTCTCCCGCAAATGCATAGAGACTCCCGGATGCCCGTAAACGAATGATAAAAACGAATCTCGGAAATCGCGCATCTCCCTCCCGCTCCTCAAATACGTCGCGCACCCCTTTCCACCGCATGCTCTTCACCACACACGTCATGCGCACTCTGCCTACACCCCACCCTGTCTTCACTTACGCTAAAACCTGTTTGAAACAATAAATGCTTAACGCCGCATAGTCTGTCTGAGTCTGTCCTCATGTCGGAGTGCAGCCTAAATATAGTCATAAATGATGGTTATTCCGACCAGAGACTCAGTTGTTGTTAATTTTAGTTGCTTTAATAGTGTGGACCACTGTTTTCTTTTTGATCCTCCCAATTTTGGAATCCAGTCAGCTGAGCTGTTCAATCCAGCCCATGGGCCGCCAGTTGATGATCAGTGTTTTAGATCATTACACTCCTAAGGAACCGTGAAAGTAAAGGTTCTGGAAATCAACATTTCTCGAGAAATTTGAGATGTTTCAGGGGCTTGAGTAGATTATTCCACTGCTGGTAAAACAGCAAATGTAAATGTTCTTGAAGTAAATGTTCCTCAAAAGATATCTTGAGATTGTCATTCCATTGCAGTTTTAGTGGCTGTAGAAGATAATTCCACTGCTGTAGAACAACAGAATTAAAAGGTCTCGAAATGAATTTTCCTCATACAATTTAGAGGCTCAAGAATGACATTCCAAAGCTAAAAGAATGCTTCTTAAAGCTCCTCAGATGTTTTACATGCTTTACGGCGAATAGTTGGGACTGCTGAACGAATCATTGGTACAACCCTCTCTACTCTTCAAGAACTGTACTTATCCAGAGCGAGCAGAAGGGCTGCCAGAATCACTCTGGACCCCTCACACCCAGCACACTGCCTCTTTGAACTGTTACCTTCTGGTCGATGCTACAGGGCACTGCGCACCAGAACAGCCCGACACAGAAACAGTTTCTTCCCCCAGGCAATCCATCTCATGAACACTTGATGATAATAATCCTGGAACCAACATCACTACTTGCTATACAGTTTTTACAAAAACATGCACTTATTTAACAACACACTTTACATGCCAATTTGCACATAACAGCTGCACATATAATGCTGTATATAGTAATACACCTGTACATACACTTGTCCATTTGTATATTTGCATTTAACGCTTACTTCTATTTTTAAATATATTTATTATCTGTTTTTAGTCCTGTCTCTGTAATTCTGTTGCACTGTAGAAGCTCTGTCACCAAAACAAACTCCTCCTATGTGTGAACATACCTGGCAATAAAGCTCTTTCTGATTCTGATTTAGAGGATTGACTGCTGAGGAGCTGTGGAAGTAAAGGTTCTGGAAATAAACATTTCCCTAAAGATATAAGATGTTTTAGAAGCTTGAGTAGACCATTCCACCACTAAAAAACAGCAAGAGTAAAGTTTCATTAAGTAAATGTTTCTCAAAAGACTATGAGTAACAGTGAGTGTACAGTTAGCCACCTAAATCAGCTAGCAGCTGGCTTCCATTTTCAATATGGCAAACTAAAAGTAGCTTTAGCTGTTTGTTCCTAGTAGGATTTTCTTTAATTTTGCCATACTTTGGATGTTTTGATGCAGGAGGAGGAGAGAAGGCGTGCAGAGCTCCGGAGAGGACTCGAGCTGCAGGGGCTTCAGTCTCATGAGCCAACATGGCCACAGGAAAGAGTCATGTTGCAACAGGAAGTGAGGTTGTTCCGCCACAACATGGTGATTGTGTACATGAAGCTGCGCTGGATCCTCATGCACTGGAGGCTCGGACGCAGGACGGACACCGTGGAGGAGGGAGCACATGCTGAGGTGAGCTCAACCTACCTGAACCACAGCTGAGTATAGCTACATCTACATTAACCTGGACATATCAAAAGTAAATAAATAAAATTCACATACAGTTGAAGTCAAAATATTCACCCAGGTTTCACCAATATCTCCCAAATGATGTTGAACAGATTCAGGAATTTTTTACAGTCTTTCCTAGAATGTTTTTTTCTGCTGGAGAAAGTCTTATTAGTTTCATTTCGGCTAGAATAAAAGCAGTTTTTATTTTTTGTTTTATTTTTTGTAACACTCACTTTAAATTAAAACAGAAAAATAGGAATTTGAAGGGATTTGTAAATTACTGGAATTAAAGTATGCTACTAGTATTAAAACATCTGCTAAAACATGCATAGACTAAAATAAATCTCAGTTCTATCAAAAGTTCTTCCTTTGTCACTGTTTCAATAAATGTCTTGACGTGGTTTTTGGCAGCAGGCCATCAGTGTGAATTAGTGAGAGCACATGTATGAGTTTTCAATTCACCGTCCATCTGTCAGATCTGCAACAGCTGCTGCGTTCTTAGTTCACAAAATTTACTTTTCAGTGCATCTTCATTCCTGTAACTCTAACAGTTTGCAACAACAAGGTCATGTGTTTAGCTCATAGGGAGCGCATGAACTGAAAATTAAAGGGGATTTCAGTTTGTTGGTGCGGTAGGCGAAACGGTTAGCACAGAGATGCCCAAAGTAGGGTCCGCGGGCCAAAGTTGACCCATTGTAACCTTTGATTGGGCCCACCATCCCAACTTAGAGGGTGGCAAGAATGATGGAGAGGGTTGGGGTGAATCCCTCTAACACAGAGATCATCACTTCTAATTTGACGTAATTTATTGTTAGTACAATGTCCCTTTCATCGCTGCTTGAATTTGTTAGTTTTACTGCTGAGCTACAAAAAAAGCAAAGTAAAATTAAATAATGAAATCTTGTAAATTAATCAGATTTTTAAAAATATAAATACTGTCATTCAACTGAGGACTATGCAGAAGACATTAGCGAGCAAGTCAAGACAAAACTAGTGTAATTCTGTTATAAATGAGACTTTGTTTTTACTGTAATTAGTTCATTATAAAATGTAAAAAAAAATACTGGATTAGTTAATATAAAGCAATGTTTTCTAGTCATATTTAAATACTATTGAATAAATTAGGAATTTACCATGGCAACTATATTTACCCTCGGCCCACCAGCCTCAATCAAGTTTGGTTTTTGGCCCTTCATAAGAAAAAGTTTGGGCACTCCCGGGTCAGCATAACATCTTTCAAACACAGCGCCTCCTCTGCCATCCAAAGCCACGCCTCCTGAACTCGCGAACACGCACATTAAAGATGTCAGAGACCGACTAGATCACATCATTCGCCAGTTGGAAAACTTTGTAATATTTTATAGTACTACAATTCTGAACGAGAAACTGTATTATATCTAGCACACTTTCAGTTGTGTAGCAAGCAAAACTTGTCATGATGTGCAATATTTCACGCCTGCAAGGATCGCTGGTCTCACTCTCTCATGTGCTTTGTCCAGAAACGACTACTGTATGCTTAGTGGCTGGCCGGTGGCATGCAGGAATTCCATGGGGTGAACTGGCCATACGGAGCACTGGGACATTTCCCGGTGCCCTGACGTCTAATCTGGCCTGTTACCAAGAATCTGGCCTGCACCCCCTATCGAACTTTGTAATATTTTATAGTACTACAATTCTGAACGGAAAACTGTATTATATCTAGCACACTTTCAGTTGTGTAGCAAGCAAAACTTGTCATGATGTGCAATATTTCATGCCTGCACAAAATATGCCACACTGGTCTCACTCTATCATGTGCTTTGTCCGGAAACGACTACTGTATGCTTAGTGGCTGGCTGGTGGCGTACAGGAATTCCATGGGGTGAACTGGGCATATGGAGTACTGGGACATTTCCCAGTGCCCTGACATCTAATCTGGCCTGTTACCATGAATCTGGCCTGCACCCCCTATCGAACTTTGTAATATTTTATAGTACTACAATTCTGAACCTAAAACTGTATTATATCTAGCACACTTTCAGTTGTGCAGCAAGCAAAACTTGTCATGATGTGCAATATTTCATGCCTGCAAGGATCGCTGGTCTCACTCTCTCATGTGCTTTGTCCAGAAACGACTACTGTATGCTTAGTGGCTGGCTGGTGGCGTGCAGGAACTCCATGGGGTGAACTGGGCATACGGAGCACTGGGACATATTCCGGTGCCCTGACGTCTAATCTGGCCTGCTACCGTGAATCTGGCTTGCACCCCCTATCCAACCCATTCCCCACAGCTATTCGATTACCAATCGCCTCCCCAGCTCCCCCCCCCCCCCCCCCCCTCCTCCGTTCTTCACTTAACGATTGCCACACCCACCCCCCACCCCCCTTTCTCTCTTGATTTTACAATCACTTAGGTGGCCTGAGGTATAATAACTATCTCGGCTGAGCATACTGTGCTCTTCTGTCCCTGCTTATTACTAAGCCGTACTTACATGCTATTTCAGAGCGAATATTCAAAGTAATATGCTAAACAATATAGGGAGCACCTCACAGGTTGTCATTGTTCAAAAATGAACCAATGTGAGCATAAAACCACCTTCAGCTTATTAAAGCAGGCTGGGCAGAACAGCGCTGTTTACTGATTTTTTTGTTGTTAAACTGAATAGAAATCTACATGATTAATGATATAAGGAGGCTTTGCTTTGGACGGCAGGGGAGGGGTTGTGTTTCAATCATCTTATGCTAACCGGTTAGCGTTTAGGCAGATCCATACCTGTCAACATTGGGATGTGAAAATAAGGGATTCCCCCCCCAAAAAAATTCCCGTATTAAATATGTCCTTCTGGAGCTGTTTTATTGTAAATAAACAGTTAAACGGTCAGTAATACTTTTTAATATTATTATTTACAAAAGAAAATGTAATAGTATACATTAGCAAACAGTTTAGCTTATTAAAATGAGCTATTATAAAGAAATAGAATCAAGTTATCAAATCTCATTCATCTTTTTCTCACTGTATATCTTACACATTCTGATTAAAGAGCAGCGAATGAATCTCATTTATTTAGATTTTTTGTTTGATTATGCTCATTTAGGTCAAAATTAGTTGTGTTTAAAATAAAAAACCATCAATATCGACATCTTTAGATGTTATTATTATTAATTATGTGTATTTGTCTGTTCAAACACGCACACAAAACCCAGTATCCACTTTCGCTCTGCTTCTAATCGAGTGTACAGAATCAGTTTGGGAAACAGCGTCTGTTTATCACTATGGAGCGCATCAGCTGACAGCCACGCACCGCTTTATGACTGTTTTGAGGATTGTATAGGAGGAGCGACGGCACCTGCAATGAAAAGGAAAGGGAATCCCGCCGTTTTTATGTTTATTCTAAAGTGTTCCATGCCTAAATAAACCGAAAGCACAGAACTGACTCACATTTAAGAGCGAGGGGCGGCCCCTGGTGGTTCGGCGGTATGGGTTGCGTATAGGAAGGATCGGCTCTTTAATGTTTATTGCCATCCTTCAGAGAAAGACTGAAAATACGGGAGAAATACAGGAAAATACCTTTACAGGATGATAGCGGGATAGAACTGTAAAATACGGGAGAATCCTGGGAAATATGGGAGGGTTAACAGGTATGGGCAGATCACCCACTGCACCTTTAACCTTCACCTACAAACACTTTCTTGACTTTTGTTTTTCAGTATGAACGACTGGAGAATATTCCAGAACTGGGCATTATGATCGATCAGGGTGACGGAGACACTGAACGGGAAGACAAAGTGTATCCTCAAATCACAGGAAGTGACATCACAGAGCCAGGACCACTTCTGCTGCCGTCGCCAGAGAGATTCCAGTACCAAAACAAGGTCAAAAACTGCACCATTACAGATAATCTGCTATTTTATTTTACAGTTGAAGGCAGAATTATGAGCCCTCCTGAATAATTAGTCCCCTGTATGTTTTAGTCCCCCACTTCGGTTTAACGGAAAGAAGATTTATCAACACATTTCGCATTGGTTTCCAGCCATTTCCATCCTGGACTTTCAGGCTGGGAGATGACCAGCTAAAACCAACTTGACCAGCCTAGCCAGACTGGGAGCCCAGCCAAAACCAGCTATATCCAGCTTTAAAAACCAGGCTGGTCAAGCTGGTTTAAACTGGTTTAGGCTAGTCATTTTTCAGCCTGACCAGCTAAGTCCAGGCTGGAAATGGCTGGAAATCAGCCTGGAAATGGCCAAAACCCCTATAAAACCAGCCTGGGGTGCGTTTCCGTAAACCATCGTTAGTTAACTAAGGTCATAAGTTCCATCGTTACAAACATAGTTCATTGATTCTGCGTTTCCCAAATCCGTCGTTCCAACGAACCTTCGCTAACTGCGTCGCAAACTTGTGCACTTGCAAATACATCTCTGGAACTGTAGTCAGAAACATAGTTCTTGGCTGTAGTCATACAGTTTGACTATTCTGGGATGGTCCAGCTCCTCATGGATTCTATATTCTCCACAGGCATGCCTAAAACAGTTCATGTCAAGAAACATTGTAGTAACATTGTCGAACATTGTCAAATTTAAATAAAATTAAAAAGGATCATATTTGAAGGAAGGAAATGCTATGGGAAAATATAGCAGTGACCTTTTTATATAAATGGTCAAGTATGGCCAGATTTAACCATAAAAATCCTAAATGTATCATCCATTGAAAGGGAGGAACAAATCAGGATTTATACAAAATAAAAAATAACAACAAAAACAACGTTTTTGCTCACAACATTTTGCTCATTTATTTCTCAGCATGTACATGAGCGAATTTCAATATAATAAGACGTTTTTGCTGAACACACACTGTCAGGCCAGTGCAGTCGGCTCCATTGACGCTGTGGTTTTGTGCTTTTGCTGACACAGCCAACATACAAACAACCCTAGTAAGATATTGGCTTATTGAACCATTGCTCATTACCTTTAAAGTGTGTTATTTCTGCGCCAATGACCCTATTAAAGGGACTGTATGACGCTATTATATTGTTTTTTTAGTGAGTAGTACCAGAAAAGGTTAAAGGAACATCCCACTTTTTTTGGAAATAGGCTCATTGTGCAGTTAACAGTTGAGTTACACCGTTTTATTATCCATTCAGCTGATCTCCGGGTCTTTATCTTAGCTTAGCATAGATCATTGAATCAGATTAGACCATTAGGATCTCGCTCAAAAAATATAAAAGTGATAATTTTCCTATTTAATGCTTGATTCTTCTGTTTTTGCATTGTGTACTACGACTGATGCAATATAAAAAGTTGCTATTTTCTTAGCTTGTTCAGGTGTGTTGGATTGGGGTTGGAGCTAAAATCTGCAGGACACCAGACCTCCAGGAACAAGTTTGGTGATCCCGGGTCTATGATCACTGATCATAAAGATATCTTTACATTCGTACCTGTTTCAGACAAAATCTCTTCAAAGTGTTTCATATTCAACTCAAATCAGACGTGGCGCCGCGCGCACTGTTCGCTCGAGTCTCAAAAAATACCATGCGCTCCGCCAGCCGAAATCATGTCGCACGCACCCAAAGCGAACATCCGGAAACTCCGCGATGACGTCATATTTGCCGTGCGCACTCAAGCGAACTAGCGGACGCGTCGAGTATAAACCAGGCTTTAGACTGATGTATAATTTGTAAAGATTACTTGTGTTCTTTTTGGTGTGATCTATTCATAAACACTGACATGTGAGAAAAACAGCGCCTCAGTGCGTCCTCGTCGGGGTGCTGGCTAAAGGGTTAAAAGAAGCATAACAGATTTTAAAAAATCAAGAGTGTGATGTAACTGATGTGTTTTATGTTATAGAATAAAATGTGAAAGTATCTTGAGTTTGTGTCAGCAACGAACCTTATTTAAGCGATTTAGCTAAAATCCCATTGAAAAAACCCATTGACTTTGGGACGAGTGAACCGGAACTGCTAAAATGCTAACTCGATTGCAGGTTTTTGCATACAAATTGACGTCATAGTTCCTCCACTCTATATAAATATTAACTATTAAAACAATTCGAAGGAAAATCAATGAAAAATATAAATAAAAGCAATAATAATTGTTATAAATAATAAAAGATTATCCTCTTAGCAGTAATATTGCTTTCTCTGTTCAGGCGTGTGACAGTCGGCGTGTTCTGCATGCGCTGCGGTCTCTGCTGGAGGAGTTCAGGGCGGAGCTTCGGGAGGAGGCGGGGCGACGCTGGCAGCTGCAGCAGGCATTAGCCAATGAGAGAGCGGCTTGGGAAATACAGCGCGCTGAAATGAGGAGTCACATCAACACGGTATTACTTATTACAATACTTCACAGAAGAGTCACCTGCAGACTTAGAGCCAGTTCATACAGATTATGTTTTTTATCCCAATGCTCTACTATTGCATTGTTTTTCTATGTAAACAACCGATTGATTGGTTGGTTGGTTGATTGATTGATTGATTGATTGATTGATTGATTGATTGATTGATTG